>JAHLSL010000175.1:1200753-1279691 GCA_025920805.1 Petroica traversi | reverse complement strand
GGAGGAGGCGGCGGCGGCTCCTCCTCCTCCTTCCCGCGCTGAGGGAGAGCGGAGGCCCGGGGGCAGGAAGGAGGAGGGAGAAGCAGGCAGTGGCCGAGGCCGCGGCAGGTCCCTCGCGGTGGCCGCGGAGAGCGAGCCGGGCCCCGCTGGGGCTGAGGGGACGCGAGGCCCGATGAGGAGGGAGAGCGTGGAGGCCTCGGGCCTTCCCTCTTTGTGGGAAGGGGCGCCCAGGGCCGCCTTGTCCCGGCTCTGAGCGAGGATCAGCGCAGGGATGGGGCATTAATTGCTAAATCCTCAGCTTTTGTCGCTACTTAAGGAAAGTCTCTGGCTGTCCGGGTTTCCAGGAGCGCTGCATGCATGAGCACGGCCTGCAAGGCGGGGAGGAGGGGGCCCTCGTTAATACACATTCCTGCTGAAATGCTGTTGTGGATTCTTGCTCCTAATGCCATAGCAGGGGAAGCTGCCTAGTGATATTAAAGACAGCATTGCTTGGCCAAATATATCTGTGCTGAGTCGCTAAATACATGTAGTTATCAAATATACTTCTTACTGAAATTACTTAGTGACATTCCGTGTTTGTTTCCAAGACCTTGTGCTTAATAAAGCCATCACTGAACCTTGAATATATATTCTGAGCCCTGAATATGTTTTATTAATGCCTTGTAGTGTTGTGTGATTTTGCATGAGTTGAGTTGTATTAATCAGCTTATTAATAGTTTTACAGAAAATAAAATTTGGATATTGTGGTTTTGGGCCTACTATCATTGACCTGTTACCAACATACCAGGAACAGCCATGGATCAGTTCCTGCAAGTCTCCCATAGTTTAAATGTTCCTAGTACTTTAAAAATTGGGCCTAGTTATTGTGCGACATCCAATATTTATGTTAGCCATGAAGGACCGGGTAGAGTTTCACGCTCACATGTTCCGTGGTAAGCCAGGTAGATATCCAAATGATACAGTTCCGACACCTCCGAGTTTTTCTAAGAAAAAAAGCCCTCTTGAAAGCTTATTTTTAAAATACATGTGCTAGTATCCTATTCTGGATTTTTTTTTTTTTTTTCAGAAAAAAGCATATATGATACAGATCAGTGGTAAATAAGCATCCTGTGAGTTCACAGTGCTGTAGTCAAATTTCTATCAAATTTCTAGATCTGTATATTAGTTTCTGGAATTAAATAATCTAGCACTTTTAAAAATAAGTTTTACATTTTTAAAGGTACAGTATTTGGTCAGAAAGAAGCCGAAGGAGTAAATAGATTGCACAGGAGAACTTTTAATGAGATTTTTATCAAATTAGTTGCACAATGATGTGAAAGAGATGATGGTAATAATGACATGGTACATTCTTTAGTGACAAATATTATTGAAGAAAGCTGGGAGAATTTAAAGCTCCTGGAAGTTTTATTGTTTATATTCAAGTTTGACATGATGAGGCCCTGTACCCCTTGTGTGTAGGTGAAAGCTTCGTTTGTGCGTATGTTCATGGAAGCCTATTCATGATTTAGTGTACTGAAGTTCTAACACAGACACTGCCCCAAGCAGTATGGTTATGTTATCTCCTTTAACTTTTAGAAACTTTGACAGGAATTTTTTTTGTTTCCTCTTTATCACTAACCAGGAAGACTTGGTTAAATTGTCCAAAGTGAAAATGGCCTTATGGATTTATCTTTCTTCACCTGAGTTACGTCTTTAGATGGGAGCATCACATTTAAGATAAATGCAACATTTTTTTTTTAAAAGAGTAAAAAGTTGAGAGTTGTTTCACACTCTCATGCAATAATGTTCAGTATAAACTAGTAATTTTCCTCTAGTTTTCCCCTAGTTTGAATTACTGTATTCTAGTTACAGATTTTTCTTTCATCATCATGTCTGAGTATCACTCTGTCATAAATTAATATATCTAATATTTTTTTGGTGTATTTTATGCCCATGTTACAGATTTGCAATTTGGGTGTAAAATATGAATGTTGACCCAGCATAACAAGAAGTGCGCAGTGACGTCAAGTGTGAATTTAATTGCAAGATGGTTTTATTTTTTCACTTAAAAAGTTTCTTTAAGCAGCTGCTTGAGAAGTGATTTACAGCAGTAATGATTCAAACAAACCAAAAGCAAAACAATTATTTTATTGATCTCATTATTTACTGATAACTGAAGATTTCTTTGGCTTTGAATAATTCTGGAGATTTTAATGAGAATGTAAAATTTTTGTGAAAAATATTCCTTCCTTGATACTAAGACATGGAAGGGGGAGGAGTATGAGGCCGCTATAGTCAGGATGGGAAGAAGTGGCTCAAGCAGGCACCTAATTGTGGCTTCAGGTTTTTATATCCTCATTGCAGGTCTCTGAGGACCTGAGCATTTTTGAATGTACCCAGCAGCATCTGGATCTTGAGGGTACAAAACTGCCACCTAAGCCCTGCTAAAAGTAATAAACCAGTGTTTTCTGAGATACATCCAGAGTATTCATATCCCACACAAAACATAGGAGATGGTTTCATCCACAACTGTAAGATATGAATTAAATATCATCCTGATCAGGTGCACTGGAATACTGGATTGTGTTGATATGACTGCTGTAGTGGAGGCTAGTTCTTTCTGAATGGAATTAAAATACTGCTTAGTGAATACTTTGTACTTTAATGTTGGTCTTTTTTCTCCTTGCCTAAGATGAATTATTCCATTGAAAGCACAGTGCAGTCAATGGGCATGATTCAGGGATAATTGACAATCTGGTACCTAGAGATGCTTAGTCATGACTTGCTGTGTGGTTGGGCCCAGAATCCTTGGAAAGAAAATGTTAGATTTCCTTACTTATTTTATGAAGACTGGTCCAACAAACCACCAGGACTGTGAATTCAAGGGGAGGGAACTGCCTTTTTGCAGCTCACAGCCAAGTAACTAAATCTTGAAGATGTGCAGTATTAGGACATATCTTCTCATATCTATTCTTATATATGAGTAGTAAATTGTGTTTTGAAGCTCTTATCTCATTCACAGAGGACTAATAGACAGTCTTCGCCTAATCTTTTTGAGATTAGCTTTAGGTATTTCCCTCTAAAAGGGGACGTGCTGGGTGCCTTTCCAACATGGGATTGATTTTTCTTTTCCAGTTTGGGAGTGATTCTCACTTGTGTCCTCTGCTAAAGATGAAACACATCCTGTTTATGAGGCAGTCAGTTTTGGAATGGTATTTGTTGTTAACATCTATATGTTGTCCATAACCCAATTTTTGCCACTTCTTGCTCTTATAACCTTGTGAAAATCTTCCACTTTTTATCCCAGTAGTTTCTGCACCTTGCTGTTGTTTGCTTGGTTCTGTAGATAACTTCATTGAAGCTGCAACTGATAAAATAATTAAACTTTCTTACTACTTTATTACTCCAGGTCTCACTATTAGCATCTGTTCCTGTGTCCCTCTGTATCCATTTTTTCTTTCGCTGTTCCATACAGACACCCTCAGCAAATATCACCAGGCTCTTTGTACATTCATGAGCCTGTCTGCTCAGTCCTTCTGAGGATGACCACCTGTACCCTTTCCCCTCGTCTGGTGACCATTTCTGTGACTATTTTTCTTTCCCTATTCTGTTCCTTTGTATGTCCAGCCTTTCTCAGACTTGATTATCCACCGAGTTCCCTTTTGACATTCTCCTTCCAACAGGTATGAAATGTTACAGAACTGTTACACTAACAGTAGATGCACATTTGTTATCAACGTAGCTTTTTTCTATGTTAAAAAGCATATTTTCCCTACTTTCTCTTCTTACAGTTAATTATTCTCTTTTATTAAAATGGTTGACAATGCTCACATCTGATGATGTGAGCAGACTTTAAAAAAAGCAGCAAAATTTTATGGCAGCTGAAGCCTTTATTTTTTCCTTTGAAGTGTCATTCCATTTAGCATAAAAATATGCTGGGGTTTCCAATAATGCTTATTTTTTTAACAAATCGTTTGTAAAATTTAGACCATATATTCAGCATATAACCATTCTTAGAATGTGAATGCTTATGTGTTTGAGAAATGCCATGCTGTAAACTTCTTTACTTAATTATATCTGAAGCATGGAGAGAAATGGAATGGTTTCCGTAACTCAGATTTAAATTTGGTGTAGAGAACTTTACCAGATTTAATTTTTTTTCCACATTAGAGAACAAGAATCTACCTTTGCCATTATAAAATGTGCTTCTGTTTATAGATAATGTTTTGTGTATTCTTTCTCGATATTTCTGCTGTTAGAAATAGTGGTAATTCAGCTACTTCAGTCTTTCACTGTCCTGTTACCTCGTTTTGCTTACATCCAGTTTCACTTTGTTTTTAAGGCATTTCATCTTTGTGTCCAAATTCTTCAGAGCCACTGTTTTGTCCCTTCACGGGGATGCATTTTAAACTCACGTATCTGCACCTTTATGTTTGAATTTCCATGCCTACTTATGCTCTTTATTTAAAAAAGGCTGATGAATTATTATTGTATTTCTTGTGATAATTTGTGTGAGATCAGAGCCTCTTCTCTACCTTTACTGACTTCTGGGTCTGGCTTGTCCTGTGTCTGTGAATTTGAATTCTGTTATTAAAGACTTCATTTCTTTTAAACATTGTGTGTAATTTCACATGTATTACAAAAACGAGACCACCAAACAGTTCTGATAAGTATTAATTTTGGTTCTCCAAAAGCATTGCTGCTTAAATGTTAGGTTTTTTTAAAGAAAGCTTAGAAATGCTTCAGACCTTTTCTGTTTGTACTTAGAAGTGTACAGATTGAAATATATGGTGCTAGAGAGTCCATTTTTGTACTATGGATCTGTTCAAATGTTTATGTTGGAGAGAAATTGACATAATGCTGTGGTCCCGACAATGGAAAACTGATGTGATAAGTATCTGACATTTTTCTGTGTCACAACTGAAAAACAAGGAAAATATCCTTTCTCTGGACAGATAGGATTGGACAACCAGATATTAAGAACTGTATTAATAGTCTTTAAAATATTTTGAATGGTTGTTTTTAAACCTAAATATCACAGAGAGGTGTGCAGAAGTGTTTCCAATATGGCATACTTGAAATTAGATATTTGGCAAAGCGTTGACTTTGTAATTAATTAAAAATTTATTCCAATGAACTTTTGTAATTTTGCAAGATTAGGAATTGGAAGACAAACCACAGTGTTATGACATCAATGTTTTTGGCCAGGCTGAAGTGAAACCCAGTTATTCATTTTTTTCTGTGGTTGACTCTTCTGAACTTGGTGTAAGCTAAGGAAATTCAGATTTGTAGTTTTCCTTGGCAGTGTTTATATTGGTGGTACCTGTGTTAGGTCAGCAGTTTAACTTATGTTTCTGGTTGAGGTTTCCTCCAGTTTCTGGGTTGTGACCAAAGCAATGTGGAAGAACTGTTTAAGGAGACCTGAAACAAGACAGTGTAGTTCATTCTTCTTTCAGCCAGCCATGTCTCTCAAGTTTTACTATTTCCAGATAACATAATTGCTAAACTTTGTGAAGGTCCAGGTTAGTCTTTAGCTTAACTTAGATTTATTTGTTGTACAGCCTTGTTTACTTACTAATGATAGGTTTTAACATTAACATTATTATCTTTAATGAGGTATATTGCTGTAGACCCTAGGATTCTGGTCAAGGTGAGTTGGATGTTAGGAGCTCTCTTCCATCTCTCTCTGGATATGAGAGATATCTTTGCTGCTGTGCTTGTGAATTTTTCTGCCATTTTCCGTCAGTTTTTCAGAGTGCTTTTGGTGTTTTCATCACCACAGAGGTGATGACTTTTCCCACAGTATCTTTCATACAAGGAAAGGTGATTTTTTTGACACTTCATAAATATGAGAAAATTAAGTATCAACGTATTAGTTCTCAGCGCATGGGTTGTGTTACTCTTACCAATTTTCCTGGAGTGTTAAGTGTTGTTGGTATAATTTCTGTTTAATTTGCTTTGTAAAATAATTTCTGCTGTGACATACTCCAGTATTTCTATTAATCCTTGTCCAGTCTGTGGAACAAGAGCCATATCTATATCTGTTAGTGATCATAGTGATTTTTCAGGTATTGAAGGCATCCATTTCAGATGTATCTGTAAGAATAGGTGCTTCTAAGTTGCACGTGACAACCATTGGAAGAAATGTGGGTGAAGCCTTTGAAGGTGATGTATGTAATGTTGTGAAATGAGTCAGGACTACCATTGTATTGTTCAAAACCATATCCAGTTCTGGAATCTTCATACAGAATCACCATAATGTGAAACATAAGTTAAATGTTCAGTATCCATAATGATCAACTGAGAGCTTTGTTGCCTCTTCATGTAAATACCTTTTCTGCACATTTCTGCGCTGCTGTGAACCTGATCTTGAGATGTGGTCTTAAGTCTTAGTCTTAAGTCTAATGCCATGTCATTGAAAAACATCAGCTGTGCTTGTAATCCCCTTTGAAGGAGTATGGAATTTTGAAATTCATAATTATGCAAATACATTTGGAGGCTTTTTTAAGTCTCCATGGCTTGTTTGCAATAAAAAAATCTTGTTCTTAGGAGTTTCAAGAGGTGAACAAGGTCTAAAATATTTTTTTGCGGTTATCACTGCAGCTTTTCTTTGAATTCTGTTCACAGTGGCATTGATTATGTTTCAGTTATCGACTCAGATGGTGTTTTCTTCCTTGTACTGAACAACACTGAGTGATGACATTCATGTGCATGTACCACTTAATTTTAGTATAGCCAGTTCTTGGGATTCTGTATTAGTCATCAGGTGTTGCTCTTCTTTGACACTGGGTTACTGCTGCAACTCAGGAAATATTTTGGCATACTTTGTAAAGCAAAAAGAGCAAAATATTTAAAAAAAAATGTTTAGGTTCCATATAAGAGAGACTTTTACTTTGTTGTAAGAGATAACTTCTCTTCTTGTCTTGGAAACTTGCAAGGCCAAGAATAATAAAATGGAGAATAATAAAGTGTTCCATACTTCATTAACTAGTTCTTCTACAGAAGTGGTGGTTGCTGCTAAAGTATTTTCAATTTACTGAGAATTTTTTGATCTAGTAAGTTAGATCTTCATTAGTAGAACAAACTTCTTTATTCTTTCTTGCTCATGGGCTTTTATCTACCTACCTGGCAATGCTACTACATATGGACTAATATTAGCGTAATACTCAGCATTCAGCAACTTGTTTCAGAAGTTTATAGAGGTACTTAAAAAATAAAGAAAAAAACCCCCACAATCTTTTCATCCCTGCTTAACCTGTGACATTCATCGTTTCAGGCTAAGAAAAATCTTTTCATTGGTAAATCTCAAAGTTCTTTGAGTACTGGTCTTGCTGTTTTGTAGATGGAGAATGAGGGGGGACATTTGGGGCTTTAAACATTGATCAAATAAAAATCAGTCAGTTGGATGTATAAGGCAGGAGGAGCCCTCGGTGCTGAATTCTAGTTCTGTCCTCTACTTTGTGGCATGGAGAGCACAACTGCTGTCCATCTCCAGCAAAAAAGTCCCCAGGGCATTTATCTAAACTTTGTGCTTTACAGACTTAGTGTGATGAAGTAAATATGGGGAATATTCTGCTGAAATTGATATAGATGAGTTTTGCTAGTGCAATGTTCAAACATCCTTTGAGATAAAGAAAAAAGAGACAAGACATGGAGGTTGTGTGGGCTTTGGTTTTTGTTTTTTGAGGAATATTGATGTTTAATTTCTATGCCTGTCTGTACATTAAATGTGATTATAAAATCAAACATTTTAAACTCTTGAAGTATCTTGCAACTTCCTACTAACCTATCCTGTTACTTCTAAAATGTAGAAATAATGTCTTCAAAGCTCAGGCATTCTGTTTGTTTTTCAACACACTGGCAGTCATGAATCCAAGGAGGTTATCAGTTTTCAGTATGTCTTTTATGTATGTCAACTGCAAAATTTAAAAGGCTGACTTTAAAACATATTTCTAGTGTGAGATTAATCAATATTTGTGAAAAGCAGGTGTTTTACAGGTTTGAAATTATTTTTGAAAATGTCCATAAGCATACCATAATTATACTTTGTTTCCTCCACAGGCATTTGTAAAGGATGTGCATGAAGATTCAATAACAGTTTCATTTGAAAACAAGTAAGTGTATTGCTGGTGTTGTACCTGTAAATGACAGAGTATCAACCTTGCATTTAATTGACCCAAATACGGCTTAGTGTAGTGTTTTTTAGATACACTAAACTTGCTGCTGGCATGTTTTAAAGTTACATTTTGTATCTACTATTTTGTGGCATTTCTATATATAAATGGTTTTAATGGTTTTAATACTTCCAAGTGCAAAACTGTAGTAACATGGGTTTTGCTGGAAAGATAATCATGTTGTTACTGAATTTACAAGATGACAACCCATGTTTGGATAAGTCAACAGCTGAACCGTTACTGACTCTTTCTCATGTGAATGTCTATCCTTAGTTTTAGAAGATTAAATTATTACAAAATTTATTCTATAGATAAGTGATGCATATCGGTTTTTCTGATCTTGAAACCAAATTTATCCAGTCTCCATTGAAGAAACTGAAAATTAAAACTGTAATCAGGCTCAATCCTGATCAAGTTTTCATAACGTGTAGTAGAACCAAAGAAAAAGAAGATACAGGCTTGTTTTGAAGGAAGTGTCCAAATGCTTTATGAGATGTTTTTTAGTCTGTAAGTCTAATGTTGGGGTTAAAACCGATAACTGTAAACTGAGGAAGAACTTCTACTGAAAGATTCCAAAGATTTCAGGTGACATCAGGGTTTCGTTTAAGATGCTTAATAGTTATTTAGATACATTTTTTTTATTATGTATACATTGGATCACATTACCTTTAATACATATATTCGTAAAAGCGCTACAGAATTTGAAAATGTAAAATTAATGGATTCACTATGTTTTGTTTTTGTTTACAAAGAAGATGCAAATATTTAGCACATTCACTGTGTTTTGTTTGTAGCTGGCAGCCAGAGAGACAAATCCCATTCCATGATGTGAGGTTCCCACCACCTGCAGGCTATAATAAAGACATAAATGAAAGCGATGAAGTAGAGGTGTGTATGCTCCATTGACAGCTCCTGTCTTGAGAAGTGAGAGAACTTGCTGTGAAAAATGTCAGCCAAGCCTTTGGAAGGTTTGCTTCCATCTTAAGTGCTGTCACCTTTTTTTGATTCCAAGTACTACAGAAAACAGAGTGTCAGGCACATCACCAAACCCAGAGTCTGACAGTTGTAAACAATGCAAATTTCATGTACCACCAAAGGCCATGTAAAATTCCATGTACTGTGACCTCCATACTGAGTTGCAAATATGCTGATTTACAAACATGATCAGTGTTGCATTGATTACAGGTCAGTCCTTTTTAGAATTGGATTAATTCAGAAATAGGTGATGAACTCTAGCTCTTAAGCTGTAAGGTAACGAAGTTTCTATTACCAAAGTTACCAAAGCAGAATCAGATAATTTGCATTATATGTGTGTATTCATAAAAACATAGAAATATATTGCATATATGTGAATACTTACATGTATATAGAAGGAGATTGACTTTAAAGCAGCGTATATTCCTAAAACATTATTTTACAAAATTGTAACACTTATTTTTATAATTAATTTAAAGAAAGATAACCTTCAAGATTTGCATTTGCTTGCATGCTCTGTAAGTTTTTAATTTGAAGGATAAGAAAATGGCAAAACTTCTGTAATGTGGATGTGACTGATACCATATATGTGCTAAAGATTTAGATTTGTGACCTCCCTCTCACCCACTGGTAGGACCTCATCAGACCTACACTCAATTAGAAATGCTGTTGATTAAATATTAACAGATGTAAAAGTCTGAATTATCTCTCTTTTGACTGCATGCAAGACTGAAGCAGCTAATGCCTGTAGATTGGGTACTGTATTATTTATTATTATTTATCTATACGGTCTTGCTGTTACATGCTTTCTGTGTTGTGCTCAGAGACTTTATGTACTAAGATGTTTTGCTGGATTTTGTTCCTATGGAGTTCCTGATCATATTAGTGTCAGCTTTTGTGATTTCTTTTAAGAATATAATGTATGTATTTTGTTCAGGTTTATTCCAGGGCAAATGAAAAAGAACCCTGCTGTTGGTGGTTGGCTAAAGTGAGAATGATAAAGGGTGAGGTAGGAGTATGCATATATACATATATATATATATATATATATTATATTTACTTACACTTTTTTTTTCTTTTCTGTTTATGTATTGATGTGCACTGTGGTTTGAACTAACCTCTCTTCATTTTTTAAGAGTTTCTTGATTAGGACAGTTGCAATTACCATTAACCTTAATCTGAGAAGTCAAATTTTACTTATACAGTTAACAAAAGTACCTTTTCCTTAATAGTGTAATGCTCACTCATGTTATAAAATATGTGGCTTGGATGATTTTATTATTTTTATATTAGTTCTACGTAATAGAATATGCAGCCTGTGATGCTACATACAACGAAATTGTCACAATTGAGCGTTTGAGATCTGTGAACCCCAATAAACCTGCAACAAAAGATACTTTCCATAAAATCAAACTGGCAGTTCCTGAAGATTTAAGGCAAATGTAAGTACAAGCGTTTCTTTATAACTTGTTACAGAATGTGGGTAATTTAAGCCTGAGGCAAGAGGAATAAAAATGCTTTTTACCACTCTAAATTGACTTTTTGAAATATAAGAATGTAAAAAATACAAATATTGATATGGCCATATTTTAAAAATGGAAAAGATTACTTTTAAATTGCAGTTTAGTCCTGGAGTAGGAAACACATTCTTCAAAATGTTAAGGTTTGCGTGTGGTACAGATTAGGATTTTTATTCTTACAGCTGTTCAGTTTAATCTGAATCCATTCTTGGTCAGCTTTTATTATTTGATGATGGCTCTGAAAATAGTTGAACAATAATGGAACCTCCCAGAGTATGATACAAAGCCATCTAGCTTTCTCCTATACCATGGACATGTTGTTCTCATTTAGATTTAGCTCTAAAAATCAGATTAATACTGACTTCCCTTGTTTACCTTCAGGTCACTTTCTGCTTTTCTTGAGATGTTTGTTATTGCCTCCATGTAGAATGAGATTTAAATTCAGGTTAGACTAAAACTTCCTGAAGTTAGGGTTACAGCAAACACAAGTTCACTCAGTGGTGAGTGGACACAGGAAACGTGGAGAAGCCAAGCACAGCATGAGATGAGCATAAGATCATTAGAGTGCTGGAGGAGTTACAAAGAAGTCTCCTTTTACTGGTTCATTATGTGTTTGGATCTTGAACTTGCTGATTGTAGTGATTATTACTTTTTAATGTAGTTTTGTTTAACTTGTCATTTTGCAGATGTACATACAGAAAATTTCTGAAATATTTCTAATCCTACTCATGTGAGAACAAAGAAAAATGAGTAAAATAAATTTTAACGGAATAAAATAATACCTGCTTTTAAAGGGAGAGCTTGGAAATCTTTATTTACAATCTTTGTATTAAGGAATTCTTCTTTTTGACTGTTAACCACGAATGCAGTGGTTACTATTTTTAACTTTGTTATATTTTTATTCGTAGGTGTGCCAAAGAATCTGCACATAAGGACTTCAAAAAGGCAGTTGGAGCTTTTTCTGTAACATATGATTCTGAAAACCACCAGCTTATTATTTTGGTAAGTATAAATGTTTTACTGTTCCGTTGGCAGTGATTTATTTCAAGAGCCCATGTGTAAAGCACTGTTCTGTTTATTAATAATTTAGTCAATCAACGATGTAACCACAAAGCGGGCAAACATGCTGATTGATATGCACTTTCGGAGTCTTCGCACCAAGTTATCCCTGATACTGAGAAATGAAGAAGCCAGCAAACAGCTGGAGGTATGTTGGTTGTTTTCCCTAAAGTAATTTGAGTAAAACAGATAATAAAAAAAATCCCTCATGTGTTTCTTAGCTGGTATTACTTGCACTGGGGTGAAAGTAATGATGTACTGATAATAATCTAGGTGGTAAAAAAGGCAGATGTGTCACCCAACAAAGATGTTTACAGTTATAAGGCCTATTCTTACAAAGACTCATTCTTATTAGCAGGATGTTTTATGGGATGAAATACTGGTATATAGGCACACATACACATGTGTATATTTCATATTTTGAAGCATAAAATAATTAGCCACCATTGCACAAATAATACCACTTATTTAAAAATAAATGGAAGAGAATATGTTGTGATACTGATGGGACTAGAATTGGATCTAGCAAAATAACATGGCGAAAATGAGAGAGAAGGGGTGAAACTGGTGTTGGTAGACTGCATGAAGGGTTAGGTTTGTCTATAGATAAAATGTTAGGAAATAATCTTAAAACAGATACAGCTTCTGATATTCCTGTGACTGGTGAGTGGGTGTTGACTGGCAAGAAGCTTGAGTCATACTTGTCCATGGGTAAAAGAAAAGAAAAAGAGTAGGCTAGGAAATAAGGGGTTCTTTAACCATCAGAATTAACTTTTTTTTTAAATGGTTTTTCTCCTATTTACAAATTAGAAAAAATAGCAACATTTCTGAAAACTGTTTAGATTCCCTGTCAAGAACCAGAGGTACCACTTAAACTACTGTAACTCAGTTTGGCACAGTTGTGTACCGGCAGCGTTTCTGCAGAGCAAGGTTTCATTCCCCCTTCCCAAGGGTTACATCTGTTTGAAGAGGGAAGTTGTGCTGTTGTATCCAAGGGGTATACTCAAATGTCTCACTTCTGTTGTTCTCTCTTCAGTGTCTTGATTTCTGTGTTTCAGGGCTGAAATCCAAGTTTGTTTGGGTTTTCATTTTTCTCAAGATGAAGGACAGACCAGTTTTTCCTCATTGGTGTTCCTTACTGAGCACCCCACTGTAGCTCTTCAGTAATTCCTCTTTATCTTCCTCTAGAACTGACAATTGTGTGGGCAGTTTACCTCTTGAAAGTATTATTTTGGAGGTGGGAAGAACAACAGCCTCTTTAGAGCTAATTCTTTTTACATGCCCCCACAAATGCATGCACCAACAACTGTTGTCATTGATTCCTTTCCCAAACTAATCCTGGATTCTTGTCATTGTAACGCTGAGTCTTTTTGCTGCTGTGAAGGTCTCAAACTTGGTTTGGTTCTCTCTAGAAAACCGTTGTTGAACGTCAGTTTCTACCTAAGCAGTACTTAAATAAAGGTTGCGAGATAAATACGTACAGTTAAAATTCGTGTGACAAAAGTTGGCTGGTATTTTTCATTTTGACATTTGTGTTTCTTGTAGTTAGAATAAATATAAAATCAGTTTCATCCAAAGTTGAACAGAAAAGCTTCAGTTAATAAAAGTCATACTCATGATTACTGTTGAGGCACTTACATACCAATAGACTACATGTATCCATCTGCAGAAAAAAAAAATTTAGCAAACACTTCAGGCTTTATCTCATTTTTAATTACAGTTCACCGTTTCCATCAAATAAACCTTTGTATGTGTCTCGTAGTCACTGAACTTTTAAAGTCTGCCACTTGTTTTCTTCTAGCAGTTTGCCTATTCAGTTTTCTGAGTCATTATCACTAGATCAGCTTATATTGTTCACTGGAGGTTTTTTTCTTCCTATTTATTGTACCTTCTTTTTTGCATATTAGCTTCCTGACTTGCATGGCTCTACTTCTCAAACGTGTGTTTTTAGAGCATCAAGTAAAATAACATTATTTTTTGTTTACATTCTATCCCAGTGGGTGTGACTTAGCTCTTTTGGGTGTCTTTCACATACTAAAAAGCCTGAATTTACAAGTGGTTTGCATTCTGGTTTGTATTTTACTGTCTCTGAGTAGAATTCAGTTATGGCTGCAGTGTAGGTATTAATACATTACTTGCTTAGGTATTTCTTATTAATGTATTGGAGGGAAGTAGAATACAGAATTTCTGATGTTTAAGTAGAACGCACTTTGTAATAATTTGCAGAAAAGCTAATGTTTTAGTGCAAACAGTAAAACTGTGGTTTGACTGTCAGAGCCAAGGTTCTCAGTGATGATGTAGCTTCATCTTTTCTGCTGTTAGCAACTGATCATTGTTTTGGTCATCCTGTTCTCTCCTCTTATTTGGCTGTCTATAAAGATGTCAACTAGTAACTCAGCATTTGGATTATCTGTTAGAATGTAGAAATATGAGCAATTAAAAATAAATTTTGCTTTCCAAGTTGTCTGTAATGTAGCTACTGAAGTGCTTGACAGCACTCTCAGAGTATCTGAAGTATTTTATGAAACTTGGATACTTACACCACTATCTACTGTAACGAGTTCTTTGAAACAGTGGTTTAGCACAGAATATTTATCAACAGCTTTAAGCAGGAGCAGGTCAGAAAGCAGTACCAGTTTAGCTGGAACATTATAGGGCTTGATGTGGGCGCTTCCTTGATGTTTTCTCAACATCTGTAGGGTCTCATTTTGCTGACATTAAACTGCTAATTTGAAGTGTGCTTATGTATGTCTTGACAGTAGTTACAGCTTTGATTGCAATGCAGAAACATGGACAGGATTATATATCTTAGCTTTTATGTTGTTTCTTCCTTCCAAAATACTCTTTCCTTAACAGATTATCACAGTTGGAAATTCTCTACCTTCCCACAATGCATTCAGCTATTGTTCCTTCCCTGTCTTCTGTTATGCTCACGCTTGTGAGTGCAGTATGGCCCTTCTGTCTTGGTAGACGTGTGATTCTGGGATGAAATTCTGAACATACTTTTCTCTGAATTCAGACAGGTTTTGTGTTGTCATGCATAGGCGCGGAGGCTTCCTTTTTAAGGGCAGTAGATATCCACAGTTGCTCTGTTTTGTATATAATTTTGTGTCACTGGTTGAGTTATTACAGTTTCACCCACCTGTTGAAATTGGTGCCTTTTTTTTCTTAGATATCATAAGGTTTGCTTTAATAATCACCACACTTTCTATTTTACTACCTTATGAGTGCTGTCTTACCTAGTAACACCAGATAGTTGTAGCTATTAAAGGGTAATTCAAAATTGAGGTGTCAACACAGCCAGAGGCTAGAGGCCAGCCTTACGTTAATATTTAAAAGACTTCTGAAGGAGACTCTGTGGTGTTTTTGAAGCTGAAGTAAGTGCAGTAAAAGGACTGATTAAATAAAAAGTAGGCTTAGCACCTGATGGAAAAATAGGCTTGAAATTTTTGTTGATTTCTCTCTCCAGTGTCTGACAATCAAAATGAGCTGACATTAGATTTTTCTTCAGAGTTCTAGGCAACTTGCATCCCGGTTCCATGAACAGTTTGTTGTACGTGAAGACCTAATGGGTTTGGCCATTGGCACTCATGGTGCTAATATTCAGCAAGCCAGAAAAGTCCCTGGAGTGACTGCCATTGATCTTGATGAAGATACTTGTACATTCCATATTTATGGAGAGGTGAGTTCTGTCTTTATCAATTCAGAAAATACCTGAAAGAAACAAGCAAACAAAAACCTTGGGGAAATTAATCTTGTTTCTTACACATATTTCTATTGTAGGATCAAGATGCGGTGAAAAAGGCAAGAAGTTACCTTGAATTTGCTGAAGATGTCATACAAGTTCCAAGGAATTTAGTAGGTATGTCAATTCTGGAGACTGTCTCCATGATAATAAGGAAAAATGCCTTCTGAGAACTGCATTGACCTAGAAGCAATGTGCTGATGTTGAAAAGTACAAGGCAGGATAGTTTCTGGACTGAGCCAGAGAATTAATTACTTCCCCCCAAGCATGTCCAGAGATTAGTTCATCTATTCAAGAGATGAATGAATCTGCAGTCCCATATTTTCCTAGAATATTTTGAATAATTTCTTTCACTTACCTTTGTCTTTTTTCCCTGTCCTTTTACAGTATCTTTACAAGCAGCACTTTGGGATGAACTAGGAGTTACGTATCAGTGTTGAAGAAAATCTAAAATACTTCCATTGCCAAACACAAAAAAAAAACATTTAAAAATACATGCAGCCCTTGTGTATGTGGAGAAATCTTTCAATGAGCTTTTGATGCTACAAAGCAAAATAAAAATATGTGATTTCATTCAGTAAATAGGAAAAGGGCAGAGAAAATACTTTATGGTATAACAGCCTAAAAGCAAATGCTTTAATAGGTAGTCAAGGAGTGTATGTAAGCTGGTGTTGAGGCAGTGTGATATTCTGCAGTGGGACAAATACTAAGAAATGTGGCAGCTCAGCTCAGGAATTGATTAAAAGAGTACTTTTCCCTTCCCTACTCCCTCCTGGTTTTACTGGTGATAAGTGAAAATGATAAGCTGCCATCATTATTTTAATTTGAAGTCTTAAAGTCTGTTTCTCTTTAGAACTTAGCAATTACAATTTTTCGGCAGGTTTTCATTTCTACTCTTAATTCTTGACCTGGATCCTTTAGAATATAACTTTGGCTATGTTATGTCTGAAATAAGCTATGTTTTATAATTAGGCATTTAAAGTTCCTAGTAATTTGCTTTAAAAATGCAGAAGGCTTTTACATATTTATATATATACGCATACACATATATATATATGTACCGGTTTTTTTAATCTAAAGAAAATGCATACAGCCACTTTTTTCTATTTAATTATATTTTTAAAAATTCAAACTGATCAAAAAAAATCCAAACAAAGAAAAAACCCACCCAAGATGTTACTAATTTTTTTAAGACTGTATGGAAATTTTTATTTGGAAATATTTGTGTGTGTTGCCGTATCCTCACTCAGTAACTGATGCAAGTTGCGGAGATTCTGGGGATTTTGTTTGATTTACTTTTTTAAATCACTACCAAGGCTTTTTTACATTAATTAGTAAGCTGCTTTTGCATTTGCCAGTAATATATAATGAAATAAAGTGCTCAGAAGTAATTTTTGGCACTCAGAACAGCCTTATCATTAAGGAGGAACTTACTGGCCATGTTTTGTCGTGTTTTCTGCAAATATTCATCCTAGAAAAGTTGAAACATAAAAATGAAAATTTATTTAGCTTCGAATGATAGGAGCAATAGGAGTCTGTTGTGCCTAAAAGTGGCATTTAATTTCTTCTTCATGGATTAGACAAACAGTATCAGACAAACAGTAGCTGTTACGCAGTTGGGGATTTTTACGTCTATTTTAGTGATGTGCCAGTGAAAAAAGATCACGTTTTAAGTTTTCCAGCAATTTGTTAAATAAAAATACCTTTTTTTGTTACATGCAGAAAACATCTTTGACATCACTCTTAAGCTTTTCTTGGAAGCTGTGATTGAAGGATGTGGCCCTCATCACATCAAAATCAGCTTCGTTTTCCTTTCAGTTTGGAGATAGCAGGTTGTTTTGCTGAGATTGGAGAGAACTAAATTTTCATTTTCCTTGTCTCTCACTAGAATGCCTGCTTCAGAAGATACATGTCTGCATTACTGGCATTGGAGTATAATTTATTTCTATTTTTGTCTTTGTCTTTTTAGTGAATTATAAACTACTGACAAAAATGTCTATAAAACTTAGTTTTAAAGAATTTAATATCTGCTTCAAACAGTATCTTTGATAGCATTTGATCAACTAAAATTTTGTAAATGAACTAAGTTTTGCTTACACAAGAAGTAGCTACAGCAAATGTTAGGGCACTGTAAATGGATTTTTGTTTGTTTTGATAGGATATTTTAAGTGCAAATAGCAATGTTTGTAATTCATTGAAGTTATTTTAAACCTATCGAAGCAAAGCCAAATAAGCATTCAAGGTACTGAGTATTTCTGTGATCAGGATATCTTACAAGTTAACATCACAAGCTTATGTGGACATTTTAGTTTGTGGCTTGTTAGGTAGATCTTCGTTGTAGAGGATTAAGGCATTTTGGGCAAGCTCTTGCACTGGTACTTAAATAGTCTTGTCTAATTAGAGTACAGAAATACTCTCAGGTTTGGGGGAATACCATAAAGGTGGAATGTTCTGTGTGTTCTTTCTGTAGGAAAAGTAATAGGAAAAAATGGAAAACTGATTCAGGAGATAGTGGACAAATCTGGCGTTGTAAGAGTGAGAATTGAGGCTGAAAATGATAAAAATATTCCACAAGAAGAGGTATGTTTTCAGTTATTATAATTTTTCTCTGTGTTAATTGGTTATATTCTACCCAATGATAAAATAAATTCTTCCGTATATCTTCATAGTGGTAAGGTGTAAAGTGTTGATTAATGTGTGTTTTCTGATGAATTCTCTCTTTTCCTATTAATGCTGAGGGGAATTTTTATATAAATTTGGCTTATCTGTGTTAGAAAAATGCTTTGGTAAGTTTATTGGTGGTGCACCTTCTTAGAGATTTCATGTTGTCCCTGTTGGAAGCAATCACATTTCCCAGCATCTGCTAGGCTGTTAATCCATATATATTGTTGGTTTCATTCATTGGTCTGCTTTGAGTTTGATTTCTTAGGTTTAATTTTTCATTAGTGATTTCTTCTGTTGAAATGAAAAACTTGTGCTTTATGTTAAATCTGTTTTTAAAAAATAATACCTAAGTTCACAGTAGCCTGTAAATTGTAACTTAAAGAAAAAACAAGCATGAACATTGTGAAACTCCAGGTTTGCACAGGAAGGCTCAACCTTGTAAAGAGTCTGAATGAAGTCTCAAACATTGTAATTTGAGGCACTCCCGTGTGAGGCTGCATTGCAAAAAAAACTCGAAGCATGAAGGTTTTAACATCTCAATGCAAAAAGACTCCTTGCGGTTTCAGATGTGAAATGTGCTTTAAAAAAACTGAACTGCCTTTCATTTTCCTCAAAATCCAAATATGTACCAGCTAAGAACCTTTGCTGCTTCAGACAATCTATGAAATATGGTTTCTGGAATCCTTATGTTCTTGTTTGAGTAGTTATTTCCTCTGCTGTTCTGTTACTGTAAGACATACTGAAAATCCACAACCCAATGTCCAGCTTTCTGTATAGAGCAACTAAGCAATTAACTAAGGAGTTTTTACTATTTTAGTAGTTTTACGTGGGTCTGAAAAGGTGAAATGGTCAATATTTAGACTTAAAGGTTTCAGTACTCTGAAGTATTTCATTTGTAAAGATAAATTCCTGCAGTATAAAATGGAATTAGTTTAATAAGCAAGGGGGTGCTGCTATTGCTGCAAGCTGTAGAGACATAGTAGGGTAAAAGAGCCAGTACTCATGGCTGCAGGAGTATGTCTGGCTTTTTCTTTTAATTCTGACTTGAAAAAGCTGATTTGCTTACACTTTTCTGTCCAAAATGCAGCTTTTAGGGATTATCTTGAAAGGTCTTTTTTAACTGTCAAGCTCTGCATTCATTCTTCTGTTTTACCTGTTAGTGACATTTCTAACACTGGCATTGCTTGCACTGCTTCATGTGTTACTTGTGTCATGCCAGGTGTGATACAAAAACCTAAGATCAGACTTTTAACAGGTAAGAGTTAGTACTTGTGCATCGAATGCAGCTTTATTTCGACTATGAAATCCAAGTAATCTTCCTGTGTGTGAATTTGGATATTACAGCCCTTCTTCCTGTAGTGGAACAAAAGTTCAGTTAAATTTTAATGCAGCATTTGGTTCTTTATATGTGACTGAGATGTTAGAATACTGCCCATTAATTTCAAGCATAGTTTTATATATTCCATAATTTTGTAACAGGGTATCTTCAGGCTTTTCATATTTTGAAATGAGGTAGGTACTGTTTGTTGTAGTAATATATATTTTTTTAATCTCTAAATTTATTGTGCACATAAGGTTTGTTCAGTATTCCCCACTGCAGCAAAGTTGAACATAGGTACCTCTGCTTTGAAGACAAAAATAAGGTTCAATAAATAAGCACTTTGCTGCTTTTGTATGGCTGAAATTACTTGACATGGTTACCAGCTCACATTTTTAATAACTGGCATTGTTATACCTTAAATCCACTGCCAAAAACAGCAGCAAGCCATTTCCTTAAATGCCTTTTTAAATCATTTGTCTTGTCATTGTTTAATAATTGATACTGTGAGGTAGTTAATGCCAGTTTAGTAGAGATTTCACTGTTCTTTATCAGGTTGTATAAAATATTTATGAAACTTAAAATACCCTAGATAATAAAATATTTCAGTCAACAATGCCTGTCACTGAAGAATTTCTAATGCTCATGAAAGTTAATGTTGAGGTTCCTTCGGACTAGAGGACTGTGTATATATTATTTTTCATGGTTTCTTAATGTAGATCTGTACAGTATAACGTAAGGTTTTTGTCTGTAAAAGAAAGGGGCGGGGGGGCAGAGAAAACCAAACGAGACTTTAAAAGTGGAGACAAATTATAGACTGGCCACTCCTGCACAACCTCAGCATATGGTGCTTTTAAATTTTAAGACATTTGTGTCTCAAATCATAGCACTTCTGCAGCACTTCCTTTGGAATGCAGTTCCATAAAGGGTGTGTGTACATTGAAAATTAAAGGCTTCTTTAGAGGTAATGATGAGATAGCAAAACAATATGTGAGATAATCCAGTAGGTTTGCCAGTCTCTGGTCTGCGGGGGCATGGGCTTCATGCTGAGTGTTGGAGATGCTCAGGTTAATGTCTGCAGTCCACAGTGAAGCTTCTCCTGCCAAGGTGATGCTGCAGCTGCTGGAACAGTCAGGTTCACTCCTTGGTTTTTTCTTTACTACCATAGAGATCATCAAGAAGGATCATGTTTTGTTTTATGACATAATTGTTAATTTGATTTACTTTTTTAAAAGATCAAAATTAGACCAAAAGCAGCTACTGTGAGAGAATGGATTCGGTCAGCAAAGTGGTATTACTTTGAAGGAAGGAAACATAAAGTGTTCTAAATTGACTCTTTTCCACTTGTTCAAAAAAATAAATGCTGACATTGTGATGTAAATTATCTAAATCTGCTTATTTAAAAAACTCTTTGCATGAAGGGAATTGGACTCCATGGTGTAGTGAATATCAGAATTTAAATATATGGTTTTCTCACTTTTTCATATATTCTCATGCATGGTGTAAGAATTGTTTTCAAGTTTTACTGTAATAAGTTTGGTTCTCTTCAGAATTCAATGCCTGATCAATAACCAAAGGCTATTGTTACTGTGTTTTAGGGCATGGTACCATTTGTGTTTGTAGGAACCAAGGATAGTATCACTAATGCAACTGTTCTTCTGGATTATCATCTTAATTATTTAAAGGTGAGCATAATGCTGCTGCTTTACCTCTGATTTTTGTCTGTCAATTCTTAATATGGTACAGTGTGATAATGATAATCTGTTCAGGCCCTGAGTCTGTTGAAAAACTAGTATTATAACAGGTTTTCTGTCTAAAAATGCAGTGTTTTTAATAAAAGAATAATTTGTCTGATGAATGGGATTACAGGATTTCTCAGGATGCAAATTACAAAAGAGTAAGAAAATAAAAGAAGAAAAATCTCAATCAAAATGTGTTGCCAACTCTATATGTGAGGGTGTAGTCAGTTATTCATAAAACTGCAAATAGCTTTCCATGCAGAATCTTGTATAGAGTGAGCATTCTTTTTAATGCAAAAATGCTAATCTACTTTTTCTGTAATTAATTGACATTTCATACCTGAGAATGTTTTGTAGGCAGCTGAGCTTTCTGCTATGTTTGCCTCTTGGCTCCGTAACTTCCCCAGTAGTCTGTGCCGTGTGGCCTATTGTATAGGGAGCAAAAAATATCCCACATTTGTTGCTTTCAGTTACTTTTGCCTGTGGTGGTTGTGGCCAGGTGCTCAATATTTGATGGCAGGGCAGAATCTAACAGTAGGGACAGCTTTGAGTTCATTTCATTAAATAAAGTCTTGCATCTCTTTTTTAAGCCTTCAGACCATAAATGATTGATACATGTCCAGTCAGTGTAGTAGCTATCAGTGGATCTTACAGAACACTAAAATTTCTACACATGGTTAAACTTTCCAGTACAGGTAATCAAAGAAGTCAGGAGAAGAAACAACTTTTGTTTTCTTGCCTACTCAGTCACTTTACCTTTCAATCCTGCATTTGTCAGTGTTCTGGAGCAGAGGCAAGGCAGCTGTGCAGCTGTCACAAGGTACAGGCAGAGAAGGACCAGATGAAAACTAGTACTAAAAATCAAGTTCCTTTCTTGCATGCTCACTATGATTTGAAAAGATGTTTCTGGTTTAAACTTCTTCAGCTGCCTAAAATGGGTACTTTTCTGTGAGTCAGTACTTAAATGGATACTGACTTGGAAGTGAAAAGTGTTTAATAGCCCAGCAGTTTTATTTTTTTAGAATGATTTGTTCATTGTCGGCTAGGGTCACTTTGTCTTAGTGCTCTCCAACCTTCCTGAACAGAAGGTCACAAATAAGTGTTCAGCAGTCAATGTGGTAACTATTGGAGAGATTCTCAGTCTTGGAGGTTTTATCTTGGCCTTCTCATTCCATTAAACATAAAAACACAAAATGTTGTTGTCTTGGTGGCCTGTTGCCTTATGAATTTATCTCCAGTTCGCTGACAAGAAGTGGGACAGACTTGTTCCTCTAAGATTTTTATGCCTTCAGGCAAAGATTATAAAGAAACTTTTTATAAAAGATACGTAATAGTGCATCAACATCAAATGTACTGAATTTCTCTGTAAAAAGAAGAAAGCAGACTTGGCTGGAGTGACTGTAGTAAATTTTCAGGATCTTGAGAGGAAAGGCTAATACCAGGATTCAGAGCCCCAGACTGCAGGAAGGTGGACTTTGGCCTGTTCAGGGATCTGCTTGGAAGAATTCCTGGAAGAAAAACAGGTTTGGAAGAGCTGGCTCTTAAAGTCTCACCTTCTCCAAGCTCAAGAATAGTCCATCTTGATAGTTAGGTGGTCACACAAAAGTAACAGGAGGCCTGCAGGGATCGACAAGGAACCTGTGTCTAAATTAATATAGAAAAAAGGAATATACAAGAAGTAAAGTAAGGACAGGTGACTCAGAAGGAGTATGAAAACAAAATTTGAGTGGGCAGGAATGAGTCTGGGAAAGCTGAAGTCCATCAGGAGTTAAATATGGCCAAAGGGTGTGAAGGAAAACAGGAAGGGCTTCTGCAGGTGTATAGGCAGCAAAAGGAATACCAAAGAAAATGCAGGCCTGCTGCTGGATTGGGGGAGGGAACTTGCTCACAAATGGGAGGGATGAGGAATGTTATCCTCAGTTTTGGTTTTTCTGTTTATAAGATTTGTCCTAAGGAACACCAGTCCACTGATACCAGTGTAGCATCTGGAGCAATAATGACTTAATCTTCCTGAAGGAAGATTGAGTTACAAAACATCTTAAAGGGGAGAGGAGGGATATACATCAAGTCAGTGGGACCTGATGGAATCCCTGAGTGGTAAAGCATCTTATCAAAGTCCTGACCTTGGCTAGGTGACCTGCAGAAACCCAGTATCACAATGAAACTCCCATCAGTAGTTTCCTTCTTAATTAAAAAAAAGAAAAGGGAATTGCCACTCTTATGTGAACTAGATAACATCTGGAACTGGCGAAGATACTCCATGAATATGTGTTGTATCTCTTACCTAATTGTGTACGGTGAGGGTGCTTTGTACTGGTGCCTCTGTGCCCAAGTTACCACACTTTTCTCTCTGTCCTTTTATGTTTCCTCCTGTCCCTCATCCTGTTCATTGTCACCAGACTTAGACTTAACACCAAAGTGCTTTTTTATGAAACAATACTGTTACGTCAGAATTGTTTAATAACTTTGATATTAGTTATGTGCAGCAGTGTAAGGAGCTTGTGTTCTGATTTGAGTGCTTTTTCTTGATACATGTTTTAAAGAAACGTAAACCTGTCAACGGTGCCACAGGAGGAATTGTGCTGGTACCACATAGATTTGAACATTTGAAAGTCTTCCTGTTAAACAAGTTATTCTTAAAGCTGAGTTGCTGTTTGAATATTAAATAGATGATCAGTTGCAATACTTCATGTTTTTGCTTTCTGAGACATGCGTGTGTGCACGTGCAGATGGCTCAATAGTGGTTCTACATGACTTGCTGGGCTTGTGTTTGCACAGGAAGTGGACCAGCTGCGTTTGGAAAGATTGCAAATTGATGAGCAACTGCGACAGATCGGAGCTACTTCCAGGCCCCCCTCGAACCGCACGGACAAAGACAAAGGGTACATGACCGACGATGGGCCGGGCCTCGGCCGCGGCAGCCGCCCCTACAGAAACCGCGGGCACAGCCGGCGTGGGCCAGGCTATGCCTCTGGTAGGTACATACAGGGACACTTGCACTTCTCATAGTGGCCTACTGATCTCATGATTTCTTGGAAAAGACTGGACTTAGAGCAGTTACAATTGCAGTCAAATACCGAGTATTAATATTTGAAGACTGTATAGACCTATATGATGTAGAAAATGCTCCAAAGTGTAGTTGTTTCCTGTAATCTATACTGGTTTCCATGCAGTTTCTGCTTCTTACGCCATGCTTCTGGCTTCTACATTATGGACCATATCTAGTTATTCCCTAACCCCTTAGGGTAAGGATTGTTATTTTATCGATATTTTGAACAATTCCTGGTAATAAAGTCTCAGTTTGCATTTAAGCCTGGGTGAGTCTATCATAATATAAATATTCATAGGTGAAAATACTGTGTAGCTCAATTTACAGAAAAGCTATTTTCTTCATATTAAATTGAACTTTTATGATTTGCTAGAAGAACATAGTCACCAAAATAGTGTGTTCCTCTTTGAAACCTTGGATAATTCATTAATGAATAGTTTTCCAGATTTTCTTCTTCAGAGCTATCTATTACTTCATTTTCCATAATGTAGGTCAGCTGGTGTTTGTCCTGACTGAAAGGCCTGTATTGTGAGCTTTATAAGAAAATCCTAGCTTACATTCTGCATAATACAATTTTTGTGATGTTTACTATTTTTAGATGATGTAAACTCAACTTGCTAATAATACAGGTTATGGGGAGGAAATGGGGAAAGAGCTAGCTTTTGTCAATAAAGGTGATCTGTTAATTGGAAAAATTGTACTGGCCATTTATTTGATTTGATACATTTCTAGCATTTTGACTTTATTCTCTGTTTTTGTAAGTCTGTTACAGGCTGTTTCATGGTAGAATTTTTTTCTTTTCATAGATGAGTTGCACTGGGAAGAGGAGACAGGACAAGTTATATTCAGAACTTTCAGTTGTAGAAATAGAAAGGAGTCTAGTCTATTACATTTATGTTTTACTAGACTTTTATTACATTTTATAGTATGTTCAATAATCTGTTGATATACTGTTAACACCAATTTTAAGCATGTGGCACACTTAATTATTTAGCCTTAAACACACAACTAACTTCCACTAGTCTTGAATTTTGAAAAAGTAGTATATATTGTGCACCTTCTTTATTGTGCATATTATAAAGGTTGGGAGGCAAAAAAGTCCCAGAATTGTTTATTAACAAAAAAAAAAAGAAGAAGGAAAAAATTAAATATATGCATTTTGCATTCTACTATAGTAATTTCATGCTAAGCTACACTGGCATGTTTGGATTTTTTTCATCCTCTTGATAGGAACTAATTCTGAAGCATCAAATGCTTCTGAAACAGAGTCTGATCACAGAGATGAGCTGAGCGATTGGTCGGCAGCCCCCGCAGAGGAGGAGCGGGACAATTACCTGCGCAGGGGGGATGGGCGGAGGCGTGGCGGCGGTGCCAGAGGCCAAGGCGGGAGAGGGCGTGGAGGGTTCAAAGGTAAGTGGAGACCTCTTTTGGAAACAGGTGTCAGTGTGGGAATCCTAAAGCAAATACACTTCTGCCAGCTTCTCCTTTTCTCATTTGCTGCAGCCTCCCCACCTGGTGGCCTCTCCTGACTTTTCTTTTTCAGTCTCTTAAATATTTTGTTTCAGATGTGAACACTGAGCAGAGGGAAATAATTCTTTTTGATTTGCTTTATATTAGGGGAGTTTTCTCTGTCATTTGTTTTCCTAAAATGCCTCTTGATTCAAGTTTGTGGCCTGTGCTGTCACACATGGCACATGTGGATATCAAGGAATCAAATTGTAGTTTGTCAGTAGATACAGAAAAATCTTTTAAAATCTGTATTACTCATTCAGCTGTCCATATTCACGTCTTCTTCTATTTCATTTTCATGGAACAGGATAAAACTGTAGTTTATGTATTCAATGAAAATGATCAGGCAAAAGTAAGATGGGAGAACTTAAAAAAGTTAAATATTTATATTTGAACATATGATGTTCCATTATATTTATTTGTTTAAATATTTTCTTCTGCAGCTTTGCTTATTTCTTGAAATGTTTTTTTTCAAAGCATGGGTGCTACTTAATTTTTTTTGTAAGACGGTACTGTGTAATTTAGGAAGTTTATAAGCCATTAAAAAATGTGAAGATAATAAACACTACTGATTGTGAACTTATCTTCTGTAGTTAATCATTTTGAGAAGCATTTTTTCATCAGTCTGCAGTCAGTCTTTTTTAAACTGTGATAGTTTTAAATAATGAGGTTTTGTTTACATTATCACCTCAGAACATTTTCTTTCGTGATTCTTGCACACAGTTTAAGGACTGTTGTTATCTATCAGTAATAATATTTGTTCATGAGACAGAAAATTCTCAGTTCCCTTCTGTGCTTGAGTAAAATTTAAGTGGCAGAAGATAATCCCTTTGTTAAACCAACTTAGTTGATTAATTATTCTTCCAGGCAATGATGAACAGTCAAGAACAGATAACCGTCAGCGTAACTCAAGAGAGGCAAAAGGAAGGACAGCAGATGGGTCTCTTGAGGTAACTCTTCTCACATGGGAAGTCTGTACTGTTAAAATTGTATTGTGTCATACAGTAACATTCGAGTCTTTTAAGGTTGTGAGTGACAAGGTTGCGAGTGACACAGTAGCCTTGTGATTTCATATTCTTCAGCTTCATACTCACATCTACAAAAGTTGTGTTACAAAATGATGCAGATGCTCTGGACTAAATATATCAAGCTGTGTAATGTTGCATGCAACGTTGTAATGCCATTTAGCTCTGTCTGGTGAAAAACTGATGACAAGTCGCAAGCATTTACTAGCCAGCTTGATTTCAATTTTTGTTTGTGCTAGTGCTTGGTTTTAGCTTTTATTCTTGCTGTGTTGTGTATTGTCATCTATCTTCTATGTACCTGAGGGAAGAAAATCTTTTGCCACTATATAAAGAGAGTGTGTTGTAGGCAAAATCCTCAGAGTAAGAAAGGTTAAACTTCAGAAACTACCTTCACTATTAAATGAAACATTTGCAATCGAAGGCCATTCAGTCTGGAAAGTAAGTTAAAAATGCATGTCAAGAAACCTTTCGAGTAACAGATTTGAAATATCTCATAACTTTAAATATTTTTAAGCTTTTTATAAAGATTTTTCTGCATTTTTTTCAAATGTTTTGTTTCATGAAACTATCAGGTTTATACTTTATGTATATATGTTAAGTTTCCCCACATGGGAAACAGTTTTTACTTCAAATGATAACTTGCAAACCTTTTACCATCTCTTACCACGTAGGATGAGTGATGTTGGGAGAAAGAAATAAAGAGCAGCTGCAAGCTGCTGCCTCTGTGTGGTGTTACCAGGAGTCACAGTTCCAGTGAGATACAGAGATGACTGTTGGCTTGGTTTTTAGAAAGGAAAAGGGTCAAAATGGAACAAGTGACCAGATGCTTAGTTTTCCAAGTAGGAGTGCTGAATTTAAAGGTGTAGTAAGTGAATATGCATCTGAAATGCAGTTAACATGGCAAAACAAAAAATAAATAATGGCCATGTAAGTTTTATATTTAATTAGTAATTACCTCACAAAGTTTGAAGTAGGCTGTGAGGAATTGTGGTGCTGAAAAAAAACCCATAAGGCACTGAAATCGGGAGCATTTTATCTTTTGCTCCAAGGTTTGGATGCAGTGACATTTTAAAGCAAAATAAGTGCTTGCATGTTGTTGAAATCTGTCTGATCAAGTTGTAAAAATCTTGTTCTATATCAAGGAATAAGCATTTACCCCCTGTCCATACATAAAAATTTGCTTTCAACATGCTCCTTAAATTTTTTACGACTTTCTACTTAAAAAGGCTGCAGAATTCTATTGGGTGTATTAAATTGATCTCTTTTTTTCAGATTCAAAAAAGCTCTGAGTAGAATTTTTTGAGATTCAGTAAAGCTGCAATGAAATGACACTATGTCTTTTGGGGCTTTTTGCATATAAAGAGTTGGAAGTTGAATTACTAGAAGTTGAAATAATGTTTCAGAGATCCATCTGACATTAATTCAACTCTTTTGTGCGCAAACAAATTCGAAATTTTTCTCTTGGTTTCCAAGGCTAGGTAGGTGGGAGAGGATTTTTTGAGTCACAAGTATGTGGCATTGTGAACAGGAAAGAATTTATGCCCTCCCCTGCAGCTGGATTCATTTAACAAAACCATGAGGGGCTGGCACTATTTGCTCCTCACAGATGGCCAAGGTGTAGTGAATGCCCATGGGTGGAGGAAGGGAGGAGAATGCTTTGTATAACTCTGAGTTGTTCCAGATCAGAATTGACTGCAATAATGAAAGGGGTGTCCACACTAAAACATTACAGAATACCTCGAGCGAAGGCAGTCGGCTGCGCACGGGCAAGGAGCGGAACCCGAAGAAGGAGAAGACGGACAGCGCAGACGCTCAACAGCCGCTGGTGAACGGAGTCCCCTAAACTGCATAACTCTGAAGTCATATTTCCTATACTGTTTCAGTAATTCCTATTCCATGTTAGAGAAACTTGTTAGGCCAAAGACAAATGGTAGGCAAGATGGCGCAGGGCATGAAATGAACGTATGTTCTCTGTTAGCCTTTTTTTAACATCAACAGTATGCAGTTGTTTTCAGAATAAGAAGTTATTCAAATATTTGCATAAAAATACCTGAACTTCCGAAAATCGCTTCCAAGTACATATTGCAGTTCAAACAATGAAAGATTCTTTTCTGTTTGTTTTAAAAATACTGAGCTGTGCATTGGTAAACTTTCTGTTCAGTTGTACCATTTTAACACATCAGGTCAAATTCACTGCTCAATTTCAATTTTCAGAATAAATAGTGTTTGCAGTAATCAAATTGGCTTCTGTTTTCAATCTAACTTACCAGTTTTCATGAAATGCTATGTCGTTTTATGTCCTGTGTCAGTTCACATTCTGGTTCACCTTTTTCAATATTTTGGTGGACCCTGAAATCTGTGTAATGTAACAATTGTCATTTTCATTAGCAAAAAAGTTGTATGATCTGTGCCTTTTTTATATCTTGGCAGGTAGGAATATTATATTTGGATGCAGAAATCAGGGAAGACGAGTTGGTAACACTAAATGTAAAATATATGTAGCAATCCTTGTCAGACGTTAGTACTTTATAGACAAGTGCATGCTTTCCATGATTTTTTCCTTACATAAACATTCAGTTAGGCAGTTATAAGAATAGGAAATTTATTTTGCACTGAAGATTTGGCAAATAGTGTTATTGGAAAAAGGGTGTAATTTTTTTCTTTGTAGGCAGTACAGAAGCTTTTTTTTTTTAAAAAAAAAAAACTTAAAAAAAAAAATCTTTCCATTGTGGAAAACTAGAACTCATTGTTACTGAGGGAACAAGTGTAACATGTTCACAAGCTAGTAATGTGTGCCTGCTATTTGGCCAGATGACCAGCCTAAAGCATTGATGGTTTTCATCCTCCCAAAATTTTTGAATTGCTTATTTTAATTCGGGGGCTATTTCAGGAGAGGTAGAAAGAAAGTCACCACTTGTCATGCCCTGGCAAGTACAGATACAGTAGTCGAAAATATTGAAGATAAAACAAAAGTTCTTCATATTTTGAGCTGCAGGATCCTAATTACCAGCCAATAAGAAGGTATCACAGAATTTGATCCAAAGTACAGCTGTACACCAGGGAAGGGTGGGAAGTGCTAGGAGTTGTGCTGTCTTTCATTTCTGATCATACATTAAACTTACTGGGCACAGCTGCATAAGGACCTTATTTAGTCCATTTTTGTTAAGACTACTCCAGAAGGAGAGCCACTGTTTATGTACAGAATTGTACAAACTTAACCTTGCCTCTTATGTATTTTGTGAGTTTTGTTTCTTTGCTTTCTTCATTTTTTTTTCCTTGCATACAGGTGAGCATACTAAAACTGGCAACGAACTGCACATGATTTAACAAATATAAAAATGTCTTAAAAAGTATTGCCAAACATTAATGTTGATTTCTAGTTATTTATTTTGGGAATGTATAGTATTTGAAAACAGAAATTGGTACCTTGCACACATCATCTGTAAGCTGTTTGGTTTAAAATACTGTAGATAATTAACCAAGGTAGACTGACCTTGTAATGTAACTGCTCTTGGGCAATATTCTCTGTACATATTAGCTACAACAGATTGGATTTTATGTTGACATTTGTTTGGTTATAGTGCAATATATTTTGTATGCAAGCAGTTTCAATAAAGTTTGATCTTCCTCTGCTAACTGATGTTGATGCAATCCTTATGAATGATTGCTTTAAAAAATATAAGCTGACAGAAAATAGAAAGTATTTCTTTGTTTAGGCTTTAACGGTAGCCATTGTTTATTTACACATTTTAGAAAAGTCACAAATAATACCAGATTTCAAAAATACATCACATAATGCTCTAGAAGACAGAGTCGCCTCATGGAATGGTACAGTAGTGTTGAGTGGTCACACTTCATGCACTCATTTCTTGCATTCAGTGGTTAAGTTCACTAAGGTGCTAACCTGGGTAAATGTGAAATTAATAAACCACAGTCTTACTAATTGGCTGCATTCCATTTCCAAGTGGATCTTGGGGTTATGACCTTTCTCAGTATTTGTGTATTTAGCATATATCCCTTTCAGTTCGTATTCCAGTGGTTTTAATAGTTATTAAATTTCAAAAAAAATTACCCTGTGAATCTAAATGTACACTTTTAATTTTGAAAAGTCATGTTGTTACAAAACTTGAAAGTGCAACAAATGTCTGATGCTTGAGTTCAGGTCGGTCTTATTGGTAACTATTATAAAGTATGGTCTAATGAATTAAAATTATTTTTAAAATAAAACTCTTTGAAAGAGTGAGAGGTATTTGTGAATCATGCCAAAGTCTAAATTTAGTAAGGTTAAGCTCAAAACCTGTGAATTAACAAATGCATTAAAAAATAGAAAGTTTGTATTTCTGTTGTTTACTGAATGCATTTTTGTTAATGATGGTGGGGAGTTAAGATTTTTAGATTTATTATTAAAACTTTGTCAAGGAAAAATATCTCTTTATTCAGCTTTTTTGAAACAGATAAAAATCTCTTTATGAGCACTTATGAGTTCAAGAAAATACGAGGTTCAGTTTTGTAAATAACAGCAGTTATTTGAATCAGTTACTGATGAGCTTTTTCAGTCCTTTTTTGTTCCTAATATCAAATATTGTGTAACATGTCCATGAAGGGCATTGAGTGCTATGAGTATGGTATTGAGTGTAGACACTGCTTCTTCCTACGAGCACTTACTGTGAAAGGCAGCTTATTTCCCTGAACTGCAGTATGTTTCCCTGCAAAACCCTTCAGTATTGAATATTAAAAGGAAAATCTTTAGCTTCCAATGAGTCTTCCTCAGTTATTTCAGGACTCCTGCTGTACAGTTCGGCTAAATTCACTGCTAATCTGCAAGAGAAGAAGGGTATCAAATATTTTTATCCTGTGTATTCATTAAAGCTTTTATTTATTTCCAGAAGCAACAAGACTTGCAGTGGAATACCTGTGTTGAGGGGTGGGGGAGATGTGTTGCTGGTTCTGGTGGCTACATAGAAGAATTTTTTTTAAATTACAAGGCTGATCTTGTTTGCACAGTAATGTGTACTAAGCTTGTCCATCATTCACTCAAACTTAACAGATTTTCATCTTAAAAGATGCCAGACAAGGAGTCTTTTCCGGACATATTCACACCCATAAACATGGACGTGACTAGGACATTTACAGTGTTAAGGTATTAAGGCAGCTTAATATATATTAGGGAAAGTGAGGTTAGACCTCCTGAGCTTAGTGTTCTAAATAGATTCCACTTTGATCACAAGGTTCTCCTTGCCAGAGGTTCATTAGATTTAAGCACATTAGGTTTCACATTATATTTTTATGCTGTGATTTACAGAAACAGCTCTTTTACTCTTTGGCATCGTGAGACTTTGACAAAGGACTGTGGATCTTTTGCCTGCATCAGAAGATGAATCTGGTTTTCTACATGCAATATTTTTAAATGCATCACACATCTGTCACATGTGCTTTCACAGTTACAAAGGTCATTTGCCTCAGCCAGTTTGATAGAAATAATTGCTGTTAAACTCGGATGAGTCAGTTGCCATAACTATTCTTTCACGTTGTTTAAAAATTACTTTACAATAGACTTTAAAGCAGTAATTTTTGTGTGCTTTGAGTACTGTATGGAATTGGATTAAAAGAAAGAGCAATAATCATAGGTAATTTTGTATATCTACTGAAAATTCAGTAGGAGATGTTTTCTTATGGTTTTGCACTGAATTTTGGAAACTGGTTTAAAATAAAGGCGGTTAATTTAAATTAAAAAAAATGATCACATGGGTGTAGTCTGTAAATGCTAAGAACTTGACTGTTGGAGAAATTATGAAGTAAACATTTGCAGTGGTTTGGGATTTAGATGTACTTTTTTGCCTGGTTTACTCAGGCTGAGCCTCAGGTGTAGACTACAGCTATAGCAGGGGAATCAACACTCGTAAAGGTAGTAAAATCAATTAAGTGCTTTCTTTAAAATGGGGGGACAGTTTTCTTGGCAGTCGGAAAAGTCCCAAGTCAGAAACACATCACACAGTCTGGAGTGTTCAGTGAGATAAATCGGCGTGGAAAATCTCACTTTCATGTAAATAATAGCTTCAGAAAAGGAAGGTTTGGGAATTAGACATTTCCAAGTATCTCCTTACTGGTAGTGCTGAGAGTGGCTGAGTCTAGTGTGGGTATAGAATGAAACAGTGAAACTGAGGATACTATGTATTGTTGCTGCATATAAATAAGGTTAAAGACACCCACCCATTAAATTCATTTTGCAATTAACTGAAATGAGAAAAACATGTGAATATATAACTTTTTTCAGGCTCATTTATCAGTTCAGATGGCTGTTGTAGCAAACTGCAGCTGCTTTAGGCAGCTCCTCTCTTTGGGGAGCTGCTGATTTGATGGCATCTGCATTTACTTCAGGCTTCTGTATATTTAGGCTCCCAGTCTATTCAGAGCCTCTCCTTAATAAAAAGAATGGAAGTGGGAGAATACTAGAATGTTCTGGGTTGGAAGGGACCTTAAAGATCATATAGTTCCAGCCTTTGCCTTGGGCAAGGACATTTTCCTGAAGGCCAAGTTGACCAGAACTCCATCCCACCTGGACTGGAATGCCTCAAGGCACAGGGCATCTACAGCTTCTCTGGGCAACCTGTGCCAGGGCCTCACCACCTTCATTGTAAAAAACTTCATCTTTGTATCTAGTCTAATTTGATCCTCTTTCAGTTTAAAACTGTTACTCTTTCCTATTTCACAGGCCCTGCTAAAAAGTCTTCCCTATCTTTCTTTTGTAGCCCCTTTAGGTACTGGAAGGGGCCCTAATGTGTTCCCAGAACCTTTTCCAGGCTGAACAACCCCAGGTCTCTCAGCTTGTCTTTAGAGCAGAGCTGTTTCAGGCATCTGGTCACTTTCATGGCTTTCTGGACAAGCTTGAAAAGCTCCATTTCCTTCATATGGTGGGAACTTGTGGTTAACTAGCCAGCAACATCATGTAGCTACTTACTCACTCTGTGCCATCTTCCCCTTCCACCTTCCCAGTGGGGATGGGAATCAGGGGAAACAAAAGAGTAAAAATCATGGGGCGGTATAAGAATAGTTCATTAATTGAAAGATAATAGAATACAGTAATAATAATTGTAATGAAAAGGAGTGAGAGAGATGAAATACAAGAGGAACAAGAGCTGCACAATACAATTGATCAATACACAGACCAATGCCCAGCAGATCCCTGGGCAGTGTTTGGCATGTCTCTGCCAGCATCTGTAGTTTATGTCCTGGGCATGATGTGCCATGGTATGAAATAACCATTTGGCCAGTCCAGGTCATGCTCCATCCAGGTTTCTGGTTCACCTACTCCCTGCCAGAGCTTGGGAACTCAAAAGTCCTTGTTTGAGAGCAAGAACTGCTTAGCAACTATTAAACATCAGTGTGTTATCAGCATTATTCTCATCCTAAATCCAAGGCATAGCACTGTGCCAGCTACAAAGAAGAAAATTTATCTCTATCCCAGCTGAAATGAGACCAGATCTCCAGAGCTGGTTGCAGTACACCAGGTGGGGTCTCAAGAGAGTGGAGTAGAGGGACAGAATCACCTCCCTTGCCCTGCTGGCCATGCTCCCTTTGATGCAGCCCAGGATATGGTTGGCTTTCTGGTTCTAAGAAAGATCCGTGTCAGCTTTGTGTTTCAAGTGTGCAAATACATGGTGAAGCAACACCTTTTTTAAACACCTAATTATTTCACTTCTCATGGGTTAGAGACAAGCTCTAACTTAAGCATTCTCACTGAACTTCTTGATTTGAGAGGAATGTATTCTGATCTCTTACCTATTATCTGGTCTGCACAATTAGGTGATGTTTCTGTATTGTACACTGGGGTGTGATTGGTAAGAGTATAAACTTGCTGGTGAATTAGAAGTCTTGAGAGGCTTTCCAACAGTCTCAGCAAGGGCTGATTTCTCCCAAAACACATTTAGCTTTTTTGTGGCCCCTCTGTTGCTCCATCCTCTTCTGTGCACCTGAACTGGGGGTGGTGACTGTGACATGCTTTGGTTCCATGGTTGTCAGGGCCAGTCTGCGATTGCTGCGCCCTGGGGAGCTGCTTGTACCCTGCTCCATCAGGGCTGAAGGACACAGGCAAAGAAGTAAGTAATGGCACGAACAAGAATTTTCTCTTTTTTTTTTTTTCCTTCTCCCATGTTTTCCCAATTTGTCATGAATGTTATTGAATTTTAGTAAGGATCTTGGAAGACATGAGTCCTGTCCTCTTAAGAAATAATTTCACCATAGTAGTTGTATGTTCCTCTATAACACAGGTACACAAGGACAGGGAAGCTTTCCTTACTGAGCAGCAGGAGTGCAGAAAGAGCTGACCCTTCAAAGGGCAATATCCATGTGAAATGCAATCTTTTCCATGTACAGCGCTTCAGAAAATGGGGTTCTCATCAATACTAACAACTTGTCTCTAGGTTTAAGCTGTCTTTACACTAAGTGGTAATAATTGAAAAAAAGCCCTTTTTAGGGCAAAACAGGAGGGGCAGGCAAAGTGAAATACAGCATCTGGCAAAGCAGTCATCAGGGGCTGCTTGGGGGTACAAAGCCCAGCTTAAACCTGCTGTTAAATTACTGTGAAACACATTGGGCTTTCTAAAAGTATTTTCATCCAAAATACCATTTTGGACCACCTTTTAAAATGTTATCCAAAGCTCTTCATGTGCCCCAGTTGTGAAAAGAGTGAAGAGCTAAACTAGAATTCAGTTTTGAGCTTTCAAACATTATTCATTCTTCACTCTTTATTTTGTTCATTGACCTTTGATTAAAATTTTTAGCTAAAAATTATCTTTTTACGTGTCAGGTTTCCAGCTCTGGGGCACTTCAGAAAGATTTTTTTTTTTTTTGCTAGTCTCTATTAACAAGATGCCTTCCTTGAAACTCTCTTTAAATGAGTAATTTCTTCAAAATCATGTATTGCCAATATATACACATATATTTTTTGTGTGTTTTGGCCTCTTTCTTGCAAAAAAGGCAGTCCTACTCTGTGCAGCAACCGTCAGGTTTGCTCTAATCCATAAATACAAAGTTAAGATCAATAATTTGTTTTATGCAGGATCCTATACCTGTTATTGCTCTTGGTTTTATTGCAGTAATGCTGCTCTTTGGCACCAGTCGAGCTTGGGTCTTCATAGTCCTCCTCCTGTTTTGTGGCATCCATTCATGTGAGTATTGCAAGGACAAAAACATTCTAAAAGAAGCAGCAAGTATTTTTACTAGCTAGCAGGTGATTTTTTGTCTTGGAAATGACCGGAAAATACTGAGAAATATTACAAGCAAATACATCACATGGGATTGATCAGTTCTGAGACTTAAATTGAGCAAAATATTTTTTTTTCCTGAAACTATAGTTCCCATTTCCCTCTGTGCATCTGTACAAGAAATAGATGCTGCTTGTTTCATCCTTGGCAGCACTTTTATTTTACAGTTGATCATCGTTTTTTCTATTTTTTCCCCCCAATTATAGATTCTTCTATTTTTTCCCCCCCCACTTTGACTTTTTTTTCAGCCTACTATTAAAGGTGTTCTTATAGTCTATTAGAATTTATGTATTTGCTTACTACCACAGATGACTCAAAGTAATTAGACAGGTTTTTGCCTGATTACTTGCACTAACAGAAGTTAAGTTTGTTCATCTGACATGTATAAAGGAACCATTCAAACACGTTTGCATTTGATCCTTAATACATTGAGAAACCAGACCTCAGAGCCTTTTCAGCTTTGATGAAAGGAAGGCAGTTGCTGTGTCATTGTAAAAGGCTTCCAGGGTGGGTGTGAGCTCTAACATAGATATAAATGTGTAAGTACAGCAATGGCTATTAAACCTATGTAAATGGCTTGTGTGTCTTTAGCATGTGTATATAGCAGCCATGGTTTTCAGATAAGTCGTACCAAACAATGTTGGAAACCTCATCTCATGAACTTCCCATGAAATTATTACAAAGTCTTTAAAATTTTCTGTTCTATCTTGCTTACTAGCAGGGAGAGGGACTCCATGACATAATTGTCAGAGTGGGCTTTTGTGGTCACATTTCTGTTACACGATAGTTTCAGATTTTCTGTTTCAATTCTCTCTACTCTGTTCTTTTTTTTTCCCAAGGGAGTTTTGTATAGCACAGAAGAGGCAAGTTATGCCCCAGGACAAGTAATTTCCAAATATCCTAATATATGCTCCTGATGCTGTTCGCTGAAGAATTAGCCAAAAGACTGAAGTCGTTCCATAACTTAGTTTTTGGTTAGGCTGTGATCTCACTTCTGTTCTCGAGGAACTCTAACACCATGAAATGGCTTTCTGCAAACTCCATCACTGAAAGCTATTACAGTGGTGATGGTGTAAATGTCTCTCATGGAGAGGAAAAAGGCAAGCAGGTGGGACTCCTGCTCTCGTTTCCCCCTCACTGGGGAGTGGTTGATTGCCAGTGGAGTCCTACTGTGATTTGCACTTTTGGTGTAATGAAAAAGAAATGTACAGAGGAAGCAAGGTTTACTGATCCAATATTTTTTTAGAATAGTGTAAATGAAAGAGAAGTCCCAGAGTAAGAAAACAGTAGCTTTTGTGTAAACACTGCAGTACCTCTATATTTAAGGATATTTTGCTATTTTGTGTGCAACTGCAGCAGGTCACTGTCTGAAAGAAGGAGTTGGGATAGACACATGTTTGATTGTGTCTGATAAAGGTGCCTTTCACCATGTTTTTGTGTTTTAACTGGGGTCTGGTCTTTATCTAAAAAGCTGAAAGTTCTGCTTGCGTGCATAGGAGAAATATACCTCTAGATGCAGGAAAGTGTTTTCATGTAACCTGCACTTCATAGGTGAGGAGCAGGGCTTTTTGTCCTTGACAATTTCCACCTGAATGAATTCTTTAATTAAAATTTTTTCAGCTTTAGTTCTTTACTCACTGTGGTTCATGGAGCAATTTAAAGCAATATAAGTGAATACAACAGAAAGACATCTGTGCTTAACCTTGCTAGCCAACAGTAGAGACAGTTCCTGATGACTGTAAATGCTTCCCTAATGAGTGATAATCAGTATGAAAATGTCATTGCTCTAATTAATTACGGGTAGATTTGATGGTAATTAGCTAATCATTATCAACTTTCAGTTCTTGCAGCACCAATTCAGCCTGGTTCAGAACAGAGTGGAGAGGCACCCAGCAAACCTAACATGACAGTGAAAGGTGTATTCGAATCTTTCTTAAGCTTCTTCAGGCCAATGAGTAAGTGTCATTTCACCACTGCAGCATTGTTTCTCTCTTCCCTTCCCACTTTTGCCTCACTTCCAGTACACACTCCCTCCCTTACCTGTCAGAATTTAATTGTTTAAAACCCTCAGTCTAATACTGTAAAAATCACTAGAGCTCTTGAAAATGGGATTGCGAAGTTCCTCTTTGGAATAACCACAGATTTGTTTGCATTACTACCCTCCTGTAAAACCCTCCATCACCAGTGATGTGACTGTGCTGGAAATGCTGAAAGTTTGGCATAGGATCCACTGTGCCTAGCTTTGTTGTATCTCATCTGAACTATTTTCCAGTCTTCCCACATAGAGAAAAGAGAATTTGGCATAGTCTAAATGAGAGAAGGATTTTGTCCCACACTGGTGTCTCTCCCACTTCTACTGGCTAAGGTATTCTTCAGGCCTGTTAGATTAGACTGACCACTCACTTTTGGACTGCCGAAATTAAATTACAAGACCCACATAATTTCATAAAATTCTTGAGCTGGAATTCACAATGCTAACTTGCTAATATCAAAAACAAAGATAATATTTATGAGTACAGAAAATATTTATTACATATAAAAACTGCCAGCCTGGTTCCACAAGCAGACCACAGACCAATAGGAAGGAGAAGCAGAAATTCGTCATTTCACTTGGTATGTTTCTGCATTAATATCAGTGTGCCCTCCACCGCTATTGCTCACATGTAGCCCTAAGGAACTCCAGAGTACTGGTGAAGATCCTGATCCCCCCATTTAATAAAATGAATTTGGCTACCAGTAATGTCTCTGACAAATGTGAAACTGACAATACAGCCGTACTGAGGGTGTAGTTGGAACCAAATGACGCTTTGCAGCTTCTATGTAACATAAGAGAATGTGATACAATATTTTATAGGAATTAAATATACAAATATACAGAGGCATCTACTATTTAGATGTCTTACACATTTAAGCCATTCCCACAGAGTATCTCATGATTATCATTATATCTGCTATTAAATAGGAAATCCCAAAAATTGCTTAAATACATTGTTCAACAACTGGATTTTTTCCTATCGGCTGATTTCCAGCTGCTTGTAGAAACAAATAGTAAGTGCCAAACAGTCCTTCAGAAAAAAAAAAAAAAAGGCTTAAATTTCTGCTGGTTTTTAATTAGAAGCAGTACAGTCAGAAAATTTAGTTTGTCTTTTTCCCTTAGTTTACAAACCTAAGTACAAAAAGGTGTCACAATGGTGTTTAGATTCAGCTTTGTAATAGATTCTTATAGAAGCAAAGTAAATTACTAAAGATTTTCCATTACATAATCTAGCTTTTCTGCTAATTTCAATATAAAAATTGGTTAGGTTTTGGGAAAGAACATACATGAATGTCAGTGATATTGTTTTCTGGCAGTTTTAATCAATCAAAACATCCTAGAGACACCAAAGTGATGACTTCCTTCTTTTTCACACTCCTCCCAGGTTAGACATCTTACCTAATGTTTTTTTTTTTCCTTTTTAAAGCTTGCCGCCTCAGCAACGAGCGACTCTTAACTCCTTGTCCTGTTGAAGGCCTGAACATGTCTGAATGCTCAAAAATTCACTGCTGTCCTTTCAAAATTGGCCAGGATGAGCAGTGCTACATGCCAGTGAGAGACGGTGAGTGTGCTGCTCCAGGCTACTGCCTCAGAACAAACCCTGCTCCTGGTCACACAATACAGTTCTCATTGCTGTTTGTACCTTTGGCTTTTCAGGACACCCCTCTCTTTAAAGTAACTGAAAGTTTGCATGTATTTCTTCATCTATACTAATAAAGGAAACAATTAATTGATAGAAATTTTTCTGGATATTGTGAAGCCCAGCACAAGCAAAGAACAAGTGCCATACAAATAAATATAGTCACATATCTCAGTACAAAGAATGAAGTAAAGGCTTTGTTTGTTGAAAGTGGGGGTTAATCCAAAGCAGAGACTCCATGAAAGTGCTGTGAAGAAAAAGTGAAGGAACTGGATGTATTTTACATGGTGAAGAGGAGGTGAATTGGTTGTTTAATAGCTGCTGAAGCCTGTTTAGAAGGGAAGTTACTAAGATGAGAGTCACAAAATCTTCCTGGAAGAACCAGATGATTTAACAAGTGAGAATTGTCACTAACTGATGCTTAGGAAATTTAGCTCAGACATTAGGGGGAGAAAAGTTCATCAGAAAGGAGATGGAATCCCCAGCCTTGGAGGTTTTCAAGTCTTGGATATAACAAGACACAACTCACTTGATCTCATATTGGTAGTAGCCTTGCTTCAAGAGGAAGATTCATCTGCAGAAGTCTCTGCAACTAAAATGTCAGTGGTTCTGTGTTATCAAATCCAACGTTAGCATTACATTTTACTTCCTTTTTTTCCTTTGAGCATCAATTTGGTAGGCCTGATTTTTATTTTCTCATATGAATACAAAAAACTCTTTTTGTAGATCCTGTCCTTGCTTACAACTCCATGGTTTTCTTTGCTCTACTGAAAGCATTGTATCAAATCTTAATTTCTATCATAAAATTTTCCTGTTTGCATAGCTTTCTAGAAACAGTTGTTGCTTTTCATGGTGACGTTGCTTCAATAAACTGAAAAAGGCAAATAATTTAGAGGTGATTTATTAGAAACAGAATTATTGGGAGGGGAAGGGACATCTCACAATCATATAGTTAATCCTCCCTGTTCTACCATCATTAGCTACAAAGGGTTTCCCAGGGACTGTGTCCAGTCAAATTTTGAATTTGTCCAAGGACAACCAACAATGTAGGAAGAGTTTTCAGACAAAAGCGATCTTGCCAAACATGGACGTTAAGTTAGTAAAATGCAACCATAATCTAGAACTTAATTATTATTTCTTCCTGGTATAATTCAGTATACCTCCATTGATTTCAGAGGTGATATCCCAATTTTTAGGATAAGCTGACTTAATTCAGATATGAAACCCCAAGGTTACTTGTTAGCTAACTTGAATTTACTTTCTCTTGCTTCTTCAGGGGCAAGCTGAGGTCAAAATAAGACTTTAAAATTTTTCTTGTGCTTGAACAACTCCACATTCCAGCGCTGGGGCAGCTGTAGTTACTACTAGCTAGATGATTTTTGATTGAAGAGAGTATTATTCAGTGTGATGCCCTCAGAATCTGATTGTTAGTAAGGGGCATATGACAGAAATTAAATGTTTTAATAATGTTCAGTCCCAGCTTGGGCCTTTATATTATATATAAAAGACACTGCACTATAGCAAGAAGAAAAGCTGTACAGTGAAAATTATAGCTCTTCTTCATTTTTAAGATACATTCTCAAGCAAATTTTTAAATTAAATATGCTTATTCAATTTTGACTGCTTGGTTCCTCATTCCAGTTAAGCTTTTGTTGTTTGGACATCAATATCAATGGCTGACTGTTTTACAGAATTATTTATTCATAGATTAATGAGCTCCTTGAATGCTCCTGGATGTACAGCATATGTCCAAAGAAAATGCAAATACTTACTCTATCTGTTGACAAAAAGAAGCACTTAGAAGATATTAGACTCATAGCTGTTGTGTTTGTCAGCTGGTCACAGTCTGCATACTGAATGTTTCTTCTCATTGAGAGGTTTGTCTTGAATTTCACTGGGAATAAAATGAAGCCTTAGGAAAATGCTACAGGTTATGAACTGAAGTAGATAAACAGAATTAATTCGAAAGATTTTGTCTCCATTCAAAGCAGCTTCTAAGGGACTTTGATTGCGTTTTTTAACTATTATTTTTCTGCCCCACTCAACTGTGCCCCATGCCTGGCTCACTCAAACCCTGCTGGCCTCTGAAACTAAACAAACATTTGAGAATTTTGAACTCAAGTGAAATTTCAGACCAATTTTTTCTCATCTGAGCTCATTTCTAACACTTCCTTTTTTGCCATTGTGCTGCTGAATTATAGAATAATTTAGGTTAGAAACAATCCTTGTGATCCTTGAGTCCAACTTTAAATTCATCTGAGAGATGGCAATTTTCCTTGGCATTTACTAAAGCCTTCAGGTGTGAGTACTGTCAGAGCTTTGCTGACAAAACATCTATCTGAGCTAAGTAGCAACATAGTTGTGACTTCATGGCAGCAAAGATTTCTGTCTTAGAGCCTGAATCTGTCACCCAACCCTCACTGTCTGTATCAGAATTATTCAGAACTAATGCAAACTTCTGCTGGCTCTACAGATGTACAGCTGGCCATTCGAGTGGTTTTACTTGTTGGAGGAGGATTTTTGACTTTGGGGTTTCTACCAATCTGTTGCTGTGCCTTTTTGCAGAGAAGGTAGGTGTTAGAGCATGACCAGACAAAATTTATGAAGTACTGTTTCTAAACGGTGAAAATATGGAGAACTGACATCTTTCAACTAGGTGAGGAGAGAAAAGATTGGGGAAAAAATGGGCAAGAAAATAATGTTCAAACACAAATGATAAGTCCTTCTATTTTGAAGCAACATAAAACAGAGAGTCAATTTGGCTTAAAATTAAAAAAGGTTATTTAATGCCCCAGTACTATTTCTAAAGACCTGGTTATAAAAGACTTGGACTTAATCTTACTTATTTTGCTTGGGAAGTCGAGTCACACATAAAATAGGAAAGCAGACTCCCTCCAGGATAGACCTGCAGTTATACAGTAAGACAAGGAAGGGAAGAAGGAAGTATGACGCCTGAAGAGACCGATGTGGTGTGAGTTGGGAATTAATTATCTCTGATGCTTCTAATATGCAGTGTGGGGTTTTTAATGTATAGGGCACTTTACAGTCTGCAAGTTCTATGCAAGCAGTTCAGTGTTTTATACTGTGAAGAGTTTTAGCATGTGTATATCTTCTGAGGATACAAGGAAAGTGTAAACTCCACAAAATCAAGGCCATTAAACTGATGAATGAATTAACATGACTATTCTTTATTCCGCTTAGGTAGTAGTTCATATTGAATGGCTGGTGCTACCACTTGGTTAATATGACAGAATTGTCTTTTTAGTGAAGATGTTTTCCTCCAAGTGTTAAACTTTGTTCTTGTAAGATACAGTAGTCTGTGTGGGGTCATGTATGTGCATGTATACATACACACATAGGTTTTGCTAATGATGCTGTTTGGCAGATGGCTGTTTGCTGTGGAGTTCCACATTTTGACAAAACCTGCTGTGAAAAGCTCCACATAACTTCTTACACTGTGCTCAACAGCTGATGCTCAGCATATAGATAGCTGCACTGAGTCATCAGTGACTCTGAAAGTAGGAGGCAAAGAATCAACATGAAATTATCATAAATTTTCTCGAAAATGAATAAATATGTGTTCATTTTGGGAGAATTCACATTGTTTAAATGATCATTTCTGTGTTTTTTCATAGCCAGTAAAATTAGGAATTTGGCTTTTCTGCTATGACTTTGTGTTTTGCTTTGTTTTTTAATGCTGTAATTAGCCAGATGCTAAATGGTTTTAATTTCCAACATTATGTATTTAAGTTCTAGGAAGGGTGCAATCCTAGCACACTGTAACTTTGAGTTTTACCAGACTTAGAGACAGTTGGTAGAGCTTTGAAAAACATTCCTTTAATAAGCCAAAAACCTCTCTGGATAGAAATTATTTTGTTTTCCACATTATACAGTCATTGTTGAGAGAGTCTTATGTACAATGCCAAATCTGTACTGCAACTAGTGTCCACAAAAGTAAAAATTCTTTTCTAGCGTTATCAAAAAAATTAAGAGGACTTCTGCAGTTGAAAATTGGGCAGTTGTTTAACTCCACTGTGCCTCTTCTAGAGCGAATTGCAAGGTTTGTTATGGCCAGACAAAGAAAATGTAGGAGCACGGAATTCCTGTAAAATTTATAGAGGGAGCTGAGTACTCCTCTCCTTTTCACACTTGATCAACTCTAGTTGATCTAATTTCCCAGGCCAGTGAGTCTTTGTTACTTTCAACATCTCCATGGACAAACTGTGTGTTTGCCTGCTTCCAATGGTGTTTTTCATGCAGGAAGCAGATTCTACGTCTGTTCCCTGCCAATTGGCAATTTCCCTTGTGTGCTATCAGCACAGTATCTCCTGTCTAGAACTATGCTCGGATGTTTTTGCTATATGCCAGCCTATCTTATTCCTCTCAGTTCTGTTAGTCTTCTTTAAGAACCACATGCAAGGACAGGAAGGACACTAAAGGTTGGAAAATGCAGGTGCACTTAAATAGTGCTACTTTTGAATAATATTGTGTAGATTTTAAAAGTAGACTTAGAGAAGTCTTCATTCCTGCCCAGTCCCTAGTACTGCTGTGGGAAGCAGCTGGCATTTTTTTTTAACTTGTTACTGGGGAAATTTCTGGTCGTGGTTGCATTGTGTCCCCATCCTTGCCTGCTGAGGATGAGACAAGCAGCCCTGTGCAGGAGTTCCTCTCTCAAGAAGAGCTGGGCAGCAAGGGGAACCCAGGCCTGTGTGTGTCTTGTGTAGCCTGGGCAGTGCTGAGTTAATGGTTGGGATTGGTGATATTAAAGGTATTCTCTATCCTGGATGATTCTGTGGTTCAGTATTAATCAGAAGGTGAAATTCATGAAGAAAATGTAAGAAATGGGAAAAGCATTGAAATTCTTTTTCTCACCTTAATCTTTCTTCTGATGATGAATCTTATGATGGCCCTTGAAATCACCTATATCTTTCTGCGCTTTTTCAGTGGAGCTAGGTTTTAATGGCTGAAGTCTAGGTAACTTTCTCTAAATTCCTACTTTGGAAGTCAACCAATTTCAGCTGTTTTAATATGTTGCAGTCCGTGTATCAATCCTTTACAAAAGATAAGCAAAAAAGTACAGGAAATTGCACGGGAAAAAAGAGGACGTGGTAAAAAGACTCATGATGAAGAGATTCACCGTCATTTACTGGACTGACTTAAGAAAGACGCATAAAGAACAAAAAAAGAAGGTAAAGTAATTTTGCTAAGTTTCGGGTTGTTATGTTGAGTCTGTGTAGAATACTAAAGATATGCACTACCAAGTACCTGTGCAGTAGACATTGTCCAAAGGCACTGATTGTCTGGGATCACCTTCAGTTTCTGTTGTGGGAGAGGGACTGGTAATGAATTTGCAAGAATTTGATTGCTGCCGTGGGCTGCCAGCTGACAGTAGAGCCATGGACAGTCTGAGGTTAAAGCCCTCTGCCACTTCAGCGTTCCTTATCTCATGTGCGAATTGTTGCATGAGAAACTGGAAAAACAATGGGTTTGCTGCTTCCAGTGATGCTGAAATGATTTTTTTTCTTTTCTCTTATATACCTTTTACACAGTTCTGTGTATCCACAAGTATTAGCATGCATACTTGTAACCCTTCACTTAGTTTAGTGCTTAGTGTTTTGTAAGTGTTCTGCAGGCCCTGAGACTGAACAGCCCAGAACTGCAGAGCCAGGGAGACAAAACATTCCTACTGTCTCAGGAAGCCAAGGCCCCTGGCAGGATAGATTCTGTAAACATGAGGTTAGCCCAGCCCAGCCCCAGCACTGGGCTCCCTTGTTAGGTATGCTGATGAGTAAGGTCTATAACTTGTGTGTGTGATTGACGGTGGCTGTGCATTGAGATACTGTCACCTGGGTGAAGTGGACGAATCAAACAGGATCCTGATTAAAATATCGAGGTAATGACCCCCAACCCTCTAACCATGTCTAGCTTCATTTTCTTAACACCTGGAAGAAGGCATCACCAGGAGAGGCAGATCCATTTACAGACACTGAAAAGTCTGTCTTTCTGTATGGATAGGGGTGGTTTGTAGCTGAGACATCCCCATAGCTCCACATCTTGACATCCTTGGCATTATTCCTCAATGATGAAGAGAATTGACTATTGAAATAAATATAATCTGAGAGTGAAATGCTATTTACTTCATATGGCCATGCCAAACTATAGCCTACTAAAGTACAGTAAAGGTCACAATGGAATTAAAAAGTGCCAGGGAGATCATTAGACAATGAGGAAATATTTCAGAGCAAGTATTGATCTGGCAGAAATGTAAAGGTGTCCCTTTATCAAGTTATACTCATGTCTGGGATTTTTTTCTCCCTTTGATGTATAGGAACATCCACCAAATCCTGAAGATCAGGCAGAAGATACCAGGATTATTTGACTGTCTCCTAGAAAATGACGTTTTATTTTAACATTTAAGTAATACAAAGTTGTTAACCATTGATAATACTATTGATTTTGCAGTGTAATTTTTTTTTCATTCTAGACTTGTTCCATACCTTCTGTACAAAAAAAAAAATTATAACACTGAAAAGCAAACTGCTTGTAGCAACCCCTGAACAGTAAAGTCAGTGTTCTCTTCATACAGTAGCATCTTTGTAGAGGGATATAAAGTTACGTACCCATCTCAGCTTAGGGGTCAGTTGTAGAAAAAGATCCGGATAATGTTGCCACCCATTAAATTGGTAGTCAGAGGAAGCTTGCTCTGGTTCCGTATTGAATGGCTCCATAGCACAGTAGTGCTGCTCTTGCAGCGCTATTCAGCTAATTCTTTACCAGGCTACAGAGGATTTGGGAAATCTGTTGTTGGGTAATTGCTTTAAAGATTATACTTGACAAGAATATTTAAGGAAGCTGTGAGGGTGTTGTCTCTGGAGTTGTTCTCTCTGCAGTGTATTTCTGCACCAGACAACTGTTTTTTGTCTTAGGATGACCTGTCTCCCAAAGTAGCTGATTCCAAAGTGCAATTTCTTTCCATTTCTCTGTAGCATAACAAAAATAAAAGAAACAAATGTGTATTACTTTTCAACAGCTGAGTGCAGAGTGAGCACCTAAAAGAATGTCCGTAGAAGTCAGTACCAGCCACAATAATGCAATCACTTGTCATATTTCTTTGGGGCTGTGAAGTCCTTGTAGCAGAATTTCCAAGAGCTACTACTGGCAGGAATGGAGCTTTGGTCCTAAGCTGGAGCATAAATATTATTAGTGATTCTTAGAAACTCTATACTTTCAGAATTCCCTGTTTAAAACATTTTTCTTAGTTTCCTAAGTCCTGAAAAAGGGGACACTTAAAATTCAAGTGTAATGTGGGTAGAACATGCATATGGACGATCTCATTAAGTCGTTGGAGTGTGTGCTGATGATCAGATGTAACTATGTGCAGGAGTTTAAAACCTGACATTGCAACCACTGACAGAAACACTGTGTTACAGATTATTTGGTTAAAATTTTGCAAGCAAAAGTATTACACTGATGTGGAGCAGCAGAACAATGGTTTGCTTTCTAAATCTGATGTGTACTTGCTCTTTTTTGATATTATTTTTATGGAAGGTGAAGTATATATAGACATTTTTACAAAGAAAAGTTTCCTGCCACATTAATTTTGAGGCACTGTCACAGCTGAACTGTGCATGTGACAAAACAGACAAATCCTTGTGGCCGGTGATTATGGAGAGCGAGCTCTGCTCCAGACAAAGGCTTTCATGTGGTGCTTCATGATTTTGATTTGAAGGGCAATAATTTCCTTCAGTTTCCATGCCATTGGCAGCACAATCAGTTTCAATCCCACATAACATCCTGACAAAACAACACACTCTGATAAAACAACTGGGCGAACAATCAGTGCACCTGCAGTAACTGAATCTGGCAACACCAGAACAAAGGAGCGTAAGCAAAATATTCTGTAGAGGAGGAAGTAAAAAAGTCACAGCCAAGGATGTGCTCCCCATAGAGGGACAGCAGTTAAGAGCAGAGTGCATGAACGTGGGGCCTGTCCTTTTCCATGCAGCAGCTTTTCAGTAAAGGTGTTCTAAAAAGCTGGAAGTTTTGCTTTTCAGTTGGGGAAGACAAAAGTTCTGATTTTGCATCTTAATTTCTCTATTAGCTTAACAATGCATTGAATCAATAGATGTCAAGCCATGGCTTAAATAACTGTTCTCTGTACCTAAGATGTCATAATAGCTATTTCATTACTATTGAAGGTCAAAATTGCCACCTTAGGGACAAAGCACAGATATTCATTCACAGGCCTGTGTGTGATGCGAACTGTACTGACAATGTCACAAAAAGGTGAATGCTTTGATCAGCTGATTGGCTGCTTGCTTACACTGAATATTCAGATCCCTTTCATAAAATGTTTTTGTTTGCTTATTTTTGTGTTCCTGGACCTAAGCACACTGCAGAACAATTTCGATATGGGATTACCTCACATCTGACTGAAATGTCTTTTCCCCAGTCCTTAAGCTGCTGATTGTATAATGTATACCAAGCTGTGAGTTGCTGAGACAAATTCAACTTTCCTTTGTCCCTTCTATCCCTTCCAAAAACTCGATGATGAGGGCACAATCATTTTTGCCAGGCTCCTCACACTACTTCTGTGTCTAGAAAGAAACTGGAATCTGGGTGTGGTTCCCAAACCTGCAGACAAGCCTTCCCGGCCCTGAGAGAGGGAGGGACATTTTCATTACTAAAATAAGAGACCACAAGATGGTGCTGCAGGAAAACATTTTTCCCTCCAAGGTTTTGGGTTCTGAAGAACTTTATTGATTTCTGCCTTTTACAATGTAGTTCATCAAGTCACAAAAAGGCAGATGGTGTACAATAGAGCAGTGGTCACTCAGGAAAAAGACAACATAATACAGCATATGATGAGAAGGCTTTAGAAGACTTACAAGATATACAAGCCATTGCTTGTGGCTTGTGGCTTTAGCTCTGCTCTCTCTCCTCTTGAACTGATAGAGAGTGAAACAAAAGAGCTCTCAGAGGAACATCCATCTTTATCTTCCCAAAGATTAAATAAATTCAAGGCTAAACAACTTGGGCCAATGCTCAATAGCTGTGTCCAGGAGTGGATGCTGCTACCCCAGAGATGGGGGCTATGATAGGGCTTCAACAGCAGGATAGCTCTTTCATCACATCACCCAGAGCCTGCACCACATCTAATGGCAAAGGATTTAGCTTACATTCTGTTCCCTCTGAAACCTGACCCACATCTTTAGCCATTCTCCCTGAGATGAAAAGTCACAATGTTTTTTCGAAAGCTTTAAAACGGTATGAAATAACTGCATTACACTGTGGGTGATTGTGGCAATATCTGGTACTTCTCTCTTCTGACCTTTAGAAAGCTTTCAAAGTCATGAGAATTGAATTTTAAAAATAAATACAGTGGAATGAGAAAAGAGGTTTGAACTGTAAAGCTCAAAAATCCAAGGCCAAATAAAAAATTGTATTTAAGTAAAATCTCTATGACTGGGGAACTTGTATTTTTGAAGGTTTGAAGTCCAGTTCTGAGGCCTATTTTACACCGCAGAGATCCATGCAATACCAGGTGGTGCAGATATAGGCGAAGAATGTACTTCATTACTCAACAAATATTTTCCCAGGTTATTTCCATGTAAGGGATGTAATTTTTAAATGTTATGGTTGCTATGATCTTGCTGACCTAGGCTTGGCTGCACAGCTAAAATAAAGTGTAAAGGTCTCTCTGGAAAAGATATTTTATGTTCTTTTGTAAGGTCCCAGTGGAGCAACTGGTCCTGTCTAACTCAATTTTGCTTCTATTGTTTGTGGTGGGTGGGCCTAAAATTTTTTTGTTCTAACAAAACACTGGGAAAAAATGTTTTTTGCCAGATGAAAGGGAAAGCTGTCCACAGCTGTACTACTTTAACCTTCTAAGTTTCACTGTACTGCTTCCAAGTCCCTTCACAAAAGCCATGTTTCTTTCTGCACTGCTTCCTCACCAAATTCACTATCCTGACTGTATCTCCCATCCCAGTGGATAAATCTCTGAGCACATACATGTGTTTTGTTCTGTGTGCACGTAAGTGCAATAGAGCTTCCCTCTGCAAGCAGCTGTTTCTCTGTAGCATCAAGCACCACCTCTATCCTGGTGGTTCTGAAGGTTTGGCTGTGCCAGCTGACATTCAGGCAATGTGAGGAGGATGGCAAATCTACAGGGAGCTCCCTCTGAAGGGAGTGTGGCTACAGATGCTCTGCTTTTGCTGCAGCTATCTCTCTGCTTTTCAAGGGGGTGATTTTTCAGTCTGTTAGGTTACAGCTGTTCAATATTCCACCTAGTGTAGATCACCAGCTGAGTCAAAATGAAAAGATTAAAACAACTTTCCTTTAGAAAAGGAATCTTCTGATACAAGTTCTGGGCCTGCCATTAGAATTGCATTCTTGCCCAGGCCTCTCTTAAGGGTTTTACTGAATCTCCAAGCTTTAAACATTTTCATATCCAAGGTAATTGATCCAGCACTAACACACAAGATGTGTGTGGCAAATGTGGGATGGAAAAACTAAGCCAACAGGAAGGACAGAACCTGTGCTTAGGACTTAGGGCACAGCTGGGAGATCCAGGGAGATAATGCATAGGGTATAAAATGCTCTTGCATACATTTCCTAATGGGAAAGCCATGCTTCAGTTAAATGCCCCCGCAGCATTGCCAAAAAGCAATTTCTTCAATTAAACATAGCCTTATGAACTGCAATAGATCATTGTGGTTGGCTGTGTGACATGTCTTTTCTCATCAACTTCAAGGAAGAGCAGGAAAAAGTTCATTCCCATTCCTAACATTGGGTGCATTGACAGCTGATATTTCAACTTACATATCCCAGACACCAAAGTGATAGCTTTAAATAATAATAGAGCTCCATTTGAAGGAAGAACCTCTCATGGTATCTATGAAAAACTATCAGAAGCAAGGAAACTTGAGAGCCTGGGGAAAAGCAGTAATTGGGGTGCTCTTGACCCATTGTTTTCATGTCACAGTAGGTGGCCCAGCTTAAGCTTTTGAGTAGTGGATAAGCATGGCCTATTACTGTTATGGGGATCCTCATTCAGAACAGTCCTAGAATGCTATGAGTATGTTTAAACCATGAAAAATCTTGGGTTGGGGCACACCAGCTAAAGAACAGGATGTGCAAACCGGAAAGGAAGAAAAGGAAGTTCATGGGAAAAATGACCTTGTGAAAAATAGCATGGAACCCTTCATCAGAATGCAACAGAATGTTATTCATATTTTCCTTTTGCAATTTATTTTAGTAATATATGAGCACACTAAAAGTCTGCCACAGCAACTGCTACATGCATTTATCTTATTTTTTAATCTATAAACTTAATTGGTTATTTGTTTTAGTTTGCATTTTTTTTGTAAAATTGTATAACTACAATTAATCATAACTCATCAGCACAGTTAGCTAGAAAACAAAAGGTTAACAGCAAATTCTGTTTTACTGGTTAAAGATGCTGCTATAGCAGCATTTGCTCAAATGGTTGTTTTAAGCGTGCAGTGGCATCATCCAGTTTAAATCCCGCTGCGTTTCTTTGCCAACAACTGCTAGTGAACATTTGCCCACCTTCCCTGCTGCTGAGTAGTATCAGGATTAGATGCAGGGAGGCGAACAGGCTTACAACTTCATCTGTTGGCACCACAGGAATGCAGGAGCAGAACAGCATGGCAATAGGGAAAACTTTCAAAATCATCAGTTTTAAGGTCTTGCCTCAAAATGTCTATTTCCTGGCTGGGGGGTTGGTAAGGATAGCTTTCCCCAAATGCGCAAGGGATAAAAAGAAGGAAAAAGCAGCAAGAAGGAAATCTTTCTCAGCTAGAGATACGACTGGCATTTATTAATTATCCAACTTACCAGGCAGGTGAATGCCTCCAAAACTGTATTGGAAAGTAGATTTTGACATGGGAGGACTGCCTATCAAGGAAACACTGAACTTACCCTGTATTGTTTGGAATAAAAATTTGGGGAGCTTCAGTACATCTTGGACTTTTTGAAGATGATGGATAGCTTGCAGCAACAGGCGTTTTCCTCCCCTCACCAAAGGATGCCACTTTTCCCTCAGTACTTAGCAAAAGTCTCTTTGAATGACATGATTATAGAGAATCACGTTCTGAGCAGAGACTGGTAGAGACAGACAGCTGGGTTTTTTGGACATTTATATTGGCCTTTGTGTGTGCTTAAAAGCAGCTGAATCCCATACATCTAAGGCTGGGTGCCTCCCTGACCTTCTCAACCACTCATCTGCGCTTAAGGGCAGAGCAGGAATGAAATGTGCCAAATGGCCATAAGACAGGAAAAGGTGGCACTGCTCTTTCCACTGAATTGCTCTGCTGGAAGCTCTCACTGTGCTGGTTAGATCCAAGCATGCTGCTACACTGGAGGAGCTGGGCTGCACCCCCTTTCCCAGCAGAGCTTTCCCAGCTCGCTGGCAGGCAGCAGGGAGTTGGGCTGGAAAGTGGGGTAGCAAGGAGATACTTTTTAATGATAAGCATAACTATAACGGTTCCTCTTAGGTTTTTAAAGTAGCAAAGTACAGAGTTAAACAATGAAATAATCTGTCTCCCATCCTCTCTTTTCTCACTGCTTGTCCTCTGTCAACACATGGCAGGCATCTCTGTTATGAACTCAGAGTTTGAGTCCCCTGTGATTTGTTTGATGGTAGCGATAGCTGCTCTTTACAGTATTTCACCTCCCCTGCTCAAACAATGCTCAGCTATGGAACGAAACAATCAGCTTAAATTGTGCATTAGCAACTACAAAGTAATTAGGATTTTTTTGTGGTTGCTTTTTTCAGACTAAATTAGATTGAGACAAAGTAGGCTGACAGCTCCAAAGCAGCTGTTATGGTCTGAAGTAACAGTAGTGTACATTGAACTGCTCTTGACCACATATTTATGCAATAGACCTAATAACTCTAAATTAGCCATTATGATCTATCAGTTAAGTAATATCTACTGTAAAGAATGCCAGGATAAACCCTAAGGAATTACTGTTACTTACTGCAACAACTTTCATATTCATATACTTCAACAAACTTTTTTCTTAGAACATTTACTTTTCTATTTGTTTAATGCTGTTAATGAGACGCATACAGCCCATACTGAATTGACACGGTGTGGGGTGGTTGAAGGACCGATGCCGCGTTTTTCCCTCGCTGAGTCACTGGCGGTGGAGCGCAAGCACCCACGCAAACACACAGTCCAACCCTGCAGGTGGACTCACACACAAAGTCTTTGCGCATCCCGGAGACAAAGAGGCAGGAGGGATTCTTCGCTTGGAATTCCAAGGCATTTATTGGGTCCGCACCACGGACCAAGAACAAACACGGTCAGAGTGGGCCAATGGCAAAGAACCCAGAACAATCGTGCGTGTGGTTTTACACCGAGGGGCAGGAGGGGCAGGCAGAGCATCATTGATCAATAATTTGAGGGCTAGGGGTTGGAGACAAGGTTGAGTGATGTAACAAGGGCCAATGGGAGAGGGGAGGGGGGAGAGAGAACCCGGGGCTAACGGGGTCCCGCGGAAAGGAGAACTTTGTAGCCCAGTGATGTGGGGAGAGACTATTTACCAGCGACATAGGGGTAATGTGGACTCAGCCACTGCAACACTGAATGACGTACTTTGAGTTAGGAAAGTGTGCAGAAAATACTGTGGTAGGTTTAAAACATCGTTTGTAGATGGTTAGAGTTCTTACAGAATGAATCTCACATTTATGTAAGCAGCAAGAGGCATTAACAGGTAACTGAATTTTCCTTGTTTTATGATTGTATCTTTACCATCCAGAGGATTTTTCACTTTACTGTGATCTCCTCATGGGCTGATGTTTAGAGCAGGATGTTCAGGTCCTAGCACAAGTACTGCAAGTTGTGCAGCTACCCTGGCCCTTGCTTGGCCCAGCTGTTTTGCTGTTTCAGCACTACTTCTACATTTAGAGCTGATCTGGTGCTACCTGCAAGACCAGTCCTTTGGATTTCCAAGGTTTTTGATCATGTTGCCCTATCAGAAAAATGTTTTTGAGCATCTACCCACACAACTGTATCCTATGGATTTTAAATGTATTATATACCTTATAAAACACACACACACACATTGCAAAAAGGATGAGATAAAAATGGAATAAATAATGGGGGTTTATTTTCTTTTCATTTTAATGGTGTAAAAACCATTTTATTCCTTCCAGCAAATTGTCTTGTGTATCCACCCTTGAGACCATGTGCCCCACTTAGGAGACCATTGCATTAGTGTAGTAGGAGGACAGAGCTCACTTTCACTTTTTATAAGTATAGTCTTCTGTGCTAGAATTCTCCCTCCATTTTCAGTTCTCCCCACTTAGGCATATAGGAAACAATGACCAATGAGACACGAAAATTAGCTTTTCTCCCCCATTCACTCTTCACCTTGTTATTAAGCCTGTTACAGATATAGCAACTTAATGACTGCTATGACCAAGATGGGTAGATCATAATTATTCTTAGTATGTCATGTAGTCAGACTCCTTTAGTAAGCCCCTGTAATCTGTAAAGAAATTTGAGGTTCCTCATCATTACAGGGTAGGGGAGGTGTTATCTAGTCCTGCCATGAAGTTCTATATGCAGTGAGCTGCAGTCTCATAATTTGCTTCTCCACATCCTTATTTTAAGGAAAATTTGCTCATATTTCCCAGTTAATGGGAATAGCATGTGCCTGAGCCAGGTCTCATGCTGGCAGGCATCAAACATCCTTCTAACCAGTGTCTTTCACATCCACATCTGGCTGGTACTTTTCTTCCAGGACATGAACTAGATCATGACCCAACATTAGGCTCCTCCTAGCTGTCACTTTTTGGGCTCAGTGACTCCACTGAGAAATGAAAGTACCCAGGTCAGTGGTTTATGTCATAGGCTAAAGTGAAGGGAAGTAGAGCTTCCTCTACAGACAAGGCTCCTGAAGGGTCAAAGCTGCTGTTTCACTCGTATTTACTGCTGATGAGCACAGTAATATAGGAGATACATAATAAAGTAAATAAAGTAAATAAAGAAGATAATTCTGTCAATCTGCCTGAGTTTAGCCTCAAAGGAAAGAGTAATTATTTCTTCATTCATTCATTCAAATAATGAGTTGAAAAGGGCTTCGGATCCTTTCAGATTTTATTGTCTTCTTACAAATGCTATGCATTTGTTGTCAGCAGTTTAGGCAAAAGCTTCTATTAGTAGATTTCTCTGGGTTTGTGGTGGGCTTCTTGTCTCTGAAGGTTTGTTATATAAAAGGATGTTGTATAAAAGTATTCTTGAAAGAAGAGGTTTTAAGAAACAGTTTAGAGGAAGAGATTGAGATTGCTGCCTGGAAGATGTTTACCAGCAGTCATTCACTGACTGATCCAGGTGAAGATGATAAAGCTGATGATTAGGCCACTGTATGTGGGTGAAAAGAAGGCAAAGAACAGGGTAGGAGGGCAGAAACAGCATGCATTGTGCAGGAAGGGTAAGGTGAGACAAATAATAAAAGGTGTCAATGTTGAGGAATACATTTAATGCAGGTAGCTTGGGGTGAGCTGTTCCTGTGTTATTTTGCACTGTGAATAAATTGCTTTATGGAACAAGACATCTGAGCCTGCTGTGGCAACCCTGGGGTCGAGCTGGTGAGGAAATCTGGTCTGACTATGAGTGTAGGGGAGTCAAGAGGGGACCTGTTGGGAGGTGGGAGCTGGCAACTGGGAAGGGGTTGTAGTCCCAGCAGTGAGAATAGAGCCAATTATTTTGCTCAGTGATTAGACTGGGAGGGAAGAGAGTAAACTAAATGAGTTTATATTGCTTGGCTCAGCCATGCACTTCCCTCTGGCTTTATTCCTTGTGCTGTAGTTTGCTGCCTGCTTTGTCCCTTTCACAGAGAAGAAAGGGCAGTTTGATCAGTGCCAGCTGGTTTGTTTGGCCTCTAGACAGAGTAAGCAACAGAGGGAAGGAAATTAACCCTTGGTGGGAAGAGTGAGAGAATCCCACTTTGGTGGAGGATGGGTCCAGGGAAGGGGAGGACCTGGGCTATGGAAGGTGGGCTGCTGTTGGATTGGCTCTTGTGCTGGGGAGATCTCTTGGCTTGCTTGAGTGGAAGGGTGGAGCATTCAGCCTACCTTACAGAGAGCTCTCTCATAGCTAAAATGAGTGTTGGTTGTATAGCTAGAGAGCCACAGCAGATTTGAGGGGGCTTGGAGCCTGCTCTTTGTTCCCTTGTGTCAGGTAGAGAACTCTATGGTGTAACACACAAGCCAGTTTGTGGCTACAGCAAACAAGGACTGGGAAGGTCAGCTGTTATCATCTGATCCAGGGCTTCTTACCGTTTCCCTAAATGACTTTCCAAGACACCTGGTACTTTCAGAGTTTTGACTTGGTAGTAAAATCTATTAAGAGGACATCTGAAAAGTATGATATGAGGAGAAAGAGAAGTATTTGTATTTCTGTCATAATCCAAGCTAAAATAATGCTCAGTAGATAAAGGTTTGTGACAATCTATTTGTGCTGTTAGTCATTATCATCAGCCCCTTTGTTGAAAATGATGGGGTCTGGGCTCTGAGACCACACGGGTCTGTGTTCCAACAACTTCACCAGTATCATCCTGAAGTATTAAATTCTGCGACAACATATGTCCTTCATCTAACTGGGAGATGGGCTTGTATTATATTATATTTACATATGATTCCACAGGAAAAAAAATGTAGACCATCAAAGCTGCTGCAATTAGGGTTTGGCTCTCAATCCAAAATATTTATGAATTGACACTGGTGTTGTAAGCCTCTAATGAAACATTCATTCACAAGTCTGATTACTAAAAAAAATAATAATTTGCAGAAGAAATAAGTTATGAAGAAATCTAATTTCTTCTAAGCAACCTCGAAAACAATACCACAAATGACAAAACATAGTATTTAGAGTCCAGATGGCTACATAAAATAAATAGCCATTTCCCTGGTGGAAACATAGGCAATTTGGCTGTGTGAAGCTACAATTCCAGCAGAGGTCCTTGAAACAGATGTTAATATTGCTTGTGCATGGAAACTTTACTAAAATGCAAGATGTTCAGGTAACAGGAATGTAATAACTGATGACCTCAGATTTCTTTGTCTATAGGAAATATGCACTTAAAACCATAAAGTGGCCATTGTAGAGTCTGGAATGCAAATATCTGTATATATGTTGCAATGAGCTTATATATGTGGCTGAGAGGTTTGAGACATTTGTTAATTTTCTTTTTGCTGCTGCAATTGGTATCCAGTGAAATATTTTAAACCGAGAGGAAAAATTCAAGATGAACATTAATATAGATTGGCTAGGCATATGTATATATAGGCATAGATAGATATAAAAGTATAATATCTCTACTTGTCTAGAGAAGAAACAATAATTCATGTCAGATTAACTTTAAAACTGCCCCGTTGTGTTGTCTTAATCAAGTCTGTGTTATCCTTTGTGATGTACCTGGTCAGGCTAAGTAAGCCTCTAATTTTAGTAGAAGCTAGCACTAGTGATCTCCTTCTCCGGTGATTGCATCCTTGAACTAAGCTTAGCCTAAGAAATATGACTGATGCAATACATATTCTGGAGGCAATTCTCAGAGTTTCTCAGTGGAAAGTGTTTTCTCCACAGAGTAAGAAAGAAAAGTGACAAAAGTAGAGCTATTTTGAAAAAATTATAGTTCTTCTTCAAAAACTCTCATGATGTCCATTTAGTAAGCATGGTACAAAAATCCCCTGACCGGCAGCAGCAAAACACATCTCTTATGGCTTGCACTTGCAACTCTGTTGGTTGTTCAGTGGAATCCAGTTCTGTGGACACCCTAAATATAGAAGTGGCACAATGACTTGGTGTGTCCCTGAGTGGCTAAATAGCTCTGGTGCACACAAGATCAGGCAGCAAGGGCCTTGTATACAGCAGTAATGAGCTGTGTTGATTACAACACCTACCTAACAAAGACTACATTAACGCTGCTGGGACTAAAGGAAAGATCGACATTTACTCCATGAATTCTGGGTGAAATGTCCGGAGATCAGTGGATAATGATGAAGTCTGAGAACAGGCTGTTTCCCCCCTTCCCCTGGTTGATCCAGAAGCAGAGGTTCTGGGCAGAGGGCTTTGCACAACAGCCAGTGGGCAGAGCTCATACCTAGACTATGAGAGATTAGCATTCAGTTCTTGCTCAGCCTGAGGTGATTCACCTCCAACCAGGGTACTCCAAACCATGGGTGTTCTAGGGAAATCTGTCATTTGCACAGCTGTGCTCATAATTCAATGAGGAAATTCCAGAATTCATTGCAGCGGGTAAGGATTAGTGGTAGTGTCATTAAAATGTTCTGCTGCAGGGCTGAGTCAGTAAGAATTTTGTGTTCTTGGATGTGAGGGAGCGCTGTTTATGCAGGAAGCCATGATATCTACGTCAGTGCCTCAGTGTGCTCACTGTTGTGATGTCTGACAGCAACCTCCCAAGATGTGGGCTAATCTCGAGATCCCCAAAGTATAGCAAATGCAAAGTGTATAGCAAATCCAAATAATATAGCAGCTCTCTGGGTAAGACAAGAAATGTCCCTCTCTTGTAAAAAAAAAAAAGTAGTATTCGAGATCCAAATTTTTGATCTCCTATACTAGAACAATTTCAGAAGAAGACAGCTTTGTCTTTACTACGTAGTTCAGAGCAACAGATTTGTTACTCAGGTGTGTGTACTGATCAAGATACCCCACTAATCTCCCACATCAGACTAAGTTAAATTAGAAAAAGAAAAGAGAGAAAATGTCCTAAAAAGATAAAGGGTGAAAGGACCCTGATACTTCAAGAGAAATGAACAGTATATGCAAGCCATTGCAAAGGATTTGATTGCGTGTGGCAGAGAGCTACTGTTTGCAGGATGGTGTTGGGACTGCTCAAGTAGAAATCATGTCCTCAACTATTTGTGCTGAACAGGCAGTGGACATGTGCTCTCTTGATAAAGGGGTCTCTGGAATCTCTCCCCAGCCTTACAGCCTGGTTCTGAGTCATCTCATTGTACAGCTCAGTGACACAGTGCAATCTGAAAGTATACCACTTACTGTAACAGTAAAAAAAACCTTATGAGGATTGGAGCCTCTTGGTTAGAGTGGGGGAAATTCAGGATCCTAAATCATTCACTTCACTGCTCTCCCTCTGAGTAGTTCCATCTCTGCTACATTTCCCCCATCTGTAATAACAGTCAAATGCCTGTGCAGGAAACTGATATCTTCAGCTAAAAGTCTAGTATAAAATATAGATTTTCTAAGAAAGCATCAGTAATCTTTCCAAAAAGAAATAGCTTTACTTTATGCTAAATTGCAGTGCCTCTATTGTCATATGATACTGCTTCTCCACGACACCTAAGTTAGCTGAGTCAACAAGCTAAACCTGAACATCCCAGTATTAATTTCAGCAATCTTGACACCCTCTGTATCATAGTGTTACACTTCTTAACTCAGCTGTCAGCATGCAGTGAATGTGGCCGTATTGTCAGCTCACACAGAATAGTGATAAGTATCACAAGGAGAGGTTTTGGTACTCTTACTCAGAGAAATTTCATTTTCACGTGCTTTTTGCATTTACAATAACAATGCGCTGGGTTTGCGACTCTTGTATGTTAATGTCTGTTTCCAATACTGTGTTAAACAAACATAGGCTTGCTGATTCTTCCTCTCTAAAGAGTTCCTTTGTTTGATACATAACCAAAAAAGTAATTTCTTCAGTTTCAAAGGAAACATGCATCTACTGATAACTCTTTCAGCTGGAACACCTGTTACTCTGATTGATGAGACAATAAAATCAGACCCAAATTGCTTTATTCGCTAAAGATAAGTAGATAAAATCACAGAAAAGTCACAGTGAAGAGTAAATTCTTGCTCTGTTCACAGCTGTTTAATGGGATTGGCTCTCGTGAAAGCCACAGCTGCTCCAGGAGGCTCTGCAGCTGCAGCAAGGCTTGTCCTAAGCATTCAGAACTGCCTTCAAAAGTGGCCTTAATTAGAACCTACACCTAGAACTAGGCCAGGCTACTGAGCACTGATTAAACCACACTGGTGCCCTTTGGTTGGAAGCTCAGCTGAGGGCTTTGGGTGCCAAGGGTTTTTTGCTGGCGACTACTGTCTCTCAGGCTGTAGTAGATCTTGTGCAATTTATGGATTCTGCCCCTTAGGAACATCAGCATGTTTTCCTGCTACCAGTGAGCAGTGTCCTTACAGTTTGGGAGAGCTTTGCAAAGCAGACTGCTTGCTTGGTGCATGAGTGCTAATGTCATCTTGTGTCTGCAGTAATGGGCCCACGTCTTCACAGGTTCAGTCAGTTATGTTAGACATGGATCCAATTCTCCAACTTGTGAGCATGGTCATGAGTTAAACAGGCTTTTTTACCCCTGTACTCACTTGGCTTTTACTTTGAAACTCCACCTTCAGCTTATGCCACACACAAAAGGACTCCATTTTCCATTTCTAGGTGAGAATAATAAACCCCCTTATCTTGCAGGGAAATTGGGAAAATAAGTCAGTGTATTGGAAATGGTCTGATACTGCCCTGGCAAATACAGGAACAATGCTGATTTAGAACTTGGACTTAATAGTATGTAAAAAGTAAGGCTCTAGACAAGTAATGAACAATGACAGAAGGAGAAATTATTGAATTGTTGCTCATTTAGTGAATGTGATTCCTGCTGTGTACTGGATGAAATTGGCCCTGTAGGAAAAATAGAAAGACTAGGATAATTCTTACAAAAAGAGGAATGACTTACAGTTGCAGATAGTAGCTTATATTTAGCATTTCCTCACTCTTAAGTGAAAAGTGTGGCCATCCAAAAATATATCTGAGAATGGTATGTGGGTATTTGATTTGGGTGATTTTCTAAATTTTGAAAGAGAATTTCATATAAAACAATTCTGTCCTGAGACATTGTCCTAATACTGGAGGTGTAAGATGCTTACAAGTGTTGAAATGCTGAAATCCACAGAGATCTCCCACACTCCAGCTAAGGGAAGCTGCCCAGATGGTTTTCTATCACCCTCTGCATGGGGAGATGTTAGGGGAGATGTGAGCTTTGTCATGAGCAAATGGAGCTTTTCACCTGGTGGATGCAGGAGCCCATAGTGGAAGTCACTAGATCTGGGTGGACACTCAGCGGAGTCCCCACCCTGGTTCTTTCTCACTTTTGGACTGTTGCAATCAAGGAATGAAGCTGAAAGACTTTGCCATCCTTTGATTAATTAATTGGTTTGTGGAAAGCAGAATGGATTATAACTACCTAAATGCCAATGGATTTTCATAGGGACAGCACAAAGCAGCCTTCTCTTGGATTTCAAGCCTTTTCCAAAATGTGATTTCAGAAATGGAATTATTTGGATTTTTTTTATGTTCAAGAAGCAATTGTTGATTTTTTTTTTTTATACAGATTAAAATGTTTATTTCTCCTTATTTCATCCTCGGAAAATGCAGTGCTTTGGCTGAAATTCTCTAAAATGCCCACTGTGAAAACTTCAGCCCTAATAGTTATAATTGAGATAAATTGTAGACAATTGAATACAGGATCTTCTAATGAAGGGTATCAAGGAATATTAATAATAGATATTATTTCCAGCCAAGCCTGGAATAATGCATGATAGGATATTTAAGGTAAAGAGATGCAAGCACAAAGTGAGTCAAATATATGAGCTCATCTTTTACATTTTAATGGAACTAATTAATGAGGCTGGCATGCTTTTGAAAATGTTTTAATTTATTCTTTGATTAAAAAGTAGAAGTCTCTCATTAGTGAAAAATATCTTTTCTGAGTTCCACTTCTGGAGTGTATAAAACAGATCACTGCTGATATAAACTGGGAATTTCAAAATTATTGTTTACACTGCATACTATTTCTGCATCATTCATTGTGGATTTACATCATAATTAGTTTGCTCTGTTTTCCCTGTAGTGAGCTTGACTTGAAATGGGAAATTCCTTTGGATTTAACTGTTGCACCTGATTGCTGTTTTACTTTCAGACTTTGGCCGTAAGACATGTATGTTATCTTATTTTTTATTTCTATGAGAAGGAGTTTTAAAAAACACTTATCAAATTATATCTTTTCAGTTTTGCTTGGTTTTAGGTAAGGTGACCTTAGCATTTGTGGAATGGCACTTTGATTATAAAACACTGCTTTGGCTAACTCACTGGTTTTTTTTGCATGTACATTAATTGTATTATTCCCCTGCAGGCCTCATTTGGGGTAAAAGAATCTACTGCAGCAGTTTCTCTTTAATACCAGGTTCTGTAATTAGTATCCTCCTTCTACTTACTCATGATTTTGATAAAACATTAATTAATATTAAATATCATGGGGGTGTGTGTGTAGGGTTGGGGTGTTCCCAGCTGAAGCTGCATTCATGACAGTACCAGGGGATGGTTCTGGAGGGGAAGTGCAGTTGTACCTTTGGATAAACGTCTGATATTCTCTGTCTCGCTTTAATGGATGAAACTGTCCCAGGCTAGAGGGTTTAGAGGACTTTATACTGATAAAACATCCTTGAGCTAAAGCTAGAATCCTTCTAGCTTTCAATAATTTGATCTAGATAGTAAAACTTTTGAGTGTGTTCCATTGGTACAGGGCAGCCCTGTAGCTCTTGTGCCAGTCCCCTGCCCTTCTGCAGGTTGACCTTCTGCTGTGGCTGGAGCAGGAATGTCACGGGTCCACGTGGGGCTGTCCCAGCCCATTTCACCAGCCCTCACCTTTCCTTCACACCTGAGACCTGCAGAGCAGCAGCAGAGGGAAGTTGGGGTGCAAGCTGAGGGGTTCCTGCTCTCTGTCCTGTGTGTTGTCTTCTCCTGCATCCCTTAGAGTAGCAGAGAAGTGAGGAGGAGGATGGTGTGGTGACCACCTCAGAGCACCAAGCTTGGCCCCAGAGGCTGAAACCCAGCGATGGCTTTCAGGTTTTCCTTTTTCAGCTTTCTGCTGCAGAAAGTTCAGACTCTGAAGTGAATTTTCAGCCTTCCTCACCCTTGGTTATCCCTGTTTTGTGGCTGGGAAGATGATTGCAACAAAGGGGGAAGATTTTCCTTCTAGAAAGGCAGGATAAGATCCAGAGCATCTTGTAAGCTAAGAACAGATGGGACGCATTCTGCTTTGCCCTCCTAAGCAGGTTAGAATCTGGTGACTTGTGTATGAGATTTATGTGGATATGAATAAATAATAAAGAGAAGGGAAAGAAATATTTGCTCAAAAAGGTGTTTTTAGAATTATATTCTCTACTGATAAATCAGTCCAAAAATACCTCCTCATCAAGACTTACTTTTCATCTCCTTTGACGGCAGCTAGTGCCCCAGTTTGAAAGTCTCTCTGTGGATTTCCATACCACTATTCCTCCCTGTCCCAGAAATGTTACTAATACAGGGCTCTTTCTCACATAAGGAAAATAAATTAACAATTTAGAAAAGCTGACCAGAGACAACTCATCAAAGAGGAGTCCAGAGCTGTGTGAGTGGCAGCACTATCTTAAATAGTCTATAAATGCTGGTGTCACCCCATGCACATCTTCCTTGGATTTTGCATTTATTTCTCCCTGTATTATACAGCAACATGGGTAGCAAAATCTGAAAAAGAGGAGACAGCTGAGATTAGGGGCTGGAAACATTTTCACAGCAGTATCTTGTCAGCTTTCCAGCACACTCTGACTTATCAAGATCCAAACACTCACAGCTGGTGCATATTTTAATGCCAAATGACTGGCGTGGCTGAAATTGGAATTCACAGTCTCTCAATGCACTGTACTAGCACATTTAGTCAGCACATTGCTTTTGTGTGACTCTTTTAAAGTTAAGTTACATTTCAATGAGGGTATTTTTATGGAGGCACTGTGAACCTGCACGTAAGAATGTGTGGCTTGGTGTGCCAAGTGGTTCTAGGTCTGATTAAAATTAGAAGTAAAACAACATGAAAACCCCTTCTAATTTACTATCCTAAAATTGTCAATTAGAGCAGCGCCAAGCAGTCTGGCAAGAGCTCCAGTTCTTCCAAAAGGCAGAAGAGCAGTGCCAACTCTGAAGGAAAGGAAAGTGGAGGAAATATTTGTCAACTTTATCCAATAACTGGTCATGTAGTAATTGGGCAGTTTTGTGGCTGATGGTTGGAACAATGCCTGTTTTGGGGGGGGTGAGGAAAGGGGGTTTGCTTAAATGTTTTTAGAGTTTGTTTTTTTTTTCCTTTTATTTTTGTAGGGCTTTTTTGTTTGTTTGCTTTTGGGGTTTTTTTCAATGTGGTTTTATTTTGGGGAGGTTCTTAGTTTTTAAATCTTTTCACCAGTGCATTCTTTTTTATTGGATATGTGATAGGTTGCTGTGTAACTCAGTGCTGAGATGAATGTTCTGTACTGCCATGTTTCCTGAGCAGCTCAGTAAATAATGTTGCATTGTCTATGAAATTTGAAATAACCATCAATTTCCCACATTTACACTAGAGGAAAGGTTTTGGGACAAGCTGCTTTGGCAGGGTGATAGTTGCTGTGTATCCATCCTCTGAAATTCAGTGGCCAGAAATATGAATTGTGGTCTCCCGGTACCTGAAGGGAGACTACAAGAAAGATGGAAAGGGACTATCTGCAAAGCATGAAGCGACAGGACAAGGGGGAGCAGCTTCAAATGGAACAGAGAGTGGGTTTAGATTGGATATTAAGAAAAAAGTCTTTTTTGTGAGGGTGATGAAGCTCTGGCACAGCCTGCCAAGAGGAGTTGTGGCTGCCCCATCCGTGGAAGTGTTCAAGGCCAGGCCAGATGGAGCTCTGAGCACCTGGGATAGTGGGGGGTGTCCAGAGCAGAAGGGTGGGAACAAGATGATCTTTAAGATCCTTTCCAACCCAAGCTTTTCTACGATTCCACAATTTCCCTTTTAGGAAGTGCATTTCAGGCCTGTAGTAAGATCTTGCCTTGACTTTGAGGCTCTGAACATGGACAAAAATCCCAGTGTGGGGTCATGGCCCATAGGGCACAGCTCTGGAGGCTCTCAGCCAGGTGGAACTCCTTTGGGATTCTAACAGTAATGCTGGAAAGGCTTCTATCATGCAGTGCTGGGGTGTTGGGAGATAGGCTTTCACAGATTTAGAAGGTCCAAGACACTGTCTAACTTATTCTAAAGTTATGGAGCAATTTGGATTTTGTTAATTAACACTCTTGCTAGACTATGAAATTAATTGAATCTAATTCAATGGAAGCAAGATCCTGATATGAGAGAGACTTTTGAACTCTCCAAATCTACAAGTTTTTTCCTGTGTTCCGTATGTTTGCAATTATCACTTGAATACTTTGACACAGAGGGTGGCAACAGATCCGCCAGTATTTCCATTATGCCCCAGATTGCATAGAACTTAATTTTTTTACCTACTATATTTGCTTTTTCTTTTTTTAGTTTTTTAAAATTTTGTTCCCAATCCTAGATCTCAGTTTCTCTTCATGACTGCAACAGATTCAGGCTTTAAGGATGAAGAAAACAAAATATAGTGTATGTACCAATGTTGAAAATTGCTTAGTGAACCACCCTAGCAAAAAAAAACCTGGGGGTTAGGGAGGTGGGTAGAACCACAATACAGAAGGTAAATTATTTCTCTATCGAGCAGATTTAAGTCTGGGCAGTTATTGAAGAACATGTGGAAAAGAAAATAAGTAACAGGTGGCACAGGACGCAAAGAGGTATCTGGGCCAATGATCTCTCATGCTGTGCTGAACTGGGTGAATGATCCCCGGCATTAACTTATTTCCCTTCCTGTGTAAATCTGTGCCAGAAAAGAAAAATATGTTTGAAAGAGTTACAGGGAGATGTGGTCGAACTCTGAAGTGTTAGTGGAAGGGAGAGACAAAGGAAAAGGACTTTTACTTGGCTTACAATAATAATTGGGGTTTGTTTTGGTTTGTGGGTTTGGGTTTTTTTTTCTGGGAGGCTGGTCTGAGAAAATGAGAACCAGAGCAGCTGGCATTTGTACCTGGTCTGTGTCAAGAGCTCTTGCCTGAGGAACTAGTGAGGTTCAAAGCTGGAACCTCCGCACGCCTGAAGTCTGACTACTTGTAAAGAAAGACAAACCACAGTGTCCAGTTTTCCCTCCCTGACATTCAGTGCATGTGCGCATCACAGAGGTGTTAAGAGGAGTTCCACTACCTTAAAAAAAACCCAAGACGAGCCTGTGAATAGTGTTTTACTGTTATTATCAAACATAATACATATATGCCATAGGGTAAAGAGAAATGGGAGTACTACAGCATGGGGTACTTAGCCAATGTTACAGGTTTAGATTGGTGCCTCACAGCATGGGGTACTTAGCCTATGTTACAGGTTTAGATTGGTGCCTCCCAGTGTTATGGGACAATTTGTAAAGGTATGAAATTGTAAGAAGAAAATTACTTTGCACTCTGTAGTTGTAAGAAAGTTATCACCAAGACATCTTTGGCACTCAAGAGAAGCATAAGTAGCACAAGGACCAAATTGTCCCTGTTCTCCACTTGCAGCCTGCATGCCTTGTTCTTGTGAGCCCCATCCTGCGTGACTGCAGAAAGAGTTATTTATGTTCAAAAGGCCAAGCCTCTACCAAATAATTTGGGGCAGCTGCATGTTTTGGTACCACATTTAATGGGAACAGGAATAAGGGCATGATGGGTAAATAAAAAGCTTTTGGCTTCAACATTTGCATTTTACTCTTTATTTCAGATTCATGTTGCCTTCTCAAGCTCCTCCTGATGCTGGAATGTTTTTTTTTCCTTTCCTTTTATATACCTTTTACACAGTTCTGTGTACCCAGAAGTATTAGCATGCATACCTGTAACCCTTCACTTAGTTTAGTACTTAGTGTTCTGTAAGTGTTCTGCAGGCCCTGAGACTGAACAGCCCAGAACTGCAGAGCCAGGGAGACAAAACATTCCTACTGTCTCAGGAAACCAAGGTCCCCTAGCAGGACAGATTCTGTAAACTCGAGCTGAGCCCAGCCCAGCCCCATGATTGGGCTCCCTTGTTAGATACGCTGATGTGTAAAGTCTATAACTTGTGTACATGATTGACGGTGGCTGTGCATTGAGATGCTGTCACCTGGGTGAAGTGGATGCATCAAACGGGATCCTGATTAAAATACCGAGGTAATGACCCCCAACCCTCTAACCATGTCTAGCTTCATTTTCATAACACCAGGAAAAAGGCATCACCCCATTCCCACATCTATTCAAAGATCGAAAATGTGACAAATGCAGTTTTTTATATGTCTCTGGATCTGCAGATAGTTAATGAGTTTTAACCTAATTTATTACCAGTAGAGAGCAGTCTGAGATTAGAATTAATATCAGACATTACATGGGGAAAATGCCATGGCTGAGCCATCCATATAACACATATTGCAGAATTAAACTGAAAAACTTTTTAAGTATATTTCATATATATTTGTAAAAGTAGCTTATTTCTGACAGTTTTTTCTTTGAAAGCAAACATTTGAAAAATTTGTACATAGCATAAAATGAAGGAAAACATGATAGTGCTCTTTACAGTTTAAATTTGTGACTGCTGGAGGTCACATTTCTGTCTTTGCCATACCTTGTTAAAAACAGATCTGTTGTAACTAGTATTTGTGTTTCATGGTTTTCCTTAGTTTTAAGCTTGAAACTTTCCTTGTTGAACAGTACGTAGAGCATTATGTTGTTGCCTTCATTTCAATTTGCTTACATTATTTTTAGTGGTTTTCAAGTTACAAATATAAAGCCTGTTTTTCATCAGTAGCATCCTGCAGACTGTTTCATTCATGTGGCTGAAAGATGTAAGAAATGAAAATCATTGCCAAATCAATAAACTGAAGTATTGACTTTCAATCCTGTCCAGTTTAGAAGGCATTAATCTATGTGCTAAATCATGTCATCATTGCAATTCTGTCCCTGTTACAGTTTTCATTTCATTTTTCAGACCATGCCTTCTAGTTTCACTTCCTTTTTTGTTGTTGTTGTTGTTTTTTTACTGTAAGGGCTTGTTTTCAAATCCTGTCTTGTTTTATTGTTTCACCATGTAAGAAAGTCAATGCTCTTATTTTACTACATTATCCAGAATCTCTAATTCCTGAGTTGAGTTTTTCTGGAGACAGCAGCAGCAGTGTACCTAGCTGTATCCACAGAAACATCTGTTTGTGGTGTACAGTAAGCCTCAGTGCCTGGAACTGGATCTAAACAGATTTGGGTTTATTTTTATTTGATTTTTTTCTTAGGTTCCCACTCTCTTAAGACCGGACCTCAATTCTCGTGCGCTTTTCTTGTGGTTGCATGGGTGGACATCCTGTGCCAGATGGGGAAGAGCTCTCCTGCTCTCTCCCATGAAACACGGGCAGAGAAGTTCAGGGTTTTGCTTAATCCACCTGCTTCCTGCACAGGGCAGTGCAAGCCCATGGAGTGCAGTTCAGTCTTATCACTTAAGCCTCATACATGTTCAGAACAGAAATCAGTGCATGACTGAGAGGTTCATATGTGGATGGTCAGGTGGTTCAGCAGAAGAAAGCATGTGTGAACAGAGCTGAATCCAGAGTGTCAACACCTCTCTCTGGAGAGATGAAAGAGTAGGTGTGTCCTGTGTACAGTCATTAGTGTAGGAACAGAGAAGTATGACCCATCCCTCCAAATGTCTAATTCAAGTCAGCTCCTTTCATCACAGCCTTTTAAGACCTCTCCAACAAAGTTCAGCTTGCTTTCAACTCCACCAGACATCAATAGGCCCATGTGGGTATACAGAAATCATTCTAAGCATAAAAACTTACTGATAACATGACTTAATTTGCATGGAATAATTTAGTCCTTAAAGCTAAGAAAGGTATATATGGCCTGATGAGGAGTCCTGCACAGCTGTGTTTACAAGATTTGGTGGGATCAATGAGGTTGGCACGTTTTATTCACAGACTTGGTGATGTTGAAATGGTCAGGGAACAATCCCAAACAAGAATTTGGTTTGTGCTCTGGTTGTCTATAGAATCCCCAGTGCATCAGTTTTAGGAACAGCATAGATTAGAGATGTGTGGAATTGTATTATTCCCTTACTATTGTAGGCTTCTAGTAAGCCCACCTGGGAAGTGGCTTAATTTCAAGGGGATAACGAAGAGAAGTTCTAAAGGAGCAAATTTATAATCAAAAGAGAACACAACAGTTAAGTGAACCAACCTGGCTTTGGTTTCAGGTTGAATCAGAATTGATAATTTAACCCCACCATCATTTTTTACTTTATTACTATATACCAGGGCTTGTTCTTTTGTCTGTGTTAAATTGATACAAACCTGAGGTGGCAAGACCTTTTTGTCTTATTGTCAAAAGTACTGGTGGGGCAGAGATACACTAAATTTTTTCTGTATTTTGACTGTGTCCATAATCTTACGCTACTGTGCTTATTAGCCTTTAGTCGGAAACTGGTTTCATCACAGTTCAATTTTTTTTTTTTTACAGAATGTGCTTGGTATGCCTTTTTAAAAAATCTATACAGAGTATTAAATAGATAATTGACACCAGAATTCTTGTTTATATATATTACTGGGTTTTCCTATTTGAATGATATAAATAGCCAAGACAGAGAACCAGCTTGCAAGAGCCTATCTGGGTCTTTATCACTGAACAGAAGCTGTCACTTCATGGGTGCGGTTCACTTGTTTCTTTCATGTATTTCTTGCTCTAGCATCAGCCAAGCCTCATCCCATGAGAACTTGTGGTTGCTGGTTTTCTCAGTGATTCCTTATCTCAGGTTCCAGGGTTGGCTTTTTTTTAGCTCTCTTGTTATGTTGCAATCTCTCCACAGAGTCCCTGAAATACAGTGCAATAGGGCAGTTGGCAGGCATCACTTGACTCATATGTTTTACCTCTCTGGTTTTGGGCAGGAATTGCTAATTAAAGATGGGAGGCTTATTTCTGCAGCATAATGTAGTAATACTTTGGAATCAGAAGGCAAGCATCACAGCCTCAAGAGAAAATGAAAGTTCAGTAATGTCCACATTATTTAATCACTTGCATTGTTTCTCTCTGTGACAGAAACAATCTGTATTTTCTATGGCTCTGCATGAATATTTGCATTAAATAAATCAGTGTATTCTTTTAATAGTGTCCTCTTAATAGCACTGCTAGGAATTCCTGTATAGGAATCTCATTTGAGGAAAAAATACTTATATCTAAATTCTCAGCAATAAAATAAGAATATCCATTTTAAAAGATTTGCCTAAATGTTATGTGTAATCTGTAGAACATAAATTCTTACAGATAGAGATTGCCTTCTATTCTGTACTAGTAAGGTATCTAGAACAATAGTGTCATTGTAAGTGACTGTAGTTGAAAGGTATTGAAAACTAATTTTTCAACAGCTACAATACTCAAAATGTGTTTTAAAAGATGATATATAACAGTTGTATTGCGAGTCTGTAGTTGGTAAACAATATTAAAAAAAAATACGCTTCTCTTGCCTCTCCTTGGCCCACATAGTCAAAGAAAATATATAACCCTAAACCTAGGGGAAACAGTGTTACAAAATATTTTGCTAACAGGAGAATGTAGTAACTTGGCTTTATCCTTGTGTATGCGCATCTTAATCCAGCCCTCAGTTAAGGCTGTGATACTTCCTCACTTCTAAAACAACAAAGAAGTGAGTTTAGTATAGTTTTATTTTAAAAATGGAATATAAATAGTGCATGTAAACCCAAGGGTGATGGCAAAAATTGCTGTTCAGATGGCTGGGTAACAGAAACAGTTTGGGGATGGGGCAGTGAACCTGGATTTCCATCTTCTGCTTGGGGGTGTGCCTGTTGCTCTTCTGCTGCCTGTGCCCCTTTGGGGTCATCATCTCCTTTGAAGGACACTAACATGCAACAGGGAGGAAAACAGAGAAGGAAGGGGAAGCCAGTTACGAGGTTTCTGCAGTGGTGAAAGCTCCTTTTCCCCTACATACTCACCTGAATGGTATGAGCAGAAGTGCTGGCTATCTTGAGAGATTGCGTCAGGGTTGAGCAGAAGCACAGCTGCTCCATGCAGCCTGCTCCTCCGGGAGCATGGAGAAAATCCAGGAAGGAATACATGCTGGATTTATTGTAGCTGTTCCCCCACTTCCCTTCTTTCATATCTGTCCTTGTTAGCGATGGCCAGCCCCTTTCACGGGCAACTGGCCTCAAGGGGATTGCTTGTCTCGGGGGAATCGCATCTGTTTGCTTCATCTCTCTCCAACTCACACTTTGCATGCCAAGCAGTTTTTCCTCTTTGCGGGATATTATCTTTAAGGACCGCCCTTTTGTGTATGGCCCTTCCCCCTTCCTCTGGCAATAGAGTCTTACTCACTTGCATACTTTCTCCTTCCTTCCTAAGGAGTTTCCTTAAACAATGAATAGAAACAGGATGCCACTTACGCCCTCTTTTCCCTTCCCTTTTATTAGGGCTTTTTACACAGTGACCTTGAAGTAGCCTTCCTTTCGCAGCTCTAACAGGGAGTGGAGATTGATGTACCTTTGATGGGGGGGGGGGGGGGGGGCCCGGAAAAAAGGAGGTAAAATAATAAAAATGAAATAAAATAAAGAGAAAAGAAAATCTGCCCAGACTGAGGAATTCAGAGATGAAAAGAAAGAAAAAAAAAGAAAAAAAATCCAACCCAAAAAAGCAAGGAACCTAGTTCACCTGTATAGGCTTGAATGTCTCTGAATAGCTACCCCATGGAGGTGTGATTGCTCTGTATTATGCTCTGTAGGTCAGAGCACTGGGTGACTGAGAGCTTGCAGTCAGATGCCTGGGGCTTCCTCTTCCCACAAAAGCAGTAGGGAAAGAAACAAGGATTTTTTTAATGAAACCAGAAAATTACAGGTTTTTTTCTACAGACTTATCTTAAAATGTTACTCCTATCAGCATCAATGGAAGAGGCTTGAGTAAATTATGGCCATTTTCAGGAGTGCACACTTATCCAAAGGTGTTCAGCTTCACTTTTTCCTTGCATTCCTGCTGACAAAACTGCACTGTGTAATGGCTGAGTGTCAATCACCAGTGGACACTGTTGTGTTCAGCAGAAAGTACTGAGCAGCCCTGAGAGGGGGTGTTAAAAACATGAACAGCCTCAAGAAATAACCAGTGTGTTTTGCTCATGCTGATTTTGGCTTTGCTTTTCTACTTTACTTGCTTGTTAATTTTACCCTCTAAGTTGCATTATTTAAAAACATATTTAATAAAATACCTGATTAAAAGTTATGGTAATAAGCACATTATAGAGTTTCAGAGCATGTCAAGTGTCAGCATATAAGTCAGGTAGTTCATTGCGTCTTTGAAACACTAGAAAAACATTTCCCTCAGACAGGTGAGGACAATGCTGACTAAATGACTTGCCTAAGTCCTCCAGTATGTCCAGTTGAACTGTCTCCTGAGCTTACCTCATAATCAGTTCATCACCTTGGCATGAATATTTAATAGAGTGCTCGTTTATCATCTTTTTTTTTCCAGTCTTAAAGAAATGTATCTTGCTGGGTCTGGCTGATGATTTAATGGCTCCCATCTCCTTTCATGCAAACAGGTGCATTCTGGAAGCAAGCAAAGAAGGACTGGTCCTTTTTGTTCTCAAAACCACAGAGATACAAAATCAACTGCCAAAAATATATTTGCAAGTAAAATGAACTTCTTCCTTGTCTTTCCTCTTCTTGACCTGACTCCATACCAGTTTTATTAATTTATTCTGGATTCTTGACTCGTCTGCTGTTAAGTCCCAGCTCTTCTACAAATGAACCATGGCTGACCCTGCTAAGCTCCTGCTGGACATGGCTGTACGCAAATCTCAGAGCATCACCCTGGATTTAAAAACAGGCAGGATGAGAGCTCTGATTATCTTCCTAAACTTGAACACAATCTGGTCTGTTCACATGCCTGTTACCAGTGTGAAGAATTTATTTCAAATACTGAAACTGGCTCCTTTTGAGACACAAGGAACATTTATGTTTGTCATGAGACACCCTTTTCTCTTCCCACTAAGCATTTTTGAAATCTGCTTCATTATGCAAGCTCTATGGAGAACCCTTTGGAGAACAATTATCTGTTATCTAAGGTATCATGACCAATGCTGGATACAAAAACTCCTAACTCACAAAAAGCATGAATGTTGCCTTTCTTGGTGCTTTGTATTTCTTGCAGCTTTACATTCAGATGGATTTCCTCATTGTCACTGCACGTTAAGTTCCATCCCATAGGGATTTTTCCATTAGGCACTTACGTCTTTCTGAATCAGTTCAGCAGGTATTCCTTCCTGCAGCTTCCTCTGTTGTACTAGAGGTAGTCATCACTCCTAATAATTCAGATTCTTTATGTGGGATCCAAACCAAAGAATGTTCTTCCCGTTCTGTGAATGCACTTTCATGGAGATGATTTTTTGAAACCAGTAGTAAGCAGACCTCTCAGCATTTTGCAGAGATTAATGAGTTTGTCTTCCCAATGTCCCCCGGAGGCAAGACAGCTTTGCACAAAAATGGGAGATTGGGAATCCAGTGAGATTAATCAATTTGGTGAAGTTTACAAGAGAGGCAGTGGCAGAGAGGTGACAAGCTCTGACTTAGCTCACAGTCCTGTCCTCACATAAGGAGTCATCTAGCCAGGAAAAACTGCTGCTCCTGTTCTTAGGAGTAAATTTGCTCTCTAGCCTGGAATACAGCCCACATGGCTTCTTATATAGGAAAAAAAAAGAAACTATCTATTCCCAAAGAAATAGAATAGTTAAGGCAATAGCAAATACAGAACATGAGAGGAGATGTCTTTATATTTACAGGTGTCCAGAAGAGAAGATGGGAAGGAAGGAGGTCCCAGTCCATGCATTTCTCTTGCAAGCAGACTCATAATGATGAACAAAAGTTCAGGTCCCCTGGCAGTATGAAGAGCTACCTATATGGAAGTTACTGATCTACTGGTTTCTTTTTCAGACTTAAACTTGGTACGTTGGATCAAGCATTGTGAGCAGGTGTAATACATTCACCAGAATGTTTTTTTCTTGGTATGGAGGATAAGGCTGAATTTTGCTCTTCTCTGTATACCTTTTCGCTACTGCAACAGGTATGCTGGAGAGATTTCTCATCTTTTTCCCAGGTAGATGTGCAATTAAATCAGAAAAGATTCTTGAAGTAATAGAGAAGGAGAGTGGTTTTTACTCATACATGAGTGAGCATGTTTTACTCTTGCAGATTTGAAAGGTTTTTTAATAGAAAGGGACTCTATTTTATCAGTTCTCAGCTACTACTGTGTTAAATACAGTTTTTTACCACCTCTAGAAAAGGAATCTGGAGTTAAAACTTGCCTTGGCTATAATTTTTTTTGCCCTGCCCGCACATTTTTTTACCCCCCCCCCCCCTCAGTTACACAGTATTTTTTGTTTTGAGGGCTGAGGAAGCTTAGGAATCCATTGCTTTCCATGAAGGCAGGATTAGGCTCAAGTGATGCCATCTACTTCGTGGTGATTTTTAAACGAGCTTTTCAAATTCCTCCAATTAATGAAATTTATTTCAACTTATCCCGTATTGCTGATTAAAGTGAAGAACTTTATTTTTGCCTTGAAGGTGGAAAATGTACTGAATAGTCTTTGCTGAAAGCTTTAATTAAAGTTGAGTCGGATTGCCTTTCTTCTGTACTGACAGAATTTTGTGGGGTTTTTTTGTTTTAACCTTCCAAATTCCCTCCTTTGTGTTTAACTTTTTGCCCTTCTCCTTTTTTGGGGCAAATGCCTGAAAATTCTTGGTGCAGGTTTCTAGGCCATCTTTGCAAAGACATAAACCTATCAAGCAAATTAAAGACCTCACTGAATTAAAATATGGAATTTAGAAAAAAGTTACATAATGTTTAATTCTATTTTGGCAATTGAACAACTGTGAAGAAGTAAAATTTCTGTATGCTTGGACAATATAATAAATGACATTTGCCCTCTAGACTCTACAAGTGACTGCTCTGGTCATACCAAAGTTTTCCTCCCAGATTCAACATACTTAAATTTTTTATTGTATATTTTTTATTGTAGTAAATATCGAGTCTATTAACTTTCCTGAAACAAAGATATGTAGGTAGGTATCCTTATTTGAGGATGCCATTAAGTTCCCCTGGTTTGTTTGTCTCATTAAGATTTATCAGGAGCAAATGAGGCCTGTGTTCAGAGGCAATTGCTTTATTTCCTGTGCCAGAGGCAGCTTCTTTGATGCTAGATGAGGTCACTTACAGTGGTTTTTCTGTCATCATCCCACACAGTTTTGCATGAGCAACTCCTGTAATATTAATCTCCTTTGGAATTCTTTCAGCATTTAGTTTCAGGTATTTTTTATGCAAAATGAATTCTTCTTCCATTTATGTAATTCCTGTACTGCTTTCTTATGCCAGGGATGCAAATCACCACCACAGCCCACAGTCTCCACATTCTCCAAATTTACTGATTCTTCTAGTTTTTTTTTTTCCTCAGATGTTTTTTGTAATATTTTTCTTGGGAGTTTTGCTTAGCTTAGTCAACTTGCCAGTCTCTGTTCCAGCCTATTTTAGTGTCAACTTGATCCATATGGAGCTTTCATTTAATAGTAATGCTATCCAGCACAATTAATTTCTCAACCATAGCTCAACCTCTTTTTCATTGAGATTTTAGGTTTTATTTTTTTTCATCAAGTCCATTTTGCAATGAGGTTCTAGTACTTTGCCTCCAGCTGTCTTGTGGCTTGTCTCTATATCCTACTGTAAAAAGGCACAAACAAACTGTATTGTGGTTCTTGTGTTAGAGTGACAAGCAGAAAAAAAAAAGAAAGTATTAACTTTCATTTTATATTTTCCTTCAGTTTTGCCTCCCTGATGTTTCTTTCTCTTTGTGTTTCATTTTTCAGCTGTGTTGTTCAGTATTTTAGCTTTTTCCAAACACGTCTCATGACAGGAATGAAAAATGTGTTTTCTGAGCAGGACCACAGCTGAAACCAGCTGTGCAGACAGTGCCTGAACCACTGAACTCGGAGGAGCATGGCACAATTATTCCCCATCCTTCTCCCTCTCCTCCAGCTTGCCCCATGCCCCTTGCAGGGACGCTTGTGCGGGCAGTGGTGGTGGCACGGCCTTGGGCAGGTGAGGCAGGAGCGGAGCTGGCCGTGTCACTCGCGCTGTGTCCCCGCGCCGTGTGCGGAGCTGGCCGAGGTCCTGAACAGGGGCCCCGCGGCTGCGGCATCCCGGGAAAGGGGCCATTGCCACCTCTTAAATCAAGTTTTCTTGCATTTTATTAGTGTGGGGGGGGAATAACCCAAAAAATAAACGAACCGAAAAAACCCAAAAACAACAACAAAAAAACCCCCAAGAAAGGTGATGTATTAGATACTGTACTTGAAAACATTTCTCATTACTGGTTTTCAGTTAGAGAATTGACAACTATTTTGTTTGTTTGTTGGTTTCCAAAATAACATTTTTTTAAACCTTTCTAAGCACATAAGGTTAGTGAGAGTGTGCAGCACCTTAACTGACTGTGAAATTTATCTGATCGGTCTCTTGCAGGAAACATTTATTATATATTTTGTGCCTTATGTTTTGTTCTTTTCCCCCAAGTATTAGGAGACTGTTTGTACTAATATAAATCTATCTGTAGAAAGTAGAAACCTAATAGAGAATACTGAGCTTTTCTTAGTCTGCAAAACAGCCCTTCCATCACACCTAAATGCCTAAGCCCACAAAATAATTCCACAATACTTTGGAACAAGAATTTAGTATCTTAAAGTCTGTATAATATCCAGAGAGATATTGATCTGTCATTCCTCTGTCTGATGTATAACTGGACTTTTCAAACCAAGAAGTTAAAAACCAGCTTGCTAACATTCCTTTTAGACATCTGTCAGCCAAGCTGAGAAGTGAGTGTTTATTACACTGATCTTTCATGGAGCTGTGGTGGTACACATGCAATGACCTCCTTGTCAAGCAGTGGTGCCACTGGAGTTAAAACACCTCTATTTCACCCCCACTTTAGGTAATGTTGCCCAATTACTTTAAAATACACCACCTGTGACCAGAGGGCATCAGTAGAAAGATGGGAAATAAAAACCTGACACTGAGATTCCACTGCTTTACTAATTGCATTTTCACTTCATAATAAAGAATGTACATGAGGGAGCTGTACGTTTACCCAGTCTAGCCAACAATTTTTTATTCTTGATGAGTGTATTTATTCAGCTACAATTCTGTCCTGAGCTTTTGTAATTTTATTTATTGCTATGCTTATTTGTAAAAATGAGAAAATCAATAGAGTATTGGGGAAAGGGAGGGGAAAGAAGAGAGAAAAAAATCAGTCAGAGGCACTACAATAAATTTGCTGCAGGATAAAAAACTCCAGAGACAAAAAGTAGATAAATGCCTGATGATAAAGACAAATCTGAATCACTCATTGATTCATCATGCCTTTTCTTCAGCATTTGTAGAGCCAAACAAATAAGATAAAGGGAAGAGATAATCCCAGTAGCCTAATGAGAGTTTTACAGTCACCATAAAGACCTGTCTTCTGAGGGCTGAATACTAGAGAGATGTATTCTATAGATTTGTATTTAATAATGAGCTAGAGGGTGTAGTGGATTCATTTGGCATTAGATTAGTTCAGCTGTCTTTTGAAAATTCATCAATTTTAGCATGAGCTAACTCCACCCTCTTAGTTTGTTTTGGTGTTTATGGTTTTTAAGCCTTATTTGTTTTAGAAAAGAGGTGATGTGAGCATGTGATAGAATTCCCCTTCTATCCCCCTTCTATTAGCTGATTGTATGGATTCTTTTAATGAAAAAGAATAGAATATCAGCAATCTCCGTAAGCCATGGTTACAAGTTTAATGGAAAACATGGTGAAGAAGACCATGGTGATTATCCCACTTAAAACAGGATCTGGATTCTGGGTTTCAATGACACATTTTCCAGAAAGAAGAGGCTTGTGAATGCCCCAGTCCTCCACGAGATTGTTTTAATTATAGTTTAGATCTGTCTAGGATGACAAATCCACAGGAAGTCACTTGACTTCAGCTCTGCTAAACAAAGAGTTCCAGCACTCTGGGAAGGTTGCATTGGTGCATTATTTTTCTTTGTTGTGTTAAGAAAAGAGCTTATATTTTTTTCATCTTTTTGAGACTAAGCTGTCATTTCAGGAGTCATAGTTTTCAAGAAGGCCAAAAGTCAATATCTATTTGTACACATAGCTTTTCATTCCATTTCACTGAGTTGACGTATGTGGTCATCAACACAGTAGACAATCCCTGCAGCCTGCAGAGACTGCAGCCAAAGTAAAGAGGAAAGGATAGGCTCCAAGATGAATAACCACAGTGGAAATTGGAGAGGTTCTGTTGGTGTTTATGGTTTGCAATGGACCACTGCCAAGTCACAGTTTCTTCTTGTGAACAAAACAAGAAATGAAGATTTTTCCCTGGCTGATGCAGAAGTGGGACTTTCCAAGATGAAAAAGGCTGAGAATATTTGACTGAAGTTCTCCATACTTTAGACCTTTTAAACATTTCCTTAGCTCTTCTATTGCAGTTCTGCTAGTTTCACTCCTTTGCAGTGCAGATTTCATCCCAAGTCCTCACAGAGTATCTTTTAGGTGCTTGAAATGTTTTAATGGGGACTGCTAAGCAACACCAGTAAGGAGAAATATCATCAGATGCTTCCATGCTGGCCTTACTATGAACTGCTGTCTCCCTCAAGGCCCTGGCCCAACGGAGTTCGAGAGAAAGGCATATCCATTTCTCTAGAAAGGCTACTGTTTTGCATAGAATAGTTAACAAGATTGAGCAAACCGCTTGGTCTCCCAAGGTTTTCATTCTTTATTCTTAACATACACTTTTTCTCATTATCTGTGCTTGGCTTTTATATAATAAACTTTTACTAGTTTAGGGACTGGATCTAAAAAGACTGCTTATTTTCCTTGCCTATGCACCCTGATTCTGCAGCTGAACTAAAGCTCTTACTTTCCACAAAATTTAAATTGGATTTTTATTCAACAGCCAAATAATTTAGAGGGTTTCTCTAATCTCTGATACTCTGGCTCATTAAGTGCAAAAGAATTGTCACTTCCACTCACCCTCATTGAAAAAACAGCCTTTAGTAAGTTTGCATATAGCTTGAAGGCTGCTTTTGTTCCCCCCAAATTAGTTTACATTTAGCCTATATTAATTATTCCCCTAGATACTGTGGTCCAGGCAGCTCGATATTCAAGAGTCCTTGCAAATACAGAAGAATAACACCAAAGACTTCCTACAAAGACCTCATTGTAAGACTAAAAGGATTTCCTGTGAATAAGAGCTA
>JAHLSL010000175.1:1172915-1200743 GCA_025920805.1 Petroica traversi | reverse complement strand
GGAACCTCTCGTAACTATTGCCAGAACTGCAAGAAAGGTGGTGTGTAATATGCACAAACCTCATATTAAAATATAAAGAAGTGATCATTATAGAGAAAAGCAGTAGAAACTAAAGCTATTTCTTTTCTTGAGCCAAACTTACAAATGTATCAAAAAACAAATATCAAACTTAATCAATTTATCTAAAGGATTTTTTCCTCAAAATTGTTCTACCTCAGATAGCTTTAAATAAGCCCACATTTTTATTTGGAGTGAACTTCATTGTTATCATACATCAGTGCAATATATGAGGAACTTTAGCCTGAAAAACATAAGGGACAAGAGATTTGAGGGTTAATTTTTCTCAAATTGAATATTAATATGTTTATGCAATTTGAGAAATAATATTTGGTTCAATGCATCTCAGATGGTAGAGAAAGAAGAGGAGAGGATGGAAATGCTTTTTCTGTAGTGTTCTGTAGTTAAACATGAAATAAGAATTAGAATTGTATGTTCTGTGCAATCTACTCTGAGTTTATGCGCTGAGTTGCACAACTAAGGTTGGCCAAAGGATGGTTTCTTAACCAGAGAGAATCAGGAATAGTCTTTTGGTCTTAGAGATTTGATACTCATTTTGCTGAATACAGACACAGAGCAGAGGACTTGCTTGTGCAACCCTCACCTCGTCTCTTTGCAACAAAATATAACATCATTTTGCTGAAGACCAAAGAGCTCACCTTGTGTCCTATCTCTGCCCACAAGCAGTAGGGGATGATTAGGAGGAGGAGAACAACTACTCTCCTCTCATTTTGATCAGTGTGCAGCTCAGAAGCTCCACAAAAGAGGACAGTGTCTACTAACCTGGATTTTGATCACCTTTCCTTTGCTGTCCCACAGGATCCTCAACTCAGTTTTGTCTCTAGCACATGTTTGGTTGGAGCTAACCCTGGAGGATGCATTGAAGCACTACTGCAGTGTACAAAACCCAGCTTTGTTACTTTTGTCTGTATGAGGTATTTATTCTGGGCTGTACTTCACCAGTTGGTGGAGAAATTATCATGTATTTAGAAAGGAAGAGAAGCTCTGAGAATGACTTCTTTGTCAGCTTAAAGGCAGGACTGTCAGGCCTTTTTATACCTTTTGGTTCTCTTCTGTTTTATCTAATGACACCATGCTCATGTTTGCCCTTCCTTGAAGCTCTAGTGATGAATCTTGTAGCTGTTGGACCAATGTGATTACATGCTGAACCACACTGATGTAATCTTGCTCTTTCTCTTTCCTTGACCTTACCACCTCTTTCCCTCATGCATTCAGCCTCTCATCTTTATAAGAAAAACCAAAAGCTGCTCATACTCTAATCATAGTGACCTTGGAGTCTCAGTTGGTGATAAGCTACCTCATTTTGCATTCTAAGCCATAATTAATGTCGTTGTCAGTGACATGAGAAACAGCTACAAGCAAGAAAGGTCAGAGACTGGCTGTACCTGCAGCCGAGTGGACAGTGGGATAGGTGGGTGTCCACTAACAGAAATTTGTGTCTAAGAGTAATCTAAAAGGATACTCGACCTTACCATGGAGTTTCCAGGTACGATTTCAGATCATAGTTTTTTTCACTATACAGTATTAGTTTTGATAACCATGCAGAGACAGATGGCATTTTGTCGGCCTTCCAAAGCAGAGGAATAATTTGCAGAGCTGTAGCTAGTGTAATGAGAAGCCAAGTAAGTTGAAGACGAGGTAAAACCAAAGCATCTGTCGGTCCTTGTGTGCCAGCTTTTAGATGCCACATACAAACTAATATTTCCACACAAAAAAAAGTAGTGACTGTTACAGATTTGTGTAAAAAAGATGGCGTTTGATAACAATGCCACACCAGATGTCATTGAGTCCATGCTTGATTTTTACTACTGCTCTGTGCATTTTTGGAAGAGATACTCACTCTGCACAGCTTGTATGGAGTATGTTCATTATAAAATTTTATTTTTCAGGAAACAATGAGATGGAAATTCTGTAGCTAATCTGATATTGTCCTTCTTTATCATGCTTCCTTAGTGATTAGGGAGGAAGAGTTTATTCTTGTTTGATTCCTTTTCAATCTCTTTTATGTGAGAGAAGTGTCTATACCTATAACTATATACTGTATGTAATATAAAAATCTTAAAAGAGAGCTCTCTATTAAAATAAAATGAAAAATTTTAGGTTACTTGCATTATCTGATATTACATTTTCCAGCATGTGTCATGGAAAATGTGTAATTATATCTTCCCTATTCAAAGAAATCCTTCTCCTCACCTTAATCCTATTCTTTCTCATCTTCTTTGATGAGAGAGAACAATGTTTCAAAAGTTTCCCTTTAAGAGCAAAGCTTGTAAGAAGAAACCCCTGGAATACTATAGCCTACTTGACTCATTCTCCTTGGTAATAGTTGTGGCAACTTAATAAAAGCAGCTTCTATCTAGGTCAAAATTATTTGAGGCATACATACTTCACCTAAAATATATTTATGATGTGGTATCCTCTGCACAGTCTGCACTGAGTGTTGGGAGTCTGAGGGCCCCCCAGGAGTGAATGAAGAGGGGCAAGTACTCCTCAAAGGTGTGAACCTGACAAGGGCTAAACATTTATGTCCAAACATTTCTCAGGGGTAGAAATAGCAGGTCCATGGCTCAGGGCAAGGAAGGTTGAGGAGAAAGAAACAGCCCTTGGGAGAGAGAAGGGAAGGCAGCTCCCCAGGAACCAGAGCATCCTGCTGCAGGTTGTGTGTGGCTGGGTGTAAACTTCAAAGGGATACAAAGCTAAATAGCTGCTTGTTTTTATTGTGCTTCTGCTGGGTTTTGTTTCTGAGTTGTGAATAGTGCTGCTTTTCTGGGTGCAGGTGTAGCTTTGTGTTCAGCTGGATGTCTTGTTCCCAGGGAGCAGCACTGGCATGCTCCTGCCAAAGCCTATTGGTAGGTCTGAACCACAGCCAAGAGCTAGAAGTCCAGATTGAGGCAAATATGGCAACAGGTAAACTGGATAGGAGTTGAAATCTGAGGGGCAAAGATATAACATGTTGATGATAGAAAGATAGAGTAGTGGTTGATTGATTCCTTTTGCTACCTGGAGCCCTGAAGCAAGGAAGAGTGTAACTCTGAGATTATAGAGTGCTTTCACCATGGGTTAGCAGATGCTCTCAGCCAAGGGAGTACTCTTAGATCTTGCCAATTCTTCAAAATACTTTCCTCTGCCATAGCCACATCGAACTGAAGTCTCACGTTTTCATCCAGTACCAGATTTTTGCCAAGTATTGTAAGAGCAGACATTTTTCTCATAGTAGATTAAATTCACTGACTTTTTCTACATTTCATAGCATTCAAAGGGTGTTTACAACACAGAATTAGAGGCTGACATTGCCATATTTTGTACAATTATCATAGAGTTTAAATTGATTACCATAATGGAGATCTGCTATTTTGAAAATTTTCCTGTCTCTCTGGCTTTATAGTGCTTATTGTAGACTGCTGATGTCTTATAACTCTTACACATTTTTTTTTTAGTTTTATTTGTTTCCTTATGAATGGGAAACTTTATCCAAAGGTCTGGGGTATTAAAGCCAAAACCTTTTAAGGGCTTTGTTCAGTAACAAATACCAGGAGAAAGTGTACAAGAATGGACTAAATACATTTGTGCTACACAAAGAGTGAAAAACAGCATCTTATATTCTACTCCTGCAACTGTACAGGAAAATCAGGCTCATTCAATATTCTTTGTTGTGCTTGAATGTTCATTTATTCAACACCATCTGCAAGAGCTTTGCTTCCTCCCAGTTACTCCACATAAAACCGTTCATTTGATAAAATTAATGCTGATAATATCTTTGAATCCTATCCTTGGAAACAGTTTGGGTTTCTTTGTATGAAATAATGTTAAATATCTGTAAAAGGCTAGAAATCCCAACAGCTTAGAATATTTGTATCTTTGCAATGTGAAAACCGAAGTTAAATGGGAAGATGAGTAGGAGTGTTCATGGAAGACTGAAGGAAGAAATGGTGCTGTGTGTTGAAACAGCCAACTTGGGTTTTGCTCCCAGGCTCTCTAAGGACTTCTTGCATAATTTTCAACCTTTTTTTCTCTTTGATCTCCCTATGTTGTGTAAGTTTGTGTGAATATGTTTACTTGGGAAGTGGTTTATCTTTTTCTGAATAGCACAATGACAGGCTTAAAAACAACTAAGTTTCTGAAAAAACTTGGATCCAACAGGAAAGAACATGACAGCACAATACTGAAGCACACTGTAACCTCTGTCTTTCAGGAATTATCAACATCACAGGTTAGTCTTAAACATAAATAACTAAAGACATAAGGGCAAAGGCAATCAAATTAACTTATCATGCTAAAAATAAGTGCTAATAATTGAACTCTTGAATAAAAAAAAATAATGAATCAAAATACAGATTTAAAATTTGCAAGTTTAATTGGTAAAGTAATACTTTCAGGAGATAAGAAGATGAGCAACAAATATTATACTTTAAATTTGGTATCATTAAAGATGATCCAAGAATCAAATACATCTTTTCTGCGTCACTTTATTTAAAGTACTATTTTCCTTTAATGATGAGCATAATAGATGACTATGATTGTGGTATATAATTTGTTAGAATAATATTCTGATGAGCCACTTGTACAGTGTCAGGTTGAAGCAGATTTAATCCTTTTTCTTGAACTATCTTACTCTTCTGCATATTCTCTATGCTGTGTTTTCCACTGACCCTTGTATGCTAATGATACTTTTTATTAGAGCCAGTTAGAATAAATTGGTCTGTTAGGTTTAGAGCAAAGATGTTAATAATGTTTTCAACTTGAATGCAATGAACATCACACAAATCACTCAGAACACTTCGAAATGCAGGGACACTTCAATCCATGCAGTTTTTGTAATTTGTGCGTCTGTTGTAATATTTTATAAAAATACTATTCATAAACAATTTTGGCACTCAGGATGCATTATTTCCTCTTTTAGGTGATAAATTTCATTTAGAGGAGCATCTTTTGTACGATGGACAAGTTAAGAAAAAACAAACAGCAAATAACCCAAAGATGATGGAATGAATTTTAGTGGTCTCTTTGCTTCAGCAGGTGCTTGTACTGTGACCAAGGCTTGTACTGGCACAAGGAGACAGAGTCAGATCTGGTGCTCTCTATTCACATATTCATGAATTTGAGCAGCAATATTAGAAAATATGAGGATGAGGACTGAGTCTACATCTTGCATCACTCTACTAAACACAGCAAAGTTAGTGTCTGTTGATATAAATGCATATATAGCATAAAAATTCTGCTCATATCTGGTATTTCTTTTCCCAGTAGACTAAACTGCTTTTATGGGCACTATGGGGAGGTGGCATTGCACCTGACAGCTAACCAGCTAATGGTCTGAAGGACCAGAAGAAATCAATAGGCTATCTCAAACACGGGACCTAGTTGTCCACTCTTGTAAACTGGTATTAGCTGAGTTATTTTTCTCAGTGATGTCTGATCTATAGGTTGCAGTTCTACTATTTAGAAATGTTCCCATTACCATTTTTTCCAGTTTGGGGTGTAGTTCATGCCTCTCAAATGAAGTGTGTTGGGGAAGATGAAATAGGAAAGCCTTATAGATGTGATTACCTTACAAAAGATGCTGAAAATATGGAAAGAATAATCGAAATTGAGATGAAGACAAGGTTTGAGTTAAAGATTAACTAAGAAATAATGGTATAGCTGGCTGAAGGTAATCCTCCTTCTTGATAGAACAATACCCTCTGCCTAGGCAGCTCCAAAGGTCAGAACAAACCCTGCCTGCCTGGTAGGAGATTCCCGAAAGCAGTTTTTTTAAGGTTTAAAATATAACCCCATATGGTAATGTAATGATTCTTATAGGTTGCATGTAAATATTGTAGAGTTTGTAGCTTGTTTCAGGTTGGTTAAAGAGAATTAGAATATTCAACAGAGAAGATGATTTATTGTATTGCAAATGGCAAATCGCTCTCTTTTTGCTCTCTCCTTTTGCCTCTTTCTCTCTCTCTCTCTCTGACCTGCTTTGAGCTGCGTCTTGCAGCCCAGCAAGCCTCTCATACCCATGCTCTTTCACAATAAACTCCCATGCTCTAAACCCATCTTTAGAGATCTCCGCTTCTATTTTACCCCTATAACCAAATTCCACAGAGTTAAATCCTACAGAAGTGGATTTAGCTGGGAAGGTGGCTAAGTTCTGCCATCTCCTCTCTCCCCTATAGATCTCGTTTTGAGGGTTTTGCTCAGTGTACTGACTCTCTGGCTCACCATTCTTTCCATGAGTCTTTTCCCCTCCTGGCAGGACCATGATCTCCCAAACACAGAGGATACTTTTCAGATTTATTTTAGGCCTAAGAATTGTATAGGTGTGCACTTTGTGTTTGTTACCCTGGGATGACCCAGAAACATGCCCTCGTGGCAAGGAAGGCCAAGAGCAATGGTGTGGTTTGCATGAGGCAGAGCAATGCCAGCACACCAGGGAGATGATTTACCCATGTACTCAGCCCTGACCAGGCCACACCTGGAGTGCTGTGTCCAGGTCTGGCCTCCCCAGTACAAGACATACTGGACTTACTGGAAAGTGGCCAACAAAGGACCATGAAGATAGTTAAGGGATTGGAGCATCTGTCATAGGAGGAGGGGTCAAAAGAGCTGGTACTGCATCTTGGAGAAGAGGAAGATTAGGAGAAATTTACCAGTCTGTGGGAATACCTGATAGTGGAGTAAAGAAGCCAGAGCCAGATTCTTCTCAGTGGTGCCCAGTGACAGGACAAGAGGGAACGGACACAAAAAGAAATACAGGATACTCTATCTGAACATAAGCAAAACTTTATTTTTATTTTTTGGGTGGTCAGACACACAGAGCAGATTGCTCAGAGGGTCTGCAGAGTCTCCATCCTTGGATATACTCAAAACTCAACAGTAATCAGCCTGCTCTAGCTGATCCCACTCTGAACAGTGGGTGGGACTGGCTGAGGTGTCCTGTAAAGAGACCTCAGACCTTGCTACTTTTAGCTTGTTGCAAATTCAGTACTCATATCTGGCATCTATCTGCTCTCTTGCCCATCTGCTAGAGTGGCATTGTGCCCACTCAGAAGGTGCTATGCCAGTTTCAACAAGGCACAGGTGCCAACCAAACACAGATTCAGAAAGATACCCTGCATAAGATCCTCCTGGTAGTAAGTAATGCCAAATTAGACCCACATGCTTCATTACAAGGGATCACATCTGTTGAGGCTTGTGGGCATTGTACCATCAATTACAGCCTTTATCCTCTCATTCTCTTTCCTGAAAGCTTTAGAGAATGGAAAGCAAAATTTATGACCCAATCAAATGCCTGGAGAAAACGTGGATTTTTCCCTAGTGATCTCTGTCTTGAAATCTCAAAATTCAAGCTGCTAGTGTTTATTTCTGTCTGTTAGACATAATTCAGTATACACTAGATTTGCTTGTGAAGGCAATAGAAGAAAAAACACTGAAAAGCATATTCTTTCTTGTCACTTAATACCATGAGAGAAGGATTGTGTGCAATTCGTTTGATACTTGCTAGACCCTGAAGAATTATTTGGACTTGTACGTTCATTTAGTAGAAGAAAATGCATCAATTTGGTTGTTACGCATTCTCAAGTTCACTTTGGCATGTAAAAGAACACAAGCCTCCATCTCTGCTGGCCTCTGTTTTGTCTGTGTTGTGTGAGAACTGAATTTGTTATATTGCTCAACACATGCTAAGAGAAGAACTTATGATCCAAAAAACTATTAAAAACTGTTAATCCCTATTGCTTCAAGAATGTTGGGTCTGTGTGGATAAAGAAGGGCGGCAAAGTGCTGACTGAGTCCTGCCTGTTTGCTTGGGAGCAGTTACTGGTCGCAGTCAATGGGATATTAGTCGTTCACATCATGTGGGCTGGCTTTGGAGTTTGCTATGCCAGGAAGAGTTTTCTCACTGTTGACCCTGAGTTATCCTGACCTCTGCTCAGGGGGTCTCTTTCAGGATCTCCTAAAACTACAGTGTGTGATTTGCTATCAGTGAAATATTCTAAGAAGGACTGATAAAAGCCAGAGCATCAATAATGCCAGAGCAGGGTAAAGGAAGCAATGCAACAAACTGTCTAGAGAGGAGCAGTCGATATAACTGAGTACTGACAGCCTGGACAATCCACAGTGTCTCATGATTTACCTTAGGCTGTAGCTGAGGGGAGGTGGGCACTGCTTTGCACCTGTCTACACTTCATTTTACCCTGATGAGAATTGGCTTGCATTAATTGGCCGTGAGTTTAATTTGAGCTGTGCCAGCCTTAAAGCACAAGCCCAAACATAGCCCTGCGATGCATCGGTGTGTGCTTGTCCCTGGTTGAGTCAGGAAGTTTGCAAGGTAAGACAGCCCTGCCTCTGCTCTGGCAGCACAGAGGACTGCTGGAAAGTTCAGATGCCGAGCTGACACGATGCTCTATCTGTGCCTCCTGCTGCTCCAGCTGATGGGCAAACCAGCTGTAGCACCCTCCAGAATACAAAGCATCATAATTCTGATGATGTTTATCCCATTCTTACATCATTAATAGAAATATGTTCTAAGATACTGGAGAGTCCTGCAGACTGGTTTTATTCTCATAATTATTCAAATACTGATATCTGAACAGTCCGTTATTTATGCACCATTAGGTATTCTGCTGGGGGCATTTTCCCACATCTTTCCATCCAAACCTGGAGAACTTGTGTGTCCATATAGCTTGCCTATTCTTTAAGAGTTAAAACAATAAAAATAGCACAGCAGGATCTTGTCCATAAACAATGGAAACATTGCTATAAATTCAGTACTATTTCTGTTTTTATTATGTGATCGCTTCTTTGTTGTTAATCACTTGCCCTACTTAATTCATTCATTATACTCAAAAGCTTTGAGATTAAACCCCCAGGCAGGATAGCTTCATATGAATCCTTTTTTTTTTTATCTGTTCCAAGTTAGATTAAGTCTAGGTCCTGTTTAATGAGGTACCACTTGCTGGCTTTTCATGCCAGAAAGAATTCCTCATACTCAGCGGTATGTATATACCATATAAATTATAAAATATTTTACATCTTTTTTTTTTTTAATTTCTAACTAATATGTGCTGCAGAAAACATTGTTATTACAAGTTCCCTGGAATATGGGTGGTTGGCTACTTCAGATTTGAATTTTCTTTTTTTTTCTTTTAGTAATGAACCTTGCTGTTCATTTTTCAGTTATTTCAGATTTTTATTTAAATTATGTCATTTCATAGCAATATTAATAGCAATAATAAGACTTCTTTGTGTATGTCTGCAACTCACTAAGTCAATTATTGGAATGTCTTCACCTCCATGCAAATGTCAACAACGTGCCTATGCCTGGCAATGTTTGGTGTTTATGCCCTAGCAGGGCAAATGTAGTGTAGGCATGGCATGTTTGTGGTCAGCAACAGCTCAGAGAGGGTGAAGAGGGTCTAATCTCACAGTCTGAGGGGTAAAGTACTTTAATATGGCCATGTTGAGTGGAGTTAGGCTTTGTCACAGGACAGAGGTTGGTGTTCATACCTCTGCATCTTTACTGAGCTTTTGCACCACTCCATCCTGTGGATAACAAATCCATTCCATATTGACAGGCTCCTTATACTAATGGCACTTCCTCCAGGTTCATGGAACTGCTTACCCTGATCCAATTTTTTCTGGTAATTCCATGCTGGAAAAATATGGTTTTAGCTTTTTCACATTCTTTCCAACACCAAAAACTGCTTGGTTGAGAATGCCTTGCACAATGTCAGTCCCTGTGTCTATTCCCTCACATGTTGCAGGTGGCAGGTTTCTTTATGTTAACCATGAGTGTTAACATATACATTTATAAAGAGAATCTGACTATACTGCTAAATCCCCCCCTATCTGACAATTTGGGACATACGTGTTTTCACCTGTTTTTATTTCAAGACAGGGAATGAGAAAACAAAACCATAGTTCAGCTTTTGTGAAAGTTTGCTGTAGATAAGTAGTAGGCTATGTTAGTGGTGAAAGAGCAGATTTGGCCTGCTGAGAGAAAGTGATCACAAATAGTTTCTATCATGAAATGGTTTCTAAAATCGTTTTTTTTCCCAGAATCTAAGACTGAAAACCCCACAGAAATGAAAGGCAGCAATGTCCATCGTGGTCTCTTTTGCCTGATGAGTTTAAGGAGTTTGGTTACCTTGCTCCAAGATAAAGCTGCCTTTGAAATGTTACTTCAGTTATATTAGTTATGTTGAACTAAGCGTTAGTTATGCTGAACTAGTTATGCTGTATTAAGCCAGTTTAGGCAGGGGTTTTTTAATGCAGTTTCTGAATGTTTCTTCCCGTTTGTAGAGAAGAAAAGCTGTAATCATCAGCCTGAGTTTCTGCTGACTCTTCAATATTTCACCTGGACTAATGCAATCAGTCATTTAAGATCTGGGGTTTAGGCCTTTTTACAGTGCTGGTTAACTCTGCTCTGCTGTGAAGCTCTTGCAAGAGCCCTTCTCAACACCCTGAGTAAATGAAAATTGTGGTTTGCACTGCGTGCCACTTCCATCTTGTCATGCTCCCTGATGCAAAGGTTTTGATTATTTCACCTTAAGCACAGGTGAGAGTCCAGTGTTAAGGAATTCATGCACAGCAAAAAAATGAAGCAATGAGCTGATAGCATTTTCTTTTAACTCTGATTCAGGCTAGTCCTGTAGATAGGAAATGTTTTTATTGTTAGCAGTATGGCTACTGATATTCAAAGTCAGAATCAACATAAAGCTTCATATTGAAGATTAATATTCAAGAGAAAAGGGAAAAGAACTTTTTTTTTCCAGTTCTATAGGTGACCAATTTTGAGAACAGTGATGGGTACTTAGATGGCAGAGAATGGAAGAAATAGAGTTTGACTACACCTACATATTTGGCTCACAATTTTTTCTTTCTTCTGAAGGAAGTCAAAAGAAGTCATTACTAATCACTGCATAAAGGATATTTGACTCAGAGAGAATAGTAGATTTAAGTGTTTATTTGTTAATCCTTCCCAAAATCCAATGTTAAATAACTCCTTAATAGTAATTTATAAATATGAAAAATATGCACAAGAAGCAGGTGACTCAACATGGATAAAAATGGAATATTTTTACATTTCTGCAATTCCTATGGGTAGTCAAAAATTATGAAGGCAAGTACTGACACATAAGTATAATCTCTAACAGGTAGTCAACAGCCCTTCACATTGTGAATCAAATTTTAAAAAATCCTCTATATACTTGTATTTTAAAAGTACAAAGTAAAAAATTAATTAACCAGTTGCTTTCCTTGCTTCTGCTGTCTGTTGCTAGGCTGTACCCTTTATCACCTGTGAGACATCCAGGTCTGCAACAGATATAATAAAGGGAATTGCAACACTTTCAGTTCAGGGGACCAGTGGTGTTTCACAGTAGGCTTGCCCCCCACAGCCAGCTTTAGAGAGGCTATCCATAGCTTTTCAAATGCATGGTGTGATGTTATCAAATATTTTGAACTGTAATCTTGCAATTACTATTAATGTTGCATTAAAAGATTATTTAATAAAGGAGATCATGCAGAGAACAAGCAATATAATGGCTCCAAGCAGCTTGCCTCCCACATACCTGGAAAAACTCCCTGCTGTTACAGAGGGAGGAAGAACAGTCAGTACCAGTTCTAAACAATAGGTTTCACACTGTATCTGTTAAGACCTGTTGCTTTTGGCAATAAGAACTGACTCAAAGGCATAAATTTAAATTTTAGAAAGTGGTATTTGGTGTTTAAAGACAAACAGAATATTCTAGCTTCTGTTGTGCATTGTTTAGCATTCAATGACAGTTGTGGAGGTGTTGGCTGTCTGAGTGTTCCTCTCAACCACATATTGTTTAACCTTTCTGTGCATTTCAGGACCGGATCATGCACTGACAAAACTGTGGGTAATCCAGAAGCAGATGCACTTGCTCTGATGTAAAACTTGCTAGAGTAACTTAGGAGCTGAGGCTTCAGCTGTTCTTTTAGAAGCAAAATGCATTTTATGTTGTAAATTTGTGGCTGTTGCTGTGGTGCTGTGTTGGCAGGAGCCTCATATAGCAGATCTCCCTGTGGTATCTCTGATGATGCTGCCTGGCACTTCCTTCAGCCTCCGCTTTATGTGGCTGTTTTTCTCTTTGCCACACTGAAAGCTGAGGGAAGTGTGATGATGTTAATGTGTGGCTAAATCCTGACAAGCCACTAGTTGCACAGGGAGTCCTAGATTATAGATACTTTCAGAAATTGCTCCACTTTAAAAAAAATGTGAAACACAGGTACATTAAACAAATTACAGCTATGATGGTCTAAGGACTCAGATAGGGTAAGATTTGGAGGAAAACAACTCCTTATTTTTTAATTTTTAAAAATTTTCCAGTACAGGAAGTTTTCCTTACAAATCCTTCTTTGTTTCATGCTTTGTAGGTGAACCTAAAGAAAATCCTCAATGCTGTTCTATCCTCCAATGAACCTGGAGTTAGAGCACGCCACCATGTTTCTGGCTTAGCAATCACCTTGCAGAGAGCTGTGCCTGAAATAGTGTGTTGTGCTCTAACAGCAGGTGCCTGGGGTTTTTTCAGTAAACTGAAGGACCAGGCTGTGACAACACAAATGTGCTCATATACTGAATTCTTACTGCCTTGTTTGTCAGTACCTCACTCTATAAATCCTCATCAGGAATCTCCAAAATATTGCCACAATGTTTTCATTGTTCTCAACCAGAGTTGAGAGTCTACCCAGTTTTGGATACCCATGGTTTGTGTTTTGCACCAGTCAGATCTTGAGTGAATAATATCTGGATTTTCTTCATCTTCACAACAGAAGATCACTCTGTCCTGACTTTGTCTGCTCTCTTGCATTGTGGAATTTGGACACAGGGTGTCTGAAATGGTGAATTTCAATTTGTTCATGAGAAAGGCCAGAGATTTAACTGGCCTTTTAGTCTTCACCTAGAGAAAAGCTGGACCTGCTCTGCTGGAGTGCAAACACCCAGTAGCAGCTGTAACCCAAGACTCAGTCTGGATTTCACCCTTGCAGATCTCAGTGGGTAGCTGGTAAGCGCTCATCCTGCACGGAATTATTAGGAAAAGTCAATAAAAAGTAAGTACCTTTACATCTGTTTTTCACAGCATTTTTCTTGTTAATCTTGTATTCTGCTCACTGTGAGTGAAAGCCATATGTGTGACACTATTTACACAAATTTATTACCATGAAAAATAAAATCTTACCTCTGACAAAATCTAATTGTTAAACTGTAGATACGAGTGTTCGTATCAGTTTCTATACATCTTTAAATGTCAGTGTTTCCATCCAATTCAGTAAACCATAAGCCTGCTTTCCTCTCATCTTTATTTGTAGTTGCATTTACAAACCATGGATAATTAGAAATACTATTTGAAACAAAGGCCTTTGGGGCTATATTAATCAAGGAGAAAAGTGTTACTCATGAAATTTTATGGAATAAGTGCAATTATCAATAGAAGATTATTCCTGTTGCACTAGTATTTTTCTTTCTTTTTTTTTTAAGGACTCTTGGTCATATTAGAAATACAGTATTTTCAGGAAGAGAACAATATTTTCTCATTGCACAATGCATTCCTAAAATTAAAGTAATATTGTGTTTAGCCTCATAATTTCTTTGGGGAAAAGATCAGTTTAATTCAACTCCTATTACATATGAGAAAGTTGCCAAAGTGATTTTCAGGGCATATGGCCTAGGAAAGGAACTGCATGTCTTGAATGAGTTCCAGCAAATTTCATGTGCTCTTTTATACTGCATCTTTGTTGTTACAGAGGAAAAATTAATTCAGTCTTCCAAGAAAGTAACTGAGTAGATTGAAGGAGAGGCTGTCTCCTCCTCTCTAGTCATGATTTTCCAGGGTATCTGCATTCCTCTGGGCATTGAAGTCTTCAAAAATAGCCATAAATTCATGAGCACATGATGGAGTTTTCCTGAGAAGTGGCCAAACCTTTGCAAGAGAGAGAATACTTGCAAGAGAGAGAAAAATATGATCAGGAATTTCAATATGTTGAAAAATATAACCCAGTTTATTTTTTATTATTTTCTTCTATGGCACACTTTTCTCAGCAAACCACTGCTGGTCACATATTGTCTTTATTCCTTTTCTTACCTTTATAGATTAAACAAATTGAACAGAATAAGTGGAAAGGAGCAGCATACTGTAGTAAAAAATAGAAATACAGAGAGAAAGAGAAGATTGCAGAAGCAACCTGTGGTAGAACAAAAGTTTTCACCATCTGTTTATCAGTTCTCAAACTGAAGCAGAACACATTCCTATGAAGTACATAGCAAGGAACAGAGAGGTCCTTTGTAGGAGGTACTACTGAACTGACTCAAAATCAGCCTTTCAAATACAGTCCTCTTTCTTTTTGTCCTGAGCTTTAGCAGGTAAATATTTGAGTTTGCAGATCTCCAACCAGCGTTGTAGGAGTGTATGATACTGCAGTATTTCTTCTGCTTATCAGCTCAGCCAGGAGGAAGTTGGGCTTTTTAAATGACTGTCTCCACTGCATTCAGCTTCTGGACACTGATGTAATTTTGCCTTTGTTTCTAAGCACCATCCAGTCTCTTAAATGGTTTTACAAATTAAGCTTGAATGCAAACTTTCACCATAATCTGAAGTGCAACTTATTATTTCTAATGATCCCTCTTCCTTTTGAAATGCCACTCAACTCCTCTTTACTGGAACCATTAAATATAGCTGAACTAAATAAAAAAATAATAAGATTATTTCTGGTATGCAACTTTGACAAATTTATCTGTTATATTTCAACATTTTCAGCTGATAATGAAATGCTCATCTCTGTATGTCATTATGTAACTTAATGAAGTTTATTTAACACTGCTGGCGGTGACGTTACTGGGAAGCTTTGTTAACTAATGCCTGTTGCATTTATAATTTATTCTAAGCAATCTAAACTGTTGTTGGAAAATAGTGTCTTCTGAAGATTTATGCAGGTATATGAATATTTTGTAACTATATATTCACTGATAAGACAAAAATAATGGAAGTCTTGATACTAGTTGTCATTGGAGTGACACCTGTTAAAAATCTTGCTTTCTTTTTGAACCAGTAATGATATAGAAAGTAATTTTCCATGAGTGTTCAACAGAAATCCTGCCTCATAGGAAATACTTCTTCTCCAAATCCTAAAGTAGTAGTATGTGTATAGTATAGTATAGAAGAAAAGTAACTTTTCTTCCTTTCCTTAAATTAAGATATGCTAAACAGATGTTTATTAACTGCATTAAAATTTAAGAGGAAACATGTAATTATAGTACACAGGTGCAAAATTATAAGCCAAATTTTCAGTATTGAAAACTGAACCTCTCATCATTATTTATTATTGACAACTGTGCACTACTTGGATGCTTCCAGTTTGTGTCATGTAGTAATGAATAAATGCTCTACCTTCCGCTGGTATTTTATTCACCCTTCTTTATTTTAATCTGTGATTAGGCTGTGTCCTCTGTTTTACACAGAGATTTTGTTCTCAGTTTTTATCCTGAAGATTTGTGGAAATGAGATGTGTAACTTCCACCTACAACTGAAGTTAGAGCATAGCACAAAAAGTGAATTTCTCAAAGTTCTCGACTGTGTTGTTATGCCAAAAGAAAGTATTTGACACCATTTAAATTCAGGCACACTGAAACAGAAATCTGATCTTTATACAGGAGTTTAGATACAGGGGTTTAAGGGATGCTGCTCTTGGTTCTTCAGGAAGTCCAAGTGCAATAATCACAAATGCTGTACTTGGGTGACCAGTGTGACAATGAGATGGCACAGGGCAGGAGAGGTTTAGGGATGGTGTAAGCACCACTGAATTTTAGGAACACATTGCCACTCCTGCCCCCTGTCTGTCTGTAGAAGATTCAAGTAGGTAAAAGGTCATAAATCACATAGACACCTGAGCAGCCCCACTCCCTGCTTTTAGCATTCTCTGAAATCCACAGATAGGGTTCTTTTACAAACAGTTGAAATTAATACAAGTACAGTAATTAAAAATAACGTAAACCAGGTATGCTTGAAAAAACTCATCTACCTGGACTCAGCATAACCCTGAAGCAATGTTATTCATTCATGTACTGAGGATTTTATACCCATGCAGCAGAGTGAAGAATCATAGACAAGCTTATTTTTCTTGACTTAGCATGTCTTGCACCTTCTGTAAAAGAGTGAACATCTGGAGAATCACTGGCTGTGAGTGTCACAAGTTTGCAAACATACATATTTAAACTGAAACCTGAAACTTTCATTTCTTCCAACATGGCTTTAGGGAAGATCTGCACACTTCTAAGTGGAGTTCCTTATAATCTTTATTTTGGCGCAGTCAGTAAATTTGAATATTTTTTCTCTGTAAATTGGTAAATAGCTGGAAGAGCCAGGAAATGCTGCTCCAATTGCTCTTCTTTCTATTACAAGCCCTGTGCAGCTTTTGCTTTTGCTGCAAACTTCCCTGCTGGCCTCTGAGATTCACATGAGGGAGTACAGTCCTGGTGGTATCCACACAGACCTGCCCTTTAAACAGACAAACTGTAATAAAACATTTTGTTTTTCTGAGAAAGTGAGTCAAATTTTGCATGAAAAGAGTTCTTATAGTATCAGCCTAAAAGTGGACTTTGGTCTCTTCTCTGCAGTCCAAGAAGAAATTGTGAGAGAGTAGGTTAAACTTCTGTATATTATATTGACCAATCTGTTTGCTGACATCTATCTTATTGCCTTATTATTTCAGAACCTGAGGCCTGCAAGGTGTCTGTATTTTCTGATCTGCCTTGTTAAATCTGTCATAAAAAATTAAGAGCTGCTTTTTGCCCCTCTCTTAGCTTACTTGTAAGATTTCTTTTGTTTCTCCTATTCTTTCTTCATCACTTCAGTTGCCCAAGGTGCATTTAATTGCAACCTAAGTACCTTGCATTCCCCTTGCACGCATTAAAGAGTAAATTCTGAGTGATTGGACACACTTACCATCATAAATAGCATATCCATCTCTTTCACAGTCAGACAGTTTCATACTGTGCAACTTCTCTGCTTTCTGAAATGTCCCCATTTAAACTGCAGCATGATTATCCTATGAGGACACATTGAAAAGGCCTTTCCTGAAACACAGCTTAGAAATGTAACCTGTAATTTTATATTTAAGCCAATTTTAGAGCACTCAAAAATTGGATGAAAGGTATAATACCCACACAGTAGAGACAATTTATTCTTTTCATTTTTTTCCCAGAAACTGGTCCTGGGTTTAATTAATTTTGAGTTTGATTTTTATTTTGAAGTCACTTGCCTTCTTGGTGAAAGCAGTTCTCTATTATTAGGCTTTGCAGCTGCAGAAAGAGTTACTTTCAGATATCTCTCTGAGATGATATACCTCACAGGAAAAACTCAGGTACTGCACATATGATTTCCTAACCTTGAACTAAACAGCACCAAAGTCATTGTGACATTTGTTGGATCAGACTTTTCAGAGGAAACATGTTCTTGTACTGGTGAAAGATGATGAGGAGTTTGTTTTTTAAAGAACTCTGTGAAGATGGAGAAAGGGGGAAATGAATAATCATGTTTAATCTGACACAGTGATGTGTCTGCAGATATCCAAAAGAGCAGAACTGTCCTGAAAAGCTTCCACTCATTCTTATTGCAGTATTTCATAAATCCCTGAGAAACTACCGGAAATAGTTTGGAAAAGCTCACTAGGAGGAAAACAAATTATGAATTAATTAAAAAGCACATATTGAATTAAAAATACAAATTGGCCAATTTCTGTCAGATTCAAACATGGTCATTAAAAGGATCAGCACCAGAGCCACCAGCATGGCCACTGATGTTCCTCGGGGACAACAGGGAAGAAGCTGGGACAACTTGGACAAAATACGACATCAGCCCCTGCAAAGTAAGGCCAGTGGGGAATTTCTCTTGAAATGCCTAGAGAAAGTTGGAACATGTCAATAAAAAAAATTTCAGTCCAGAACTATTCATCACATGCAGGGCTTCTTAATGGATTTGACTATATTTCTCCTGTGTAATAAAATACAGAAAGCACACAGTTTTCGATTATTTTTGTAATTAATAAAATAGAGCCACTGTATTATTTTTCTATAGCACCAAAAAGGAAGAATGAATGTACTTTTTCTGTGGTATTTATAAAATTTCAACTGGTTTGATGATTAGCACACAAAAATAGTACTAAGTTTGGACTGATCTGTCAGCTTGTTGGTTTTGGGTTCTGAGGGCTGGTATCAGATAAAGAAAAATTGGAATTTTATAAAACCATGTGTGACATTGCTTGTTCCCTATTTGAAGATGAGTACCATGTCATGTTACACACAAGGAGTAAGAGAAAAGATTTTATATTTGTTACACAAGTTACATAAGTTACAAAGGCATGGCTAAATCACTGATGGTCTTTCATCAAGACTAAGTTCTACCCAAAACCTGGGGACCTACGAAGGACAAAACTGTTTATATGTGGGTTAGATTACCAGTATTCCCAAGATGCTGTAAATCCACGTGCCAGAACTGGCAGCTGGCTTGTACCTCTGAACCCACCACTGCACAGAAAAACCTGCCCAGGCAGCACCAAGGGGCTGTGAGCTTGGGTCACTTGTGTGGCCTGACCCAAAGAGCCAACGACTGAAAGGCCACTGCAGTGTCACCCTGGGGTGTAGTTTGTGTCACATGTGTGCTGCCAGTGCAGCACAGAGTCACTCATGTGAGCTCGAGAGGCTCAATATCCTGGCGGGGTGCCAGGCTGGGGCTGCCTCTTGTTTTGCCTGTTTACCTAGGTAGGTTGGAGTTCTTCATGCTTGACCTCTCACATTAAGTTTCTCTCTCCTCGATAAAACCCAGGGATGAGTCGGATTAATGACTTTGGCATGTTTGTTCATTTTTGACAGGAAGCAATTATAGCTGGTGAATATAGTGTCCTATGTGTGCTTTTACTTTGTGTTTATGGTTACTAAAGGAGATTTCCTCTCCACATACTTCCTTTCACTAAAGGAAGAACAGCCTGATATGCAGTTAGTCCTTGCTGGTTTAGTCATTTAAACACTGCCATATAGCACTTATTTATTTTATCTGGATTTATTCCTTCTCCCCTCTGTTCTGATAGCTGAATACCTCCAGTTGTGTGGTTATGTTTCATTAACTGGAGCTCAATTTTATAAGTGCTCATGGCTTTAATGGAGAATCCAGTACTGAAAACAAAAAGGGCTTGTGATCTCCTTAGGAGCCAGGGGCTGGGAGAATTCCAAGATAGCAGAGAGCTTCATGCAGGAATTTGTAGGAGCTATTGTCTAGCCCAAGGGTTGGAAGTAGATCCATACTACCATAAGGTAAAAATCTGAGGGGGGGGGGTGCGCTCAGAAACACTAAATCCTTCTCAAAGCAAGAGGTATTTATACTTTTAAGGCTCTGTCTTCCATGAAATCCATGCAGCTTTGGCAGCATGACTTTGACCCTGAATTAGTAGGCCTTGAGCTGACACTGAGCACCCACAGCTACAAAGCTTCTAAGCACCCATCAGTGACTTGTCCACAAGAGGTTGTGGTGGTGCATAGTATGTTGTCCTGCACCCTTGGGAATTTTAAAATCTCCTGTAAAGTCTATGGAAACTTTGCAACCCAAAATTTCCAAAGGTTTCTAGGACTGCCAAATCTTCCATACTCATACTCTCATACATGCAGTCAGATGAGCAGAGGTTTGCACTGTATTAGATGTTATCCACACTACTGACACAATAATCAATAACCATCTTAGAAACTGGTGATGCTGGATTAACCCTAGGACAGAACTACCTTCTGTACCTTTCCAAGCCCTTCCAGGGAGCTTGTTCTCCACTGGGATGTGTGACACCTACTGCAGCTGAACCTGCACTTTGGAGTACAGGGCTGCAAAGGCAGGGGGGTGCATAAACACACCTCTGTGTCTGTGTAAATAAGCACCTCTGTGTGAATCCTGTCACACAGGACACACACGAGTGTGTGTTAAACACACCGGCTGGTCTGGCAGTGCAAACAGCCCAGCCAGAATCTCAGCAATTGCACCAGTGGCTGCAATTTAAACAGGCTCCAACTCCTTCAGTCTCAACTGGTTTTTTGTTTCCCTGGCTAGGCATGGGTCAGCTAACCTGTGATAAAAGCAGTAGTTTTTTAATTCATCCACCCCACCCTGCCTTGCCTGAACGCTATAAACAGTGCTGGAAACAGCAGTAAGAGTTTAAATTACTCTGGTTGAAAATCCACTTCTGCAAATTACTGGGAGTGTTTTAAACAGATAAATAATGTTTCTCCTAAGTGCAAATCTGCATTCCAGAGACAGAAAAGAAAGAGTGTAGAAATATGTAGGTTTGATTTTGTTTTCAGTGTCACCGTTAGCAAAACTTCTGTGGCAAAATTCTAAAGCAGCTTAATGCCAACAGTTTGCATCAAGTGTGCTGTATTTGAAGCAATTGAGTTAATGTTTGAGATTCTGACAATCAGTAAAATATGTTGGCATAATTATATTAAGATATCTGAGAGTGTCATGTACTTTTCAAGACTGAATTTTAAACTGTTGATTTAAATTAATGAAGATTCAAGAGCTTATAATTTGTTTATTTATTGAAATCAAATGCAGTCCATGTTTCTAACTAATTGAAAACTATACTTGTGATAGAGAAAGTATTTAATTTGGGCAGGCAAGTTACCAGGCTTCCAAATAAAGATAATGAATTGCAAATTCTCAATCTTAATCCCTGTAGGCTGACAGTTACCCTTCTAAAAGCAGAGTTTGACTGATATACTATAGCTGGTAATAGCACACAGCTGCAGAGTAGGAAATCCCATTGATATTTTGCAAAGCATTTGTTTTGCCTCATTCATTTTTTTTTCAAAATGATACATGCCTTATTTAGAATAAAGAACTTTTTATTGCCATTGTGAGTAGACTAGACCTTTAAAAAGCTGTTAATTGCCATATGTAAAAATGCTTGGAATCAGCTCTGAATTTACTTCACTTGCATGTAGCATTTTCAGCAACACAAATGTGTGTGTGATTTTGCAATCTTTTCCCCCCTCCAAGAGTACGGAACACATCTCTGTTATACATCCAAACATTCAGCATACAACATTAAATGTAAAAAAGGGGTTTTTTTCTCTCTCTAATGTATAAAGCATGTGTCCAACAACAGCAGCAAAATCAGTGCCAGAAGAAGCAGTCCATAGGGAAGCAGTAATTTGTGTGTCTGCACATTATTCTGTGTTTATGCACATATTAACCCTGGTATACAGTAAATTGTGTTACCATGGCAGCCCTCACATGGAAAGTTATATACTAGTAGGGTATCTCTAACAACCACCAATGGGGAATATGCATGTTCTGGCAAATGAAGAAGTTTCTTTCTGTGAGGAAACAATACACAATAATTAAGGACTGGAAAACCAGGTTGCAGAAATGGTGAAAAAACAAAGCATTTACTCCAAATGTAAAAACTGAAAAACAAAAAGCTCTCAGAACTCCCTCTCTCCCTTTTCCCATGCAACAGCACCAACATGACTCCCAAGGGCTGGAAGACTGTAGCCTTTGCTCAGACAAAGCTTTCATGAAAATCCTGTCCTGTAGTTTCCATTCTGTATACTTTTAATTGAGGCTTTTACAAGGCACTTTACTTACATTAGTTTTTGGGTCCAATTTTGAGATTGAACTTCTTTCTTTATGATGAAGCTGGTTTGTCAAGGGTGAGCTGCTACAGTTCATCAACACCACATGCTATCATATGCTGTGTTATATTTTTAGTTGTATATACAACTTTGTCAAACTTCAGCTTTATGGGTGACATTTTGAAGCAGATGCTATTTGCCTGAGCCGTTTCCTTTTTTAAATGCTTAAACAAAACAAAACAAAACAACAAAAAAATGCTTAACCACTTAGACAAGTCAGATTAGAGGAAAAATAATTTTAACCCTATTATAATTTTTTGTAAATTTTTCACCTGCTGGTTTGAATTGGAGTCTCAACATTAGAGATACATGGATAGTAGCATCACTCAAAGAGGAAGTACAATTGAAATGAGAGCCCATATCAGTGTTTCACAATGCAAAACTCAACACTGAGTTAAGGGTCAGCACTTAGTGTGAATCATCAGTGGTTTAGAAAGGAGGAAAGAAAAAAAGACATGACAAGATAGACACTCCCAAGAGCTACAGGCTTTTTGTGTTGGCTGAAATTTAATGGAAAAGCTGTGCTCCTGTCACCTGGTGTACTACATAATAATGAAACACCACTGCAAACAGGTTGTGGTTTATTGCTTCAATTTCTTATGTACTGGCAAGAGAATTAACAAGATTGATGCATTAGGATCTCAGATCTCAGTCAAATTAGGTGACTAAGAGGGTGATGAAAAAAATGCTTGTTCTTTGAAGGAGCACAACTCCATCAGAAACTTGTCACATCCTAGCATCAGGCCATTTGATGAGCTGTTGATTTAACAGCACACTTAGCGGGCAGCAGTTACATTGAAAGGGGCAACTACTTAATCAGTGCTTTAAAGTTATTATGTTCAGAGTGATTTAAAGGTATCGTGCTTTAGTAAGTGTGCCATGAGTATGAATATTTTCTGCATGAAGTGAATGCAAAAATGAGAGTGCAAGTGTAATTTATATTGTAAGCTTCTTTATTTGGACATATGTTGAAAAAAGGAAAAAGCCAGTAAACACAAAACAAATACTAGCACTTTGGAAATACACTTACCATAAGGAAATAGCCATCAGTGGAGGAGAACAGGGGAAGAAAATAGCAGCTATCACATTCCATGGATTTCCACAGTAGAGAGAAAGAGAAGTATTGTAAAATAGAGGAGAAATAATAGGAGTAAAGTGAATAAAATGCTTAATTTCCGTGATTGGGGTCCTATGTCCGTAAGCTGAGACAGGGGAGATTCAGTTTAGAAAAAAAAAAAATTTGCTGTTTGTGTGGTCAGGCATTGGAATAGGTTGCCCAGTTGGAGTCACCATTTTTGGAGGTGTTTAAGAAGTGCCTGTATCTGGCTCTGGGTGATGTGGTTTAGGGGTTACAGTGGTGGTGCTAGATGATCTTGAAGGTCTCTTCCAACCTTGATGATCCTGTGACTTGGGATATTTCCCTCAATGCCATTAATGTATCCAGGAATGCTGAATACCCGCCTTGTGCAACAAGAGGCTCAAGGAATAAACCCTGTTTACCTTCCCAAACAAGGGCAAACCGGCTTGGTCCAGAGAAACCTGTCAGCACTTTCAGATCTGACACTGCATTTTGTGTCTGATAAATATCTGTGGGGAATCAGCATGGTAACCACTTCCTAAAGCCTCATGGACAACATTTAAAATAACAAACATGGAAAAAAGTGAAGCATCAGCATCAGTGTATTTGGAGTATTGACATTGGAAGATGGCTGAGTAAAGGGTGTTTCATGCCAAGTGACAGATCCAAGTCTGATATGACCACAGCTTTTACAGAGACTTACGTTTTGGGCTGGTGACTGTACCCTGTACCTCACCTGTCTCAGTTTACCGGGGTGTGCAGATTAGAACCCCTTCATGGCCCAGGGTGCACGTGTCCAAGGCTCTGATTTAGGTCGCCACAACATGCTGCAATTATCCACTTTTGTGCTGCCTGGTTCCTTCCAGTAATACCTGGTCACTTCTGGGCCACTGCGGTGCAGGCAGCAGAGCTGGGGCCCAGCACCAGGGTCCCACGGGTAGCTGTGGTACTGTGGCATGATGGAGTGGAGCTTTTCCTCAGCCCTGAATTAATCAGATTTTGAAAACAGCCATACCTTTAAGGTCCATCACAGAAAGCACAAATATAAAGGAGGGAAAATAAAAACAGGCTTTGGTCAGGGCAGGGGAGCTATTCATTTTGTTGGTGAGAAAATGAGGCAAGGCAGAGTCATTAGCAGGGCTCCTTATGAAAGCAGCAGTTGATCGGGAAATTGCAGTCCCATTGACTAGAATACATGGAGCACAAAAGAGAGATATAATAAGAGGAAAGCAGTTATGCATCTAAGCCCTGAAATGTAGCATTACATCCGTCCTGAGAGGTAATAATTCCTGTCACTACTAAGCTGTAAGATCACTCAGTCCTGGCATGGTAGCAATCCAGGGGCTCAACACATCATTCAGGTGGCTTTTCATAACTCTCTGCTTCTGTAGCTCACCTGGAGTTCAAAAAAAGCCTCAGATAGTGGCAATCAGTCTCATGGCTGCTAGCAAAGCTTGTAAGTAATAACTCATAAACCTTCTTAATTCAAATAAATTAAATTTTATCTTCATTACTGCTTTGCAGAATTATTTGAAATTGCATTGTTTCTTGTTCAGGAACCAATGCATTCGTACTTGCAGTTGTGGCTCTGGAACAGAAATTTTGGGAACAAATATGTTACAACACAGAGTTCTATCTTCTTTTAAGTCACCACTGGTGTACCCCTATTGCCACACTTGTGGTTTGTTGTTTGTGTGTGTGATCTGCACTACACAGCTGAACCACGTGTGTGCATCTTGTGTGACAGAGGCAGCAGGTGTGACACTGCCAGAGTGAGGGTGACAGCAGGGAGAGGTGGTGGCTGCCTGAGCAGGGTACCAGAGATGGGCAGCAGAACAGAAATCCTCAGTATTAATGTTTGACTACCATATTGTCTGTGCACAGCCACTAATGACTTTACCAGTCTTTCTCTTTGAAATTATGTCTTGTTCACTGTCATAGAAACCATTCAAATTATTTCTAGTACCGCCTTACAGGATCAGGACAGGATATACTGGCTTGGAGAAAAGGTCCTGCACTCTATCTGTGAAACAGCCAGCAAAACAGGAAAGTAAACATTTGAGTTATTTACCACAAAGTTTGACAAAATACAGAACCTTCTGACATCCTTAGAGGATAAAAATTCTCGCAATCCCTGCCAAAAAGACAGTCTTGGAGAACAGGATGGAAAATCATATGTTTCACTGAAAGATTCAGAGTAAAACTGTGACAGAAAAAATACTGCAGAGTGGTGCTTATAATTGATGATTTCTCCCAAAAGATGTATATGTTCTTAAAAATAGCTTGAACTACTGAGTTGACTTTAAGATTACTACCATCAAAGAGCCATAGACTTGCCCACATTAATTTCTGTGTCCAGTCTTTGTCTCATATTGTCCAAGAGAATATCCCAGAGAAAAGATATACTTAAAGAATTCACATGCTGAGGATCCAGATGTAGATGTATAGCCATATCTCTTCATTGTCACTATTTACTACCAAAAATATAAAAAATTCTTTCCTCTCTACATGTAAACCTAATTTCTGTGTTTCCACTAAAGCTTCTTACTGTAATAAGGATTATTCTTCCTTACTTGAGAGCATGAGTGAATCATCCGCTGACCTTCTGTGGTGTAACCTAAATAAATGGAGTTTCTGGAGTATCCAACAGCAGGACGGATTCTGCAGTCCTGAAATCTTTGCAAAAATGTTTCTGGATAATTTCCAGCTTGTCAACAAGCTCCTAAAATGTGTGGATTGAATACTTAGAACTTTACACTGTGTCAAAGGGCAATTTATTAATTTCCTATTTTATGTCATGTTCCCAGGGGAAGCATTAATGAATATCCTGGCTATATCTATCCTTATCTGCCATGCATGCAATACAGCTCCGTTTCCCAGTCACCAGAACATATAGCTCAGGCAGGCATCTGCTCCAAACACCTGCACCCGAAAACACCTGGACCCCGAAACATCTGCCCTCGGCAACCAGATGTGCCTGCCCAGCTGGTGATAGACACAGAGTACCTGTTCTCTTTTGAGTGAGACTCCTGTCCATCTTAGGCCACATACTAGGGAGAGAGAGATCATTTACATTTTCCTTTCTGATTTGTTGGTTGAGAACACTAAAATAGCTGCTTACCTGGGCTCACCTGAGAAGGAAATGGTACTGAACCTCATCCCTATAAATGTTTTCCATCTTGGGTGCTGCTCATCACTGTACATAGTTTTAGTGGGCCTGACCATCTGTGGAAGCTGGGAATCTGAACTGAAGTCTTAACAATTCTTTGTAAAGGCAAAGATGGGCACCTCAGAAGTGTGTTCACTAAGCAAAAGTTACTTATACCAGCCCTCAACTGAGACTGTCAAGAATGTGTCTGAGCTCCCCAAGGTCACAGGAGGCACTCTGTGCTTCAAGCAAGTCCTATATAATTTTATTCTATCCTTTCCAAAGATAATCTAATTTAAAATGTCTGAAAAATATTGGGAGCGCAAACTAAAAGTCCTCCCCCTGTTTAGGATATCTGAGTCACACATGTTTCTGTTCTCTTCCTTTGGAATAGTAGATTGGAAATGTTTTCCAGCACAGAGTTGCAAGCCCAATTTTAAGAGTGGGGAGTCCTAGAGCCCAGAAGATCCTCTGGTTCTCTTGCAAGATGGGAGAGAGGGTTTTAAATTCCGTTTCCTGAAAGGCTGTTTAACCTGGACCTCCTGCATGCCATGCCAGAGGCTGAGCAGAGCTGGTCTAGCAAGGCAAAACAGACACCACCACCTAGATGAAGGAAAGCTGCCCTCTCTGCTGGGCTTTTGTTTGCAACTCATTTGCATCTGTGTACACTCAGCTTGGGTTGGGTGTCTGGCTCCAGCTCCTGCAGTGATTTGGACTGTGGTCTGACAAATTGGAGAGCCCCTGAACAGACAAGGCACAGACTTGCTGTTCTGTTCTGGGAGGGTAACACTTCTTGACAGGCAAGTTAAATGCCTAAGGACTTTAGAAATGTAAATTTAGATATCTGGGGACTTCAGCTAGGCTTTATGTAGGACATTTTAGGAATTATGCTCTTCTACATAAGTGCCTAAATTCCACCCATGTTCCACTTCAAGCTTATTAGTCCCTCTGTGGATTTAGGCCTGGGAAAATAAAAGGCAGGATGCAAGAACCACTAGACTGCACTTAAAAATGAATCTCTGAGCAGAGAACACACAGGCTTTGGTTTGAGGTACAGCCAAAATTGGAGTAAAATAAGAAGAGAAAACACGTATCTTTGGGGATTGCAAATCAGCAAATTGGTGCTGAATAGAAAAAGAGCAATAGACGAAGCAGCTGAGAGAGAAGAGAAACCAGGGACTTAAAGAAAATTGTCCTTTCTCTTAAAATCATTACCAACATTTTCTACAAGTGGGGCTATTAAAATACACACACTCAAAGATGTTCCTTTTTGTTTGTTTTGGTAGTGATCCTGAAATTGCAATTTTTATGCGTGATGAATGCTTAGTTAGAAACTGCCTTGTGACACCAAATACTTCACACCTGGATTTCATATGTATTTCTTTATACAGCTGCTTTCCACCAGAATAGCTAATGAGGTGAAAACTTGGAACCTCCTCTCCAATAACTTTTATACTGTGCAAGGAAGGGAGTTTCCCAATTCAGTGGAAAGTTGGGCCACGGTCACGGCAAGGTCACAAGTAATGCTCACCCACTGTTTGGAGTGAAGCAGTTATAATCCAACTATAAATGCTTAGTTAAAGTTTTCCATCTGGAAATGGTCATCTACAGTGCATTTTTATCCACTCTATACTGTTCCTGAATGTTGTTGCCTGCAACTATGGCAGTGGCCTACTTGTGCTGAGTTGGGACTGGGAACATCCAAATCAAGGGTGCCCTTCCCACCAATCTCCATCTCCCTTAGTATTTTTAATCTAGTGAAATAATAATAATAATAATAATAATAATAATAATAATAATAATAATAATAATAATAATAATAATAATAATAATAATAATAATAATAATAATAAT
>JAHLSL010000175.1:1155221-1172905 GCA_025920805.1 Petroica traversi | reverse complement strand
ATAATAATAATAATAATAATAATAATAATAATAATAATAATAATAATTTAATAAAATGTAATCACCAAACTAAGAGTTCTGTTCTCACTTTGTAGAAGTTCAGGCTGATGTTCCAGTTCACGCCAAACAACACTTTAAGCTACAAATGAACTTCAGTAAGGGTAATTGTACAGAAAGCGATTACTTAGAAGCCCTGTGGGACAGCCACCATCCCTGTGCTGTGTTTGCATAACACTTAGAGGCACCAAGGTCCAAGGCTCCTCTGGGGGTTTGCCATCTGTGCTGAGATAAACTCTAACTAATCTCTGAGGCTAAATGCCATCAGCACTGTAGAGTCTGTTTTCTCTCTTGTTTTCTCCTCCACCGTTTATTCAAAGATCTTCAGCAAAAGCAGGGAGAGTTAACAAACACAAGGTTATGCAGGAGAATTCTCTATGATTTTTAGGGGTGTTAAATCAAAGGAGGGGATAGTATTTAGCTCTATGCTTTCAATCCTCATAATTTTTCTGCCATTGGCAGAAACCCAAGAGAACCTAAGATAGCTGGTAATTTCATTACTTTGAAATTTAAGGGATCAGAAAAATATATTAGAGAAATTATTTCATTGCTAAGTTCTAAGAAACAAGCAGAAATTTCAAAGATTTTTCAGAAAATAAAATGCTGGTTGTCTTGGTCACTGGAGAATTATTTAAAACCTATCTTGTCTTATGATGGCTTACATTTATGTGGTTTTCAGAGACTGAGTGAATGGCTTTTTATGAGAAAGACTGCATCTTTTCCCAGCAACAATGTCACATTTTATTCCTTTTAACCAATAAAGAGGAATATGAATATCAGAGGCATTGAATACTTTCAGTGTTTGGTGTATTCCTACTGTTTGCTTTGTAACTCTTCTAACTCTTACTGTCATAGATCCATAGATGCCATAATGCCAGGATACAGTGAAATACAAATTCATAGGTGTTCCATAGTTGTCCTTATAAAATTGAGTTATTTATTAATGCAGTAATGCAGCTGTGCAGTATGCAGGTGTTCTAGAGAGGACTGGAACAGAATTGCTTGGGGTGCTGAACAAATGTGGGAAAGGTGATTCCTCATCCTTTACTACAGGACTATCTAAAGAGGAAATAGAAATACTTTCTTGTGATTAAAATGACTAACTGACCAACAAAGTTGAAATCTCAGCTACTGTGTTTCACAGCTGATCCTCAAAACAAAAGATTGCAAACAATTTAATATATCCACATATTGTCAAGTTAATTCAATTGAATAATTGGAGAAAATCAGTTTGTTTACATATGCTCTATGAACAGAGAGTGAAGCTGTATTAAATCATGTAAATTATTCTCTGTGAGCTGTTTACTCACCCCAAGCCACTATAGGTGGATGTAAACCAAAGCACATGTTAGAAAAAGGAAGTAACTAAACACAACATAAGCTTTTCCTCTCTAGAGAAGTCTAGTGCTGCCCATTTACTTTGCGGACTTAATTAATCAGAGATAGATGCTTATTTGGAGAGTTAAAGATAATTATTACTTTTTCCAGTGTGAACTGGCTATCCCTTTAACCCCAGTATTTTAGCCAAAGAACATTGATGGGACTACAGTTCTTTTTTAATGCAAAAGAAAAAGTGCTCTTTGCTCTTCTTGTCTTAGATAAGCTTTGCTCCTGAGGACAAGACTCCTTCCCCCTGCCAGGTGGGTTTCCTGGCTCCTGTGGGACACAACAGAAGGAAAAGGTGCTTCAGTATGATACCTTCTTAATATGAAGGAAGATATGCATAGAGAAGGCCATGTGTTTGGTTGCCCCTAAGGGCAGACAGACTGCACATGGAATGTCCTTACAAGTGGCTTTCAAATTTTTTAAAAGTTGAGCATTATCAGCTCCTTCAAATAAACATCATAAAGCCTCTTTTCCATTTCCATTTTTGGATTTATTTTTTTTTTTCATAAATGCACAGGTGTGTTAATGTCTCAATTTCATGGCAAGAAGGAATGAGAAAAAGATTAGGAGCAAGCTTTCTGCCACCATCTCTGCCCATCTGTTTGCCTGCTGTCGGCAAGAAAATAAACTTCTTTCTTCTCTCTCTTTTTCCTCATTCTTTTCCTTTTTCCTCATTCTTTTCCTTTGTTGCTTTCTATATTGACATGATGCAAGGCCCTACAATGGCTATCTCCGAAACTGTTGAACTCCCTGCCTTATCTTGATTTACATTACATGCAGTTGGGTGAGCTTTATTTTAGAAATGTTGTCTCGAGAGATTTAGCCACCTCCAGCTGGCTTCATGCTTCAAATAAAATATGGCAGATACCTGGGCCAATAATCTGATTTTATCATTCCAATGGGCATTTTCTGTCCTGAAAACAAACAACTTCACAAGTGCCATCACACCATGGAGAGTGATGAAAAAATTAATTTGATTCTGATCAAAACAATGGATTAGGTTTTTGTAAAACAAGCTATAAGCAGGTGAATTGACTTCTGGGTATCCTAGGGAGTCACAAGAAATCTTTGTGCTTGATATTTTACTCCAGTGTGTGGTTTGCATGCTCCCCTCCATAGCAGCACCTGCTTACATTTCTGAAGTGCTGTGCTGACAGTCTAAGAAAACACCTCTTTTCAAAAGCACCATGGGAGATTTCAAATGCTGTGATAAAACAACTGTGGGATAGAAATTAGAAATCATATCCTAATTACTCAACCAGGGGTGCTTGAAAAACCATGAAGGTCTGTGTTTATGCATGTGGTATGATTAGAAACTATTTGGATACCTTCCTGACTTTTTTTTTTTAAGTTCTGCATTTCTCTGTATTCTGAAACAAACAAATGGGAGCAAGAGCAGCAGATCTCATCCACAGTTAGGGAAATGCCAGTTGCAGCCCCATCTCACATAAGTAAAGGATGGTAATTGCATTTTACAAGCAATTAGAGGAGCTTCTGGAGTTTCTTCATGCACTATGTGATTTGGCAGCATGGCAGAAATGGAAAGATTTTAATGTTAGTGCTGAAAGATTGTAAAATCATGCTTTGCGATGTAGAAAATGGAAGTTCCTTTGAAAGCTGCATTAATGAGCTCATTTTACTAAACTTCATTAAACCAGCCATATAATCTGTGCAAATTTACTCTGCTTCTCAATTGCATTGAAATGGAGTGTGCTCTGATGAGTTGGGAGCCAGTGGCCATTACTGATTGTGTCATGGCAGGTAGGCTAAACTATTGCAGATGCCTTCTTTTATGATTTTTTTTTTTTAAGCTATAGGTGAAGAATTTGGCTGAGAAAGGTGGCACGTGGCTGGATAAAAGACCTGTGGGACATGGGGCTGTTGCATGTGTGGGCTGTGAGGCTGAGGCAGGCACAGCAGCACCAAATTTGGGCTGGTGCTTGAGCTGGTTCACAGGGCATGGCCTTTAGGGGTAAAGGTGCAAATGGGCCATGCACAGGGATATTTCCACTTCTTATCAGAAATAATTCTAAACCTGAAAAGGGATTAGGAAATCCTCAGAGAGGGTGGGCATAAGACAATATATCACGTAGAAAAAAAAAAATTGGGCAAAATTTCTATTTAGCTGAACACACTGCTATTTATAACCCTCCTACCCTATAACCTCTGCTGTTGTCTCCTGATGTTTTGGACAGGGGATGGAGTGGTGTCTGCATTGTGCATCCCTGTGCAGAAGGATTGATGCTCTTCTCTGCTTTATGGGGGATATGGTGTAGGTGATTTGAAGGAAGTGTTTTATTTCATTTCACATCCTTGAGATATGGCAACCTATCAAATCCAAAATGTTTTTGGAAAGAAATCCAGTTTTATGGAATTTCAGAACTCAAATTATTCCTGTCAACATATGTCCCTACTACTGGCGACCTTCTGTCGTGAAATTTGGAGGATTGACTTACACTGAAGTAGAATGAAGTAGCAGAAGAAGACTGAAACCAAAATATTGAATTAACCTGAACCAGCATTATGATTTTTGGATTTCAGTTAGCAAAAAATTCTGACAATTAAACTTTTCATCCCAAATGAAGGATTGATTTGAAACCTGGGACATGGAAAAAATCAGATTTGTTGTGATGTGTTCCAGCCCTATCCCTATTGGTTAGTTAGACTAAATTTGTGCCCTTGCACTTTTAGGTGGACTATTGTTAAATTATCTGTTCATTCAAACTCTATTCCAGACTTACTTTATGTATTAATCACTAATCAGATAATCCAAATACCAGGAACAGATGTGGCCCGCTTGCCTGCTTTCCCTTTTATTGTATCAACATGTCCTTCGAGTGTCCTGGTGGTTTTCTTTTAATTATGTACCAGTTGTGCCTTATTCTGTCTTGTGGGACACAATGTACTGTGACAATTAACACCAGAGCATCAAAGCTGACTCAGCGTTTATTGGTGAGCGAATTGTATTGTAAGTGGTAAAACATCACTTCAGGGATACCAAAGATCTCCTCCAACCACAGTCAGTGAAATTAACGGACATAAAGAGAGCTGATGACTTGTCCTTTCTCTCAATGTCTTTTAATGACACTTAAATAAAAATTGTAAATCTGATACAAGTGCTACGAAATACATAAAATTTAGAAATTACTCAATGGACATAAAGTAGTTCAAGTATCTAAACCAAGTTATTGGTTTAGAGATCCTAACCTCAGACAGTCAAAAGGGAGGCAGCTTTTAGAGAGAGTTAAGCATTTGCCCATCAAAAACTTTGGTGTCACTGCAATGCTGAAATGAGCTGTGCCTTGACCGTGGTTAGAGACATTGCAGAGTGGCTGATGAATGACAGTCCTGGTGGCCACCTCTGCACCAAACCATAGGCAGATTTACCAGAACACCTCTATCCAAAACAAATTATGTATTTGGGTATAGCCAATGCAGTAATGCAGCCTCCCTTATGGAGGATTATATTTCCTATGCCGCATATGGTCTGGTTATATCCTAAAAACGTACTGCACATGGAGTTTGGTCTGATGCAAATGCTGGGAAGAGAGCTTGTGCTGAGGCTGTGTAAATGAACTGGCTGTGCCTGTTCTGCCTGCATGGAGGGTGAGTGGTTTGAGGCGTTGTTTCCAGAGGAAAGGTCATGTCTTACTCAGAGTTTGCACACAAGGAGGCATTTAAGGACTATCTACAGAGTTCTGTGTATTGTTCTGTAAGCCTAGGAGATGCACAGCATTATAATCACATGTTGTGGCATTATTCATAGCATTAATGTTAGGAGAGTGACAGCAAAACTGGTTTTGGAAACATCACAAGGCCACCAGGACTATGGGAAACAGGCAATATTTGAATTGGGGCATTTTCAAATCCTTTCAAAAACAGGTTTCTGCACCTGGCTCTATGCACACAAGAGGTTTAGGAAGACTGTTTGGGGAAAAGGGATGGAACAGAAAGACAGAGCTGGCTGTCAGGGTATGGTGGCAGAAATGAGGCAACAGCAACTCTTTCTTAAATCATTCCAAGGTTTGCTCTGGGCCTGACACAGACTAGTGGATGAAATGGGGAAACTGTAATTGGTTTGTGCTATTCCCCCAGGCCTCCAGGCTGAGCAGATCTTGTTCAGAAAAGGTTCTCGTCAAAGGTAGTAATTATCTGGTAATTAAGTGATGCTGTTGCATATGGTAGATTTCCAAAGTTGGATTGTCCTCGATTAATGTAAGCTTGTATATGAAGAAGGTGAGCTAAATGTTGCAATAAAACTTTCATGCACTTTTTTCTATGTGCCTTCTATAATATAAAGCCAATGTTAAATGTAACTGTAAAGCGAAACTATCAGCTATTTGGCAGTGGTTCAGGCAAGAAATACTTTTCAAGACTAAATTATATTATAAACATGAAACATCTTTTCTGATTGTCTTTGTTCAAGGAAAAACAATAGCTGTAAAGCTAATAGCTTTAATTGCATAAGAATCAAAACAGCATGCTCAGTGTGAGTAAACTTCAGAAGCTCATGTGTTAGATATAGTGGTTGAGGAGTGTCAATAAGATATTAAGATCCATCAGTAAACTCCTTCTCCATCTGCAATTTTTCCAGAGCCCTCCTGAAATTTATTTTTTTCCTTCTGCAGCAGCAATAGCAGAAGCACTTGTATAGGTTAGTTTACAGATCAAGACATGTTAAGATCCAGGCTAGCAATTATTTTTGAACACAAAATGTAAATTTTCTCAAGGCAATGAGATATTCAAAGACTGGCCTCAACCTGCCATTAGAGAATTTTTGGGTGGTTTCTAATTTTTACTTACTGCAGAAAGCAATTACAATTTATATTAAGAATCCATATTATGTTTCCTGTTGTGTCCTTCCCAGTAAATAATGCATCCAACTGAATCTTCCAAATTATTTTTCTTTCTTTTTACCTTTTTAAATTTTTTTTTTACTATTTGTAACTTTTTCCACTCTGAAATATTGACATGATTTCCAACACCATTGGATCGTTATTTTGAAAAAATCTGAGTGTAGATATAAAGTACTGCTCTGAAGGTTCTGAAGGTCTGATATAAAGTACTGAAAGTCTGAATCAGTGGAAAATTCTGTTCCAATTCAAGGACTGAGATGAAATGTTTTCCCTGAGGCCCGAAGCCTCTCAGTAATGGGTCAGTTCTAGAGATGAGTCACTGGGGTTGAGCACAGGCTGACCAAAGTACAGCCAAATCATGCTGCTGATGTAAAAGTGTGAAGGGAGTGATGACAATGTGGGTTAAGAAATGAAGAATTAACTACTCTCTAATCCAATTTTATTCCCAAAGAGCAGCACTAAATATAAACTAAAAACTTTCTCAAGAGGTTTATTCTTCTGTTCCTATCCAAAACAAAGTAGATATGTTGCTACTGAATAAAAAAATTTCTTTTTCCTACATTCTCCAGTGCAGTTTTAGTTTCCTAATCAATACACCCCTCGTTCAGAAAATGTATAATTTCTTCAGGTGTTGGCCACAGCTCTTTTGCTCCTTATCATCTGTGGAGCACAGTTCTACTTCAAAGAGGTAAAAAGGTCCTCTACAAGACATGGGGTGCATTTCTGCAGTTTCCTCTTTGTCATTAGGCACAACTTATGAATGTCTGGGTTTTTTGCAGACTGATGTGATGGAATATAGAATATGGGGAGATTTTCAGAGTGTTCAGCAAAGTCAACGTCCATGACCTCCAGCCCCAAAGGCACCTGTTGATAACCCACATTGACTGCACCAAATGGGGAAATGGGGTAAGGGCAGAAGGCCTGAACTCTATTCCCTACTGATCACAAAACTCCATCAAAAATCTAAAATCGAATTAAATGCACTTTCCTTGTATATTCAAATTGTTGCCCACTTGGATTGCAATGAGAATGGCTTGGTTCCCCCTGAAAGCCTTCCTTTATTCAAAGATAAAGAATCTAAATGCTTGTCTTATGGATCAGAACACTTGAAGGTAGATACTCCTCAAAGTGTACTTACACAGCACTTTTAGGAGTGGAGGTCAGAGGACTCCAGAAGAGCTTCCATGACCATCCAGAGGATGGAGAGAAGAGGGTGGGCTGTGGATTTTAAAGAAGAGGGACATTTGAGTCATGCTCAGCCCTCTGTTGGAGAAACTGTTTTTCCTGGAGATTTAGGGAGATGAATTAAACTCTCTGTGTTTCTTACTTCATTTTAAGACTGCTTCCTGATGTAGTCACTCTTTGCTTGAAGAGTGAATCTGTACAATTAATTCTGCTGCAATATTCTTTGTTGTTCTATTTTCACTCTTGTAGCTTAAAAAGCCTAGCCCTGCAATAAATAACAGTTCAGTAAGTCCTGAGCTCCCTGTCAGTGAATCTCTTTTAGTGACATCTGATTCATTTCTAAGGCTCCAGTTTCTCATTGTGGCTTATTATTACATTTTACTGTTCTGAAAGATGATGTAGGTAATTGTACTGGCCCCTTAGCTAACTATAGATTTTTTTTAATTTCTTAATAATAATGAAATTGCCATACATGCCTTATAATGTTTTTCTTCAGAAATAAACATTTAAGTAGAAGTTCACACAAAGTAATCCTGGGCTGCCCTGTAGCAACAATTATAATTAAAATACAACTGTTTGATTATATAACTGAAATTTCTTCCATTTCAGTAGCTTGGATCCTTTCCATGGCCATACCTCTGGTTTTGAATAACTCAGCCTTTGTACACTGTGCTGCAGGAAGTTTACTGCAGTCATGGGCTGAAAAGTACCTGTATGTTTCAAACCACAGGTAAAGAAAACACTTGAATGTAAGAAGAATTGAATAAAATCTGGTTTGTGTTTAATTAAATGGCTGCACAGCTATACTAGAAATACGGGGCCAGTGCTTAAAAAAAACCCAAAGAAGTGAAGAGCATAGCTTAGGTCTGTCTACTCCACCGATGACCGGTCCAGCAACATGCTCAGGGAGTTATACTCACCGTTGCTCATGGGTGTTTTTTACTCCTGTGTATATTTGTCAACAACAGAGGTCTAGAGATAACCTGCAGAGCTCATCTTGTCCATTACTCTACCCAAATGACAGAAAATATTGGCTGCCTGGACTTCTTTCAGATGTGGCCCGAGAACACTGTTATGATGTAGAATGGCATGGCATGGCATGGCATAGGATGTTCCCTGCAAGAGAGCCAGAGAGAAGCATCTGCTTTGTACAACCCAGGAAGCTTTAGGGAATGGAGAAACATAAATTTATTCACCTCTGGGAACACTGAGGCATTGCTGGCAGTGGAGAGCTTTCCCAGCAGAGCCCGTGTGGACATTACATTCTCCCTCAACACTGTGTGGTGAAAGCATGTAAGGTTTAGATTTAGGGGCCTGAATATAACTCACCCCTGATCAACCCTGAGAGTAGCACCAAAGGGCAGTTGATGCTCTTTTATCTCAGTACAAGCGAGCTCAGAAACTATGAAAGGACACAGCATGTAGAAAGTAAGTGATTATTTAATTTACACAGTTTGCAATCAAATCAGGTTTATCTGGTAGTAGAAACATAGAGCAGTTCTAAATATTGCTAAAATGCACAGAAGGAATAAAAGAAATTTGACAGTATAATTACAGCCTTTCTTTATGATTCCATCAACATTATTGAAGTGCATATGAACCTGTGTTTTTACAGGTTCATATGCACTTAAAAAAAAAGCTTTATAAAAATCCAAAATTGTATTGAAATTTGGAAGAAAAAGAGAAGAAAAGTCAACTTCTATGTTTTCATCATATTATAGTGAATACAGACAGTTTTATCGTAGTACGCTGCATACAAAACAGGACAATAAAAACATTGGTTAATGATTTCTTCATTTAGTGACAATCATGTAAACAGAGAAGTTGGAACTTAACAAATTAAGTAATGAACTGTGGACCATATTTCAATTCAGGTTGAAAGCTGATGAACTGAAATTTCAAGTTAAAAATTTTAAAAAATTAGATTCAATAGTGTAAAATCATTTAATCATTTTATAATTATTTTGTGACATAGAAGGAGCAAAGGGTCAAAATATAAAACTGCAGCATATTTTGGCTAATGTGAATATTGGAATGAATGGTTTAGTTGCATTTCACCTGGAGTAAATTAGTAACTTTCACAATGATTATTTTTCTTGCTTTCAAGGAAATTAAATAATCAGGCAGCCAAGACACTTCTAAAATAAGCAAATGTCCCATCACAGTATAGAAGGATTGATTATTCTGTAGTCTTCATTTCACTTCACTAAATACACACCAGAACAGACTTTCAGAGGTGTCTAAAGGTTAGCTCAGATGTTTCAAACCACAGTGAGTATATTCAGCTCCCAGTGAACTTTATGAAAGTGAACCAGAGTTGCTGAAGCACCACCCCTTACTCACCCCCAGGCAGTGGGCACTACATGGGACAGGAAGAATATGTCAGGATCCCCCAAGTCCTTTGCATTGAAAATACAAATATTAACAGCCTTTCTAGGAAGTACAGAAATGCCAAACTGCTGCAATAGCCAGGTTGTTTATTTTGTGGTTACTATCTTCTAAATATGAGAGGTGATTAATGGAGGAATGAAAGGGTTGGCTGATCTTCAGTGCAGAGTATGAAAGGAAAACCATGTCAGCAGGCTGAGAAGGTCTCAGGTGCTGATGGCTTCCTGAAGTTTGACTTCAGTAAGAGACAAAACTATTTTTAGAGAGGACATTGATACCGCTGCAAAATTTCTGGAAGCTTATTTGTGCTTTACCAAAAGCATCGGGGCAATACATTCTTGGTAGGTGCCTGTTCAAGAAGAGAGGGTCAGCCACAGGGATGTGCGAGCAGAACATCCAGGGAATTCAAAGAGAACTCTGTGAGGGGCAGCTTGTCCAGCTGAGCTTTTTGCTTGTTAGGGCTCGTGTCCTCCAGCATTTAGAGAACAAACACTAGAAAACATCAAAACCATGCTTTGGTTTTGTTCTGTATGGGTTTTTTTTGAAAAAGAAAATGAGATTGTTTCCTAAGTAATATGATTTCTGACTGCAGTGCTTACTTAGTGCTGGTGGTGATATGGGGTTTTGTTAATTGCGGACAGCAGAGAAAATAGCATGCTTGCTTCCTGGATACTGTATGATATAATTAAGGATACAACTACACAAAATAATTGTTCTTAAAGATGATTGGGTAAAGCCAGACTAGTAACATCAATACTCAAGCACAGGAAAGCAGAAATGACCACCTGACACAGCAAATAAGATGAACAATCTGAGAAAGTCTATCAAATATCATCTGCATGACATCCCCCACCCCAAGACAGTCTCCAGTGTCACAGACAAAAATTAAATTCTATTGTATAAACCCACACTGACCAATAGTTCCAGAACAGCTTGTATTTGTCTTGCTGTGGTCAGTTTTGGTAATTCGTGTATCCTCTGTAAATGCTTGTGCTCTGTGACAGCTTACAGACTACACCCAGGAATGAAAGAAATTAAAGATGGAAAAGAACTTTTAACCTTGGCCCCACAGGACTGCTCTCCACTTCATACTTTAATGCAATGTGCAGTTGGCCCATTCCAGATGATCTGATATAGATGTTACCGTCACTTTCCCTCTTAGAAGAACTCATCAATGACAATGGGATAGATTATGTTGCTGCTAACAGCAGCAGCAATAGGAGAAATGGCTGCTGAAAATCTGCATCATGACTCCATAGGTTCTTTTGAAGGAAAACTACTTAATTATAGGACTAGAAAATTACCATGCAATAATTAATATGCTTGGTATTTACACTTAGGAAAGTGATTGTAATGCATAAAATACAGTATTAAATTGGAATTAGCTACACTTATTTCAGTTACTAATATAGCCCCCCTCTGCACCACCTCTTGTGCGACCTCTCCAACATCTGTTTGAAAAAAATGAAACCAAGTCAGCCCACAGTTTCTGCATGATCTAATTGTAAATCTCTAGTAACTTCTTGGGCTCTATCCAAAACAACATGAGTTTCAATTTTTTCCAGTTTTTCCTTATGCTGGGAAGTCAACCACCCATGTTATTACTGGGAAACATGACCCTGTGTTATGCTCCCTCACTGAGGTCCTTGAGTCAATAATCCCAGGAGTGCCTCAGTGTTTTTAGAAGTCCTGTTCTCTTCTTTCAACATGCCTTACACTCGACACAGTGCCAAATGTTACAAGTTTTTAGAGGTGCCAAAGTTATGATAATTAATGCTAAGAGAGTCGTACAAAGGTTGTAAAAGCTCATACCTCAAAGTTTCAAACACTTTTCCACTCTTAGAGATTATTACGAACCTGTTGTGGGGGAGCTAAATTATTCTCTTTTTGCCAGAACTGAGATTTCTTATGCCTTTTTCCAAGGGGTCTGGCTCTGGCTGCTATCAGAGACAGGAAACCAGACTAGGTAGACTCTGGCTCTGATCTCATCTGGCAATTCAGATGCTGGGAAATAAAAAGAAGAGGGGACTGGCTTGTTCTGTCCCTAGGTTGTGGTTTTTATTCACACTAGCACAGAGATGGCCATGGCAGCTGCTTCAACAGAAAGGAAAGGGGACAGAGCAAAGCTGTACCAGGTTATTGAGATCTCCAAACCAAAACTTTCAGTTTCACTGTAAAGTGTGCAGACCAGTACTTCTGAATTTCCCTTTTAGCCACATGTTTTGCATATTTAAAAGGTTTCACTCAGAACACAGCAATCAGAAGTAATTCCATGAGAAAACAAACCATGACTGCATTTTGCACAAGTCAAGATCCTGTATCCCGTTTCCTCATCTGTAGCTGTGATGCTCTTTGTGTGATGCCAGCACGGGAGTTTGAGAAATATTCTCTCATCAGGACTTTGCTGCCTTCAGAAATGGGCTTAACATACATTTTATGTTTGTGTTTACCTTTTGTGCCTGTCTTGTCCTGCATCAAGCCCCAGAGCAGGTCCTGGTGATGATGCTGCCCTTTTCAGGGCCTTTTCCAATGAGAAAGTGCTGAACATGTTGTACTAGCATGTCAGGCAGCATCAGTGTGGAAGGACCCTCCATCATAGGCTGAGAGGGGTTAATCTCTTTGGAAGACTTTCATTTTATTACAGGGTGAGTTCCAATAGTTTTTCAGCATTGAGAAAGAGGTTGTGACCCTCTGACAAAATTTTGGCTGCAAAATCAAATTTCCTCTCCATGCAGGAAACCACTGGAGAGAATACTTCCATTCAAATAAATCCAGGTATTCCAGTAATTGTATGGTCTCCAGTAAAAATATTAAATAAACCTGTCATAGACTTTTCTCCCAGATGCTCAGATACAGTCTCTTTTCACTGTGTAGCACAGCCTGCAACGCCAACAGACATCCAAGGTTATATTCCTGAGATTCAGGCTTGGTGGCTTGTCCTGGAAGGAGACAATGGAAGGATATAATTTCACTATCCTTGAGGGGCTGCACCTCAGCACTGCTCCTGCCTGCCCACTAAACGAGGTCAGAGCAGCTCTCTCTGCTAATATCTTGGGTAACACAGCCTCTGGGGGAGAGCAGTTTGAACGTGAAGCAATCAAAGCTCATCACTAATACATAATTTATTAACTTGCTTTGTAAGGCAAAACCAGCACGGCATAGAAAAGGTGTGCTCTGGAAGTAACATCCAGCAGCCACAACAGTGTAACTGTCTAATAAAATGTGTGTGCTGTTGGAAAGGTTTGCTGCAGAGGAAAATAAGACAAAGACCAATAAAATGCAAAAACCTTTCCTTCCATCTTAAGAGGAGACAGGTCTGCTTAAACAAGATGCAGAGGGCATGTGTCTTATGGCTACCTTTGTACCAAGCCTCAGATCTGGCTGTCTTTGCTCCCTTAAGGTCCACAGAATCTTGTCTTCATCCATGCCAAGGTCTTTCAGTGTCACGCCCTAAGAGAGCTCTCTTTGATACAGAGCCATTTAACAGATTGTTGGTCATGTACTTCAATTTGCCTCCACAGCAGACCTCTCCATGCACCCACCCAAATGCAGAAGGGCATTTTCAGCCTTTTACATGCAGCTCACAGCCTCCACACAGCACCACAGTCTCAAGCCCCCCAAACATTTTAAACAAACTATAGATGAAACACTAACACAAGTAGTAAATCTAGAAGACAGATCAGTGATAGCATATGCTGCTTTAGCTATGACATACAGTAGCTTAAAAATTAGAATTAGTTACGAATAGTAGATTTCTCACACTGCCAGACTGTATCATCTATCTTACATAATTTACTATATTATTTTCTCTTATAAACAGCTCAGAAGCCTAGACTCAGTTAAAAACAAAACTAAACAAAAACCAGAAATGGATTTAATATTTAACTGTTCCCTGGGGATCAAACTCCTTCCTGATAGAAGAGAATGAGTTTGACCTACTCTGGGCAGTTCCCATCAGCTTTAATAAACTTTCCTCAGTGCTGGACCCCACCCAGTCTGTTTTTCATCTCCTCTCTGGATGACATCCTGTTAAAATTAGAGTACCTTGACCTCCACTGGCATGAGACAAAAGCCCAATGTATTTTTCTTACTAATTGGCATAGCCATAATGACCTTAATTTCAATGCAAGCACTTTGGAAATATGAATTGATGGGTAGCAAAGTTCATTGTTCACTTGTGTACAGGCACCTTTCCTCCTAATACAGGTTTTGCACCTAATCACTCAGTGGTATCCAGCACTTACTTCTCAAAGAAAAATCCAGAAAAATATGGCTGAGCATCTACATGGAGGAAACATTTATCCAACCACATATTTGAGCATTAAATTTACATACAGGAAGAGGGATTTACCTTTTGCTGATGACAGTTCCTGTAACAAAGAGATGAAATGTTCTGAACAGTTTATACTATTTATTATTATGAAATGGGCAGGAGAAATTGAGTGACCTCTGGGTTAATAAGAATTTTGAGCAATGGTTTCATTGAGATAATTCAGCGTTCAGGAGGTATAAGTCTTACACCTTAATTAATAATATATAGATATTTTAAAATAACATTTTTGGAATATTAAATCTATTATCACAATAAGACACTTCAGTGTGTGAACCAGTGTGAATTAATTCACACCTAGTTGTATGGATGGCTCTTAGCCCTTTGGCCCCATACTTGACAATATGTTAGGCTTGAATTAATGCACTGTAATTCACAGCTTGTCATGTCTTTCTGATGAAGCATATCCTTGAAGTGGCTTCACCAGAATCTAGGCTGGCTTCACACTTTCTCATAGAAGAATGGCTTCAGCTCCTCCCAGTCACAGCTGCTCCCCAAAGCTCTGACCTCTGAGAAAGGCGTCATACATCCCACTGCCATCAGCTGCTATTCCCCATTCACAGAAGTGCTGCTGCTGCCTGAACAGCCTCGGTGCTCAGCAGTAGGGCTTTCTGAAAAAAAAAAACAAAAAAACAAAAACAGAAAACAAAAAACAAACCAACCAACCAACCAAAAAAAAAAACCCGAACAAAAAACAAAACAAACAAAAAAACACCAAACAAACAACCCCCCCCCAAAAACCAACAACAACAACAACAAAACAAACAAACAAACAAACAAACAAACAAAACAAAAAAAACCAAAAAACCAAACAGATTACATTCAGCTTCCTTGCTTCCAGCATGGATAGGCTTCTTGGAAAACTACACTCATTGAAACATCAGGCTGTACCTGGAGTGGGGCTGCGGAATGTATTGCATCAGCACAGGTCTGGCAAATCCGAGGGCTCACAGACAGTGGAGAATAAGATTTCTCCTCCAATCTTGCTAAACAATAATAATTCTGAATAAACCAGCCAAGACAGACAGTGACTCATCCACTGCAGGAATTGCTCAAGAGAACTTCATTTTATTGTGTGGGAAAATATTACTCCTCTAATATTGCTGCAGACTGCAACATCTTGATTTATCCTCATTCCAGAAGCCCAAGTGTTATTTTTTGCATCCACCTGAATGGTGGCCTCATATAACCTGACTAGTATTTTGCTTATTCATTTGTTTGGTCAGCTGGCTCAGATGCAGTTGACTCCATTTGGCATTCCCAATTTGGAGTCTTATATTGAAATAGCAGAGTAGCTCCTGCACTCCAAAAGAGTAGAAAAGGTCCCAGTTTTGTATTAAGTCCTTGGAAAAACAGCTTAGGCAGAGAAGTTTGAGAGGGAAAAAAAGAGAGAAAGAAAACATGTAAAAGCAAAGAGCTTGATAGGTGTGGTGATAAATATGAATACATAAATGAGAGTTGCTGCAACACACAGAGGTAGCAGTTTTGCTGAGCTATGTTGGAAGAAAGCCCTGATTGTGTGCCAAAGCAAGAGAGCAGCTGTGAAATGCTGGGTACTCAGCAGTAATCTAGTTTAACCCTGTACATAATGATATAATGCAGTGTCCAGTGCTAAAGCACACTAAGTAGGTGCCATGCAAGCATAAAATATGCAAAATCTATTTCTTTCCTTCTGCAGTAAGCCACATGAAGAAGTATTCATTCTTCTGTCCATCTCGGGAACCATGAGAAGATAAGGCTGAAGTCTTGGTTTGATCAGATCCTCTCTCCACACCAGGTCACAGGGCTGTGTTCTTTCCTGGTGCTCTTCTCAACATTTCCATCTCATGGATCATCAAAGCTACCCTTCAGTAACAGAGTGAAGACAGCTAGAAAATTGTAAAATACAACTAAAACAACAGCATTTATTGAGCTGCAAGTTCTACAGAAATATGTGTTTTACCAGGAAAAAGAATCTCTGTGGAATTATTAATATATAAGGGCATTCCCAAGGTTTTCAGCTCTGGTTTTTGTTGTTTTCCAGTTGTTAAAATCTGTTTTCAAATGTTCATCTCCAAAATAATTTATTGGCAATTTAATATAGATGGTTTTATGGTTCCTTAGCTGACATTGATGTCACCTGTTCAGAAAACAAAAACCTGTTTTGTTAACAAAACTAAGTACATATTTAGAAAGATAGTATCAGGTATATTGTTTTGAAAATGTTGTCAACATTGCTTTTGTTTCAAGGCACACCTCTAGCTAATGCAGCATGCATATACAAAAGCTGATAAGTGACTATATACATCATGTCTGAATATATACACAAGTTCAACATTTCTATTTACAGGGTAAAGTAATGGAGTCAGTCTGATCTGAGAGTTCTGCATGTAATTTCGGGGAATTTATGTTTCATTTAATAGGTCATGTATCTGTCTCAAGTGGGGATTACAGTATCTGGTTTAAAGTGATCTACAGTATCAGGCTTATTATGTAGCTTTTATTTTTAGCAAGGAATGGATTTAACAGTTGACAGTCCTATTTAAGTATGAAATACATCAAATTTACAACCCAGGCCAGCCTGCTGGCTGTATTACATACACCAGCTTACAATCAACCTTGGGACTTCCACTCACTGGGTAGTTAGGGGCAGTGGGAAGTGGCAGGCTGGAGGCATAAAACCATCATGATCCTGCAGCAGTCTCGGCTGATCTATGGAGCAGTATTGTTGCTGAGGTTGTAAAGCCGATTGGAGAACAGGTTGATCACTGCACTGGGAAAAGTTATGGAGCAAAACAGGGCAGAGGGAATCCAGAATGAAAAACAGTTCATACTTGAATGCCTTGAAAAAGTGTATTGTTGTCCTGGGTTAGCCATGTGGCCTGTTTGTATCCCCAATCGTCCCCTGGCTTGTGCTGGACATTAAGTTCTGCAGCTTTGGGTTGGTCTAAGGAGGACGGTGGGAGTGAAGGTGGAGGAAGAGGCGGAGCGGCAGCAGGAAGCAGGAAGAGAAGGGCAGAGGAGGGAGCGCGTGGCTCCAGCGCGGCCGGAACTCGCAGCTCCCCGGGATCATCGCCCCCCCGTCCCGCAGATTACTACGAACCAAGGTCAAGAGAGCGGGGTCTGCACGCGGCCGGGTTCCCCTCCACCCCGGACCCTGGGGCTTCTTTCCTTCCTCGGGATTCTGTGGGGCTGGCATCGCGTGAGCCCAGGACACCAGGGAACGCCCGGGGGGCCCCTCCCCCACCCTCGCCGACTGCTACAGCCGGGCCCGGCAATCGTCCCCCCACTGGAGAACTGAACCGGACTCAGACGGACTCTGAATCTACCATCTCTTCAGAGGAAGGAGAGGTTTCATTGTTTTCATATTATCCAATTTTTTCCCTATACTTGTAAATATTCTATGTGTTAAATAAATAGTTTTTTCCACTTTTCTCTAAGGAAATTCTTCCCGGACCGGTAGGGGGAGGGGCGATTGGAATCGGCTCTTCCTAGAGGAGACC
>JAHLSL010000175.1:1126748-1155211 GCA_025920805.1 Petroica traversi | reverse complement strand
GGCGATTGGAATCGGCTCTTCCTAGAGGAGACCTCCCAGAGGTTTCCCCCTAAATATTTGCCCTAAACCAGGACAAGTCTTAACTTTTTTACTTACACTTTCCACTTGTTCTTGAAATAACATCAACATTACAGAATCACAGAATGACCTTGGTTGGAAAAGACCTTTGAGATCAAGTCCAACCTATAACCTAACACATCCTCATCAACTAAACCATGGCACTGAGTGTCATGGGCAGTCTTTTTTTAAACATGTCCAGGGATGGTGACTCGACCACCCCTCTGGGCAGACCATTCATTGGCTTGGATATTTTTACATCTAATCAACCTCACAACTAATTTCTCAAATAAAGGACTTAGAATTACACTGGAGCCTGTTGGACTAAGATGTATAAAAATAATAACTTCCTTTCTGAAAAGCTTATTATTATTTCTAGTCAAATACATTCACTATTAGACTTCTCTGCTGCAAAAGAGGTTGAGAAAAGGCAGAACTACTAACAACATTGCCACTTTCCTGGAAATTTATGTTGGATAGGTATGTTCAGAGAAGTTTTTTAAAGGGATATCCCACCCGAGAAAGTAAGGAGAATGATTAGGCGATAGGAAACTACCCAGTCAGGCAGAGATTGTGCCCCCAGGGCAACCCCGACACCCGCGTGTGTGCACAGGGTGTGGGAGAGTCAAAAAGCCCTGGCAGGGTGTCCTGGGCCGTGTCACGCCAGCGGTGCCTCCTCGCAAGGCTGTCCTCGTGTCCTCTGCCGGCGGCACAGGAGCAGGGTGGGCATGGGACGCTTGGAGGAGGGTTCATCCTCCTTAACAGAAGGTGTCCGTGTCCTGGTGGGGTTATGCCTTCTCTCAGTTGTAAAACCAATCCATGTGCAGGAGGTTTTGCTTATGATCCGATGACAAACATGAGCTTGACATTTTTGTAAAACGACCAGTCTCTGCCTTCAAACAGTTTTGTGTTAATATGGCTTGCAGAGAAAATTTGTGCTTCAGAAAAAGACTTGAGTGTTTTTCTCATGCTTTCTCTTTTTGATGTGCTTTGCATAAATTTTAAATGAGGTGATTTGGAAGTTATGGATGTAGTTCCATCTGTGTTTTACAGTCTGAAGGTTACTAAATGCATATTTATATTTATTTATATGCATTTATATAATAAATCTAATAACCTTGTGTTATTATCATTTATTCCAGCTTGACATAAATCAGGAACCAAACTAAAGGGAGGACAGATTTTTTAGTGTTTAACTAGGTTGCTTCATGTTGCTTGACATTCTCCATTACTTTATTTAAAAGCTTCTCTTCCATCTTTGACAGACAGCAGTTTAATATACACGTGCACACACACATATGTATGTATGTATTCATTTGAATTTGGGCCCTTTCCCTTCAGTCTCTGGTAATTATGATTTGTGTCTGGAGAGATGAACTGTCTAAAAAATAATAAATAAGAGGCCATGAGAATTGAAAACCAGTGTTCAGGTTCATCTAGAAAGAAATTAAGCAAATCAAGTTCAGGTTTTTAAAAGGAAGCGAATTACCTTGGGGTCTCCACACACTGGACTGACTTGACATATTTAATTATTTCGCAGGTTCCTGCCCTTCTAAAGAAAATTGCACTACTTTCACTACAGCCACCTGAGGAGGTGACAACGAGGTTATCAGGCATTCTCGAACTGCTGTAACAGCTCCTTTAAATACACTCAGACAGGGAGGGCTAATGACACCTCCCTACACCCACAAATTAAAGCCCAGCTGGCCATGAACTATCCCATCACTGACTGAAAGCTTCAGCCTTTCACAGGTATGAGAGAAGGGAGGGAAGTGCTTCCTGAGGAGATAAAGGAAGACGAGGTGGTAGGGCGCTAGCAGTGGGAGAAGCTGTGGATCACTGAAAATGTGCCTTCCAAGTGGCGGTGGGCTGGAGTGGGGGGCAGCGCTCACAGCCCTCTGGCTGCTGCTCTGGTATGCTGGGAATGCCGTGTTCCCAAAGGTATGCAAAGGAGATGACTTAACACCGCTCCGATCATGATCCTACAAGCAGCCTTGGGATTTGGTCTTGATGGTGAGATTATTATTATTTTATCTTTTACCAAACTGCATAATTCACAGCAGTCTAATGTTTACATATTTTCATTGTAAGGCACTCTTGCTATTTCATTAGTAGCTATGCTAAAAGAGAAAAATGCCTTTCTCCAAACGAAACTATTTACTCTCTTTCATGCAGACCACTCCCAGCCTTTCTACCTCTCCACAGAACCTCGAGCCCTCTTGAAGAGTTGTATTTCTGTAATCACTTAACAATCTATTTCAGCTGGATGCAGACAACCATCTTTGATTTCAATTCCCCCTGAAGTGACTTAATTAGGCTCCCAGTTGAGAAAACGCTTTCAGAGGTGTCTGGAGTGGTTTTCTGAACTCAGCCACCCAGATAAGAAAGCCACATTTAAAGACGATTGTGAGTGTGCACAATGTGCCCTCAGAAGCCCACAGTCACCAGTTGCAGTGAGGGGTTGATTGCCAGCGTCTGTGTGCATCACTACTGAGGGCTCTGAAGCTCTGCAGCACCTCTCCCACTGCCTGTTAAGGTTTTGAGCTTGCTTTTGCCAAGAACTTGACTGAAGCAAATATATAAGTAAATAAATTATTGATGCAGCAGATCTGCAAAGTTACCTGGAGTGAAATGAAGATTCTGGTTATTTAAGGATTAGATCGCGATACAGATTTTTGCGGATGTTTTCAAATTGTAACCTGTTACCTGGTGCAGTGAAAACACGGCCACTCAGGTAGTGACCTGCTTACCTTGCTTCAAGGAGAGGAAGGCATCAGACAAGGCATGAACCTGTGTGTTTTCAGACTGCACTATCACATTTCTCCTACCTTCCATTAGTGATGCTGATAATATCATGACACCTTCTGAGTGTCCACAGTGATAAATAGCACTTGGTAGTTATTTTAGCAGTATTTACCAGCATCCAAGGCCAGGTAATACTCAGCAGCAATGTTCCTGTCCTGCCACATGCTTTGATATAAAACAGAGTAGGGTTTTTGCTACAGTTGTTGCCTGTTTTGTCAGTTCTGAAGCCCAAACAATAATAGTTCGCCATTTTACATCTGAACGCAGAGTCAGAATCTGCCAGCTAAAGTACAGATGACGGGGTCTGTAAAAATAGAGGAAAGGTAAAGAAGCATGGCCACCAACTTTTGCCGGTCAATACACTTCTGGTAGAGCCAGGCTTTGACCACAACTTTTGGATCAAAGTTGTTTTGACAGGGCTTTCAGACTCTCAAACTGCACTAGGACACTGCATATTTTGTGGGCAGAACTTGCTTTTCTTAGCCTGCCTGGATTTTAGATGTTAAGGTAACTTCATAAAGCACGCAAAAACTCTCAGCCAATCTATCCCAAGGTAATTTAATCTGCTTATATGAGCATATATGTAGAAATACTTTTTCTGAAGAGGAGTGGTATGGTCCAAGCAGAACCAGCAATTTCAAACAACTTTAAGTATCTCGGGAAAGTTCTCAAAATTCTGTCTCCATTGTGGAATAGAAGCTGCCTTCAGCAAAGGGTTTGTGTCTTGGCTAGGCATGGGGTTTGCTGTTGAGCTCAGTTGAAGTCTGCAGTTTGAAGAGACTCACCCAAGTCTGCACAGTGGGGGCTGTACTGGTACAACAAGTTCAGAAAAGTGTGAGCATGTTTGCCAGGTTAGCAAGACGATTAATAAGCGGATTACCAGGGCTGTTCATTTTGGGTCATGAACACCAGATGTAGCAAAAAGAGGACTCTTGGTCTACAGAACATGTGTTGTCATTACCAGTAATGATAACCTGTTATACTGTCCTGAGGACAGGCCAAATCCTGCTGCCCTCATCCTGTGATGAAAAACAATAACTGACAGCTGAGAAAAAGGCATGGTATGTGCTGCTTTCTTAATGGGAACATAATTTGGCTGAATGACACTCAGCTGCTCCTGAAGGATTTGGAAAGCAATGCTGTCAATGTGCTGAGTGCCAGGAAGGGTGGAAAGAGGAAGATTGTTCTGAAAACTGGGCTCCTCTTTGCCACTTCCTTCAAATGTCTGACTCACATTTCATTTGGTTTTTGAGGAGTATTTCTGCATTTGCCTCTTTAAAAGTAAAACCATGAAAGTAGTAAAATACTTGTGTCTCATCAGTAAGAGCTGTGTTCTGCTCAATTTGCTCTTTCAACTAGTCCCTTAAACTTAGTATTTACTGTATTCCCTATAAAATGTGTTTAAGCTGTTCCCTTGGTTTTACAGCGGGTTTTGTTCTGAACATTGCATATTTTTACAGCCACAGCTTGTGCCAGTTACTAGGCATTCCTACTTTACTCACAAATGAGACTTTCACTTTGAAATTCTTTACCAAATTGAGCAATACACATTCTTTGAGACACTGAGTTAGCATAAAAAAAAAAAAAACAACAACTTGACAGTGGAAAGACTGTTACAGTTGTGTGACAAAATTGAGATTGGAAGAAAATAGTTCACAAAAGCATGAATTAAACATCTAATTAAAAGTGTTAAATCTTTCTTTTTTTTTTTTTAAACACCAAAGACAGACAAGCAGCTGCTTTTCTGAAGAATATGGTGTGATAGGATCCAGTTAAGTATTAAGAGAGAATTGATGCAGATTGCTCAAGGAAACATTTATGGGAAATGTGGAGTTTTGGGATCCTCGAAAAATACGATTTATCATGAAGTAGATGTTTCTAAGGACTGCTTATGAAATGTGATCTGAAATAGGAGTGGCAGAATGGTTTTTTTTTCCTAACTTGTGGTGAACTAATATATATTTAATTAGCTTAGTTTTTTTTCAATTAATGATGACACTCATGCATAATCCTGCACCATGCCTCTAATTTTGGACTAATGGGTTCATAGGGGTCTGGCATAAATAGAAGAATATTAATAAGTGACTTCTTTGAAGATATGTGATTTTCTCAGCTCAGGGTTGCAGTGTCCTGAAAGCAGTAGTTTGAAAATGTTGAGAAAGTTAGAATTACAATTTGAAGCCAAAAAAAAAAGTTATATGAAAACACCTGTAATTTTAGACGAAGACTTTTAAAAATCTTAGTTATTATATATCCTGTTAAAAAGAACATGCAGCATGATCTAGGGTTACAATCTATTGTTCAATAATGTAACTGGACAGTTCAATATTTGCTCTATGAATATAAAAATTAGAACACTAAATTGCTTGGGCCATTTTATGTGATTATGGGGGAAAAAAATCTCCTTGCTTAATGACAATAGTAATTCAAAATATATTTTAAAATATTAAAAAGCTATCTGCACTTGCAAGGCTCAATCTAACCAGAAAAAAAAAAGTACTTATAACCCTCCCTGAGGGCTGTATCCTGTCAGGTTCAGAGAGATGAGTAGTGAAACTGTGTGAAGTACAGCTCTCTCCTTGTTTCAGCTCCAAACTGCAAAAAGCCAACCAGTCCAGACTGGACAGAGTCCAGGTGCTTCTGCAAGTTGAAAGACTAGACTGGGATCTGCCCTCTAAAGTGGTTTTATACTAGAGCAACTGGAATAGTGCTCCTGATTTATACCAATTGCGAAGAATTAAGAAATGGGCTGTTGAAATCAAAGAATCTTTCTTTTCGATCCCGCTCTGATGTAGGGATGGCCCCTGAATGGTTTCCTACTGAAATAACCAGTGCTTCTAAGGCAGCAGCACCAGCAAAGGGCTGTACAAGGCTTTGGTGAAAGCAAACATGCAGACTTACATGGGTGGTGCCTGTATTTGTGTGAGGTCTTTCTTTGCAGCTGGAACTTTCTTTTTTTTGATTTGAAAATGCTGTGTTTTGTTGTTTCTGTGTTGGAGAGACTAAAGAAGTTAATCACTAAAATGCTGGGCAGGTTGTTGGCAGATCTGGGGGACACAGTTTGATCTTAGTTTGGAGGAATGCATAAGTTTATTTTGCTTTTATGTGATGAGAACTTGTAAGGCTTTGCATTTTGCTTTTAGAAAATAGCTGGGGTCTGATTAACTGCAAATCAGTTGGTACACAATTGCCACAGTAGATCTAGGTGAATTTTATTCTGTGTTTGCAGGCACTGAAACTCAACAGGCCGGGTTCTTGGTTTATACCTTGCATGTCTGAAAAGCTGTGACCAACAGTGAAATGACTCAGTGGAACTGTTCTGCCCCAGTTCCACCTTCTCCCCAAGACTGTGACGCAGCCGCCTACAGCTGTGCGTTCCCACGTGTGGCTAGGAGAATCAAGCAGAGCAATACATCAATTCCAGTAAGTGTGCCCCCCTTTTCATGCACAGTCCCACATGTCTTTCTCAATTTTGTTTCTGGTTGCAGCAATTAATGTGCATGGGGTGTGTGAAGACATGGGCTACCTGAAAATGGGTGTAATTTAGCACTGGAGACACAGCTCTTGTAGACCGGCCTGTCAAGCAGAGAATCAAATTCAGTTCTTCTGTTATGAAGTTTCTGGGCAGTAGTCTATAAAGGTAGAATATATGCATTTAACATTGTGTCATTCTTTATAAATATTCTGATCAGATCTAGATCTATAAAGGCTGCCTTATGGTATAGCCAGGGAATTGTCATGTACGCCTTGGAGAGAGAGGAGGGAGGGAGTGTTCTAAGAAAAATCAATGAAATATTTAAGTAGGAAAAAGTAATTTTGTCTCTTTGATTTCATCTAGTAGCAACTGAAAATACACTTTAAAGCCTTTAAAGTACATCTAATTTCTCATTCACTGTCAAAAAAAGAAATTTCTCTGGTTATTCATAAATACAAGAACAGCATGAAGTGGTTACTCATTTATTTGATATGTTATTGCACAACACTGTTCTAAAGTAAGAGGTCTAAAGGGGCTGGAAATACAAAGCATTGAAGCATAGCAATGGTAATATTAATTTGCAGGGGGCAGCTGTATATGACTGTAACAACTGAAAACAGGACAGGGGAAATGGGTTGGATAACAAGATCATTAGCTTATAAACTGAACTTTCCTTCCCCTCTCCCTCACACCCGCAAAAGAAAAATCCAACCAGAAATCTTCAGTGAAACAGAAAGTTCTGAAATTAAAATACCAAACCATAACCAAGAGAGGAGCAGGAGAGAATTGGTGAAGACAGGGCTGGAGAAAAGGGTAACACTTATTTCTGGCAGAATGATCATGTGCTGCTCATGTCCCCAGCAACACAAGTAAATGGCTAATAAAATAATATTGCTGCAACAGTTCATAAAATTATGATTTCTGGGAACAGATTTGATGAAGTTTACCTATATATTTTTCTGTTCATCACGTAAGATGACCCTTATAATTCTGCCTTTTCTCCCCACAAAGTTAATAAAGCCACACAGAATTTAAAACAAACAAACAAAAACTACCAAAAAAATAAACAAGCAAAACAACAAAACCCCAACAAAAATCCCAGAGTCAAATTTAGGCCAATCTGCTTTAATTTCTCATGTGTCTGTAGCTCTGCATTTTGTCTGGGTTATTGCTCGGAGAGCACTACTCAAAAATTGCATGGCATTTGTGAGCAGGGTATTAGTTTTGTTAAGAGTTGCATGCTTCATCAGAATTTGTTTTATTTGAAGTCCCACTTGTAATTAAGAAGAATGGGAGCTAACTCACATACACTAGAACAACATCGGTGCAGGCAATACTGTTTAAGAAACAACCAAATCTTTGTAGTGCTCTCCAATTTGATATCTGTTAAAAAACAGGTGGCACAGAAGACTAGGTACCATTTGGCCTTCATTTTATGTAAATGAATGCATTTGAGGATTGTGGCTATTAATATATTTTAATTGAGTATATGTTGACTAGGCAAGAAGAGAGGTGTTTGCAGAAATGCTGCAGGCAGTCTTGTCTCCAAAGAACATAGACCAGGAAAAGAGAAAAATTGGTGGTGTAACAGTTTTATAACTTAGATATATTTTTGAAATAGAACATAAAATTCAAGGCAGGATCATAAAAGCAGAAGTTTCTATTGCACTGTCTCGCTTGGGCTGTCCCAAAGAGACCAGTCTAAGTCCTGGCCCAGTATGGAGAGCAAAGCTGTCCAGAAAAATTTACCAGTATTATCTATGTCTTGTAATGCTTTAGTTTGTTCCCTAGCAATAGCACCTTGTGCTGACCCCTGCCTTCAAGAATACAGAAATACAAATATCCTTAAAATAGTATACGGAGAGCAAGAGCAACTTAAATTAACCCTGTTCCAAAAGCATGTGGAGTCACTGGGCCCAACTTGCCCCCAGTTCCAGCAGTGAAACACCAGCCCCATGGGACTGTGCTGCCAGAGTGCTTAGCCTGGATCTGGGTTCTCTGTGCCAGTCTGGGCTCCTCTGCTTTGATGTGGCTTGCATAGTGCAAGTACATCTGAGGTCAGGTTTTACCCCTGTGAATAAACTTGTGAAAGATTTCTCTATAGTCATTCTTCTTAAGGAATTATTTAAGTCTGCTTACAGAGTGTTAAATATGTTGCATATTAAACTTTTGTATCAATAGATATAAAGATAAAATCTTGATTTCCACTAATTATCTGTGTTCTAGGTCTTATAGAGCATGAGGACATTACTATTATTTCTTTTTAAATTGTATTTTATTTTTATAAACTCTACTTGACTGAGCAATTTTGGTTTTTAAACTATGAGGGTTTTATATGATTTTATTTTCCAGCCTAGAAAAGAGAGATTTTGTTGTCTCACACAGTATAAAATAAAGTTACAGTAGGGCCACCCTAGGAAATTGGCTTTTGTTACGTTTGCTTTGGATTATAGAAAAAGCAAAATTCCTAGTGAGGCAAGGAGAGGGTTGACCTTCTTTCTGGATGTAGGGGATTTCCCCTGTGTCAGGTCGAGGGAGAAGATTGGTTGAAGGTGTTTGTACCACAAAAGCTCAAAGATAAGCAAGGAAGCACCCTCCCTCTCCAGTGAAATGAAAATTCACCTTAATACTTTAAAAATTAGGCTGAAAGTGTGTAAGTGCTCTTAGCAGAGTCTTAAGCTTCAAGGATGCAGTTGTGACAGATACAGCATAAGAGAAGGAAAATTATGATAAGCAGGATGAAAACCCCATAGCTTTTCCTTATGAAATGCTTATTTATTCCTGAACCCTCCCACAGTAATACAGAGGGCATAATACCTTGGCTTAGTTTCCTAAATGGACAGACTTGCATTCTGGGGAAGAGAATGCCAAAAAGGCATGTTTCAAACTAGAACTGGTTCTGTGATTCTTAGGAAATAAATCCACCTGTAACACAAATAAAGCCCTGCCTTAAGTCTCAGCATATGGGAATAAATGTCCTCCCTCAGTGTTGGGGTGGCTGCTTCCAAAATACTGCAGGTTTTGGAAACAGTTTGATTTAGGAAGTTGGCGCTAGCTCTGCGGAAGGAGATGAGTGTGGTCAATCAGCCCATATCATTCTTACAAGGGAACTGTTTATCTAAAGGATAACTTCCACTACTAGAGAAACTGGTCATGCTGGAGAAATACTGATTCAGCTACAAAGGGGTCAGGGTGGAATATATGATTGTGTTCAACATGGAATATATGATAAAACTGAAATTTAATGGTTTGCTATGAATTGTACGGCCCAAAATCAGAATAATGTGAAATAGTGGTACTAAAGGGATACTGAAGTGGGATTTGAAGGAAACAGAAAACTCCTGCAATGAAATAAAACACAATAAAGTAGAAGAGTACTATGTCAGTGTAAAGAATAATTTCTAAATAGCCACAATATTTTGTTAAGTGAGAGCTGGTCCATTTAAAAAAGGAGGGGGAAAACCCCATCCTGGTTTGTCAATTAATTCCTGAACTATGGGATTTTTAATGAGGAAAAAATGGGACTGAGCTTGAAGAGGGAATGAGGATAGGAAGGAAAGTGTTTTTATCACTGTGGAACTGCTCTGTATCTACAGCAGAAAAGTACTTTCAACTTTATACCACTCTCTGTCTGTTTGTTGCCTGAGTGGTGGTGGTTCAAATATGGTCATATCTGCACTTTTGGGGCCTTTTATAAAGTGTTAGCATTTCAATTGACACTTCTGATTTTGAAAAAAGTCTTGTTACTTTTTCTCAGTTCAAACTCTTTGTCCTCCTGGAACTGATTTGTCCTCTCTGATTCTGTAGTGTTAGATATGAATTTCCCGATGATTTGTATATAATTTGTGGCCTTTAATTACCTCTGCAATGTTTATCTGCCATGTAAAGGGAGGCCATCTTTTTTACCCAGCCCAGTCTGCATGGAACAGAAAGCCTGTTTGTGTGACTGCTCCCACGGGGCACTGTGGCCAGGAGGTGCATGAGCTGAGGTGCTGCTGAGGGGCTCTCCCAAAGGACATGAGAATTTGCAGCAGGAGAAGGTTTGCTGCCTGATTCACCCCACTCTGCTTGTCCCAGACAGATGCACAGCCATGCCCTGTCACCCACTGCTGGCATTTTACTACTCTGTGCCTCTATTCTGGTCTCAAATGGCAGAATGCAAGGTAAATGAGTTGTTAATTTTATCCCATGTTATGTGCAGCTAAAGAATTTCTTCACTAGAGATGCCATGAGCTAAAGGTACTTCTGGGCTCCTTCTTTTCCATGAGCTGAATTTTAAAACCATGTTTAATTTTTTAAAATCTGTGCAATAACTGATGGGTTGGTTCAGGAAAAGACTATGTGGGGAGAAGACAATTGCAATTAAAAAAGTTTTAAGGTACTGCTGTGATTAAAAACAAGTCACCTTGCAAAAGATTGATTTTCTTCCCTACAATTCTAATCTGGAAAACATTGCTGGGGTTTGGTTTTGTATATATATATATTAATTATTTTTCAGTGTAAAAATTTTCTAAAGTAATAAGATGGTAATGTTTGTGCAATTAACAATAGAAACATACAAGTCACGAAGCAATGCTTGTCAGAATGGTTAAATACTATTTGGCACCTCTGATGCTACTGTGTACTCTGTGATAGATAAAAGTAGGCATGAAGTTATAAAACCAGTAAATTGATTTACACTTTGTCACAAAAGCTTTTTCAAGTGTGGCATCTTACAAGTGGAGTTATGAAAACTACACATTTCATATAGTGAAAATGGTGATTCTGACTTTACATTGCCACCAGTCATGTCAGTAGCTTCAGCTCCCTAGAACCAGAGAATTAAGATATTTGTAAAGTCAATCAAAATTAATTAACCAATTACAAATCAATCAATAACACCCCAAAAAGTCTTGTTATGACCTCAGTTACTTGTTTAAGCATAAACAAGCTAATTGGTTACATTTCCTGTCTAGAAATAAGATCATTGCCAATTAACTTAGGACTTAATTAACTCTCTAAGGTACTGAACTTTAGATGCATCATAAACTGTGTCTTAATGTTATTATTAGTTATTGCAGTGACTCTAGTACATTCTTGATTTATTATTATTGTTATACAGCTATTACATTTACACTTATGATGCCATTAAAAAAAACCCAAAGCCTTCAGTATTACATTAAAGTTAATGCCACATAAAGGACAGAGGTATTAAATAAAAGTGGAATTAAGCAGGATGCCATGAGTTTACATTGGAAACCCACCAGTCCAGCTTCTGTTCTCTGCTGAGAGGCACCAGCATAAGAGATCATACATTTAAAGATATCCATTTTCTTTTGTCCAGCTACAATTGCTTTTTATTTCTGGTCATGAGTTATTGGATTTGCCATCCATTAGCACCTGGGAGAAGTCACAGTAGTAGTACTGTAATATAATCCTTATCTTCTTTTGAAGATCCTTCCTGCTTGTCTCTTCTATAACAAAACTTAGGACAATCTTGAATTTTTTTTTCTTCTTTCATGACATCCAAGCAATTTCTTTTTTTTCCCCTGACATCTCAGTGACCCAGTTTTCTTCTTTTGCTTTTCTTTCTCTCTTAATAACTGCAAGCTGCTTGTTTTCCAAGGCTGAGAAGAATTTGTTCCATGTTTGCCAGGAATAAACAGTCCAGCAGAACAAGTGATATGTCTGCTGAATAGAAGAGAGAAAAAGTCGGATCAGCAGAGACATTTAAATCTGTTCCTTTGCTCAAAGTGGATGTTAATGTTAGTTTGGCAGCGTATGATAAATGTCACCAGAACACGGAGTGTAAGGAAATAAACCTGCACTGGAAGTGATATGCAAGTGTCACTATTGCCTCATGGGCTGGCAATAATACCACCAGCATGCATCCTTGGTAAATGGGCACTTTGTCTTCTTTACGACCCTAAAAAAGTCACTGTGAAAGTATTCCAATCTTTAATTTCAAAAATACTGTCACCTTGTCTATAAGTCAAATCCTTTTCAGTGCCTTTATTCACTCTTTGCACCAGAAAAAACAGTACAATCTTGACTTCACCTGTGGCTTTGCCACAGTTTTAGCTGGCATCTAGGCTTTGACTTCTTTACCATTTTATGACTAAGCTGGACAAATAAGGCTAGGAAAGCCAATGTACCTTTTGGCACTGGTTATATTTACAGCAAGAGTAGGCTAACAGAAATAGTTTGCTTTATGAAAGAATCATTTCAGCTTTAAGAAAAGCTCATCTCTCTCATGTATATTACTTTGTGGATTTGGGTTGGTTTGGGGTTTTTTGTTTGTTTGCTATGTCCAAGCTTAGGAAGTAAAACGATCCACTATCTGCTTCAAATCAGGCAGCCTAGACATAGCTGGATTTAGGACCTGAAGGACTTGTTTTGAGAAAGGAACAGACTCACAGAGAACCCTTTGACAGGACCATATTCCTTTACAGTTTCTGAGGATCAGGAGCTTCCTTGTCTAAATCTCCTGGGGTACCTGTTTTGTGACTGACAGTAACACAGGCATACCCATGGCAGTGTTGCCATGAGTGAACTGAAGCTTCTGCGTCTCTCCATCCACTGGTCCTAGGCTGGAGCTACAGTTAAGATCTAGAACTCCACAGCATCCCTGACAGGTGCTATATATATTAAACACCCCATGCATGCATTTTCCTTTAATTCATGTCTAGATTGGTCACATAATACTTTACCTGGACCTAAGAATAGTCTCCTTACAATAAAGAGGGTGTCTACCCAGGGAAGAGAATTTTGGCAAATCTGCCAAATGTAACAGGTGAGCTATTGTTTCTAAAAAGACTAAAGGAATCCAAAATGAGGTATTTGTGTCCTAGAATAAAAATATCCACCCTGGGAGTATCCTTTCTGGAAGTGAGCCAGGAATAACTCCCTGGAATAATGCTCTGAAGGCTCATCCCTTTCTGTTGTCTCATGGGTTTTTCCTTCAAAATGTGAAGCAATCAACACAAACCTAGTGCTGCACACAGAGATGTGCTTGATTATCTTAGCATACAGTCTCTTCTCAGTTTCTCTCAGACTCTCTTTAAACATGGTTTCAGAAAGCTCCTAGTGTTACCCAAATTCATTTATTGAGTGTGCTTTCCACAGAGGTCATGCTGTTATTCCTTTGCAGGAAAAGAGCATGAAATGAAGAATGTCTTTTTCTTATCAGATGTAGTTCTAATTGCTGTAGGTAAATGGCTAATTAGAGTAACATTATTTGTGGGACAAATTGATCACTTCTTACATGCATGCCTGCCTGCCTTGGTTTGTGTGTGTGGGCTTCTTAGCAGAAACAGGGCTGGGAGAAGATTGAGAACTGGTGGTGCTCATGCAGAGCACATTCTTTAGTACCATGACTCTTTCTTCTAGGTCCTCTGCCCTTTCCTCATCTAATTTTGAGGTGACTGTATCAATTGCTGTTGTCCAGGATCTCATCAGCATCTGCTTTCATGCTGTGTGGTTCAGCTGCTGCACTGCCTCTCCTTGGCCCCAGCTATGTGCTGAGCAGGGAAGCAGATTCTGGACAAGTCTGCCCATGGTTCCTGATATACAGGGAGAAAATTACTATGTTACTGCTCTTGCTGGGTAGTGTAGAAGTACTAATATCTCTACAGGCATGAAAGAATTGAGTTATGCCCAAGCATTTTTTTAGTTATGTATTTGTTCACAGTCACACAAAGAGCCTGTTCAGAGATGGAACAGTGTACATTTACTCTGCCTCCATTCCTGTGATTTAAAGAACACTCCTAATCATGACTTTATTATGCCTGCCACACACTGCTTATGTGTCTGAAAGGAGCTTGGCTGAGAGTACTGATATTTCTTAATGGTATTTTGATAATTTTTCTGTAAAATATACTGTTAGGAAATATGCCATGAGGAATAAAAGGAGAAGGAATGGAGAATCTTACTTTCAGCCAAATTTAGATGGGTAAACTCACCCACAGCCCTGGGTGCTCAAGGTCCTTCCAAGATGTGCTGAAGATATTAGGGGCCACATTTGAAACTTCTACTGAATTTAAATAAACTTTGGGTTAGACCCTTGAAAACAATTTAAAAAAAAAATACGCTGTCACCATGTTACTTCTGTAGTCTGTAGCTCACCAAGTTATCATAGCCTCATGAGCAAAATCATGTCACTGCTGCAGCTCAGAAGCAGTTATTGTGCTGGGTACAGCAGCACAGAGTTTGGAGATTAACCTTTCCACACCAAACACGGAGGGAGGCAGCCTCTGATAGGAGGTCAGGCTGGTGGCAATTAATGGCCTTTTCGCCATATTCAAGTACTTTAGTCTATTCTGGTAGCTGGTGGCTTAGGTAGGAGAGATGAAATTACTGGAGATAAACTACAAGGGAGGGAGAAGAAAAGGGGAGGCAAAATATGAAATGTGTGACACATTGCAATGATGCCGTTATCTTGGCAGTTCATGAGTGACACAGCAAATCCCAGACACCATGGTGTTGATTCTGTGGGCTGTGATACAGACTCCTCATGCTCAGCCTACTCAGATCAGAGGATCTATCATCAGTTACTATCACAGACAAAAGCCAAATCTGTTTAAAACAATCTGACATAAATGGAAGGTGGTAGAACTGAAGCTTGCAGCAGTTTTGGAAGATTTGTTTTATTTGTATTTTGTTCCATGATGTATGAAACTGCATGGACCTGAATCTGTTCAGATTCACCTCTCCTACCCAGTGGTATTTAATCATGGGGCAAAGGGACTTCCCTGTGTAAGGGAGACAAATCTCCACTGACAGAAACACCTTTACAAGTTGGAAGGAATCAAATGAGTCCTTTATCAATAGCATATACTGAATGTTTGCAAAACCACAAATTTATCTGAAATAAGTCAAGAAAATCTTTCAAAACCTCCTTCAGCATCACCCTGAGACTGGGATTTTATTGTTAACTTAATAAAATGGTCTTTTGTTTTCATGACGTGATGTACAGGGAAGACTGCACAACATCACTGGGTTTTTGGTTGCAGCCTGCATGGCCAGTCCTCATTGCTTCCAGCCCTTGGTAAGTAGACACAGCCTGATCAAACATGTTGGCCCATACTGCAGTTCCACTTCTGGTTACACTATGGGTCAGCATTTAAAATATGAAATAGTTTGTTTCACCTCGTGCGTTCCTAAATGAAGTCAGAAAAAGGTAATTATTGCCATTTAAGTTCTACTTCCAGATGCTTTTATAGAACTATCCAGCCCAGACAATCTTATCAAAGTCATGTCCGCTTATTGGCAATTAATTTAGCCACTTTTTTGCCTCCAAAAGAAAACACCAAAGACCTCAATATCTCCCATGAGCATGTTTTTGGAGAGTTCAATTCCAAAAACCACAAGAAGCTACTGAAACTCTAAGCCAACTGAAAATCTACAGAGCAGCTGTGAAATACAAAATAACTTTCAAATTTCCTAAGAGATAAAATAAGCAGAGATACCACACCTCCAAGTATTCTATCCCAAGTCAATGTACCTATTGCCATTTGCAAGTAGTAGTTCAGCCCTTCTGATTCAAAATTTTTTAGTCAAGCTGACCACACACACGTAAATTGAGGTTACAGGAAACAAGTATTGCTCTCCATTTTTACCCCCTAAAATCTTTAATATTTCAGATACATTTAAGATGGAGCTTAGCAGAATTCATACCATTATTGGTGACTACAGCCAAGTAATCAATCTTAGAATCATCCCTGGAGTGCACTAGCATTTCCTTGCACATTGATGCTTTCTGAAAGCAAGTAAATTACCTGTTTAGTGAGATTAAAGTGAGTTGATGTACTAACCTGCAAACTATAATTTAAGGAGTCAAAAGCCTTTTTCTCCCCACCTCCTTTCACAGAAATTAACAACTCCAGTAGAATAATGTTTTTTGTACTGCTGCTCTCTCTCCAGTAAAATATACTTTATTACTATTTGGAGGCTTTATCCCTTTATGACAGCCAGTATCAAGAGTAATATTACGCCAATAACTTGGTTTGCTAAGTATTAATACAAGGGAAATTATGCTAAGAGCACTGTGTGAGTTTAATTGCAATTCACACTTTAATATTTTGATGCAGCTGTAAAAATGTAGAATGAGAAACATTAAAATTCTATTAGATACTAATAAATTGTGTTGTGGAGGAGGATATGAGCTGTACTTGCCATAATGAAGCACATTCTACTTCCCATCTCTCTGTTTTGATTCTGCATGTGCATGATTTCATAGGTTCAGCAAAAGTTCTATAGAACAAGTTAGAAATGAATGCAAGGTTGTATATTTTTATATCAAATAAAAAGAAATAAAGTGAAAATAATGTAAATCATCTTGCTTATTAAGTGTTTATGCCAAACATCTAATATTCTTTATGTAGAATGTGTGATTATTTAGAATGGATCCTATTAGGTTTAAGTTTTTTTCTTCTTTTCAAGGCTTAAGATTTCCAGGTTTGGATGCATGTAGTAAGATGGCTTTCTGAGAAATATTGAGAGATTCATTATCTTCCATTTTTTTCCTAATAGAAATTACATTTTTAAACTGCTATGATTTCTCTGCTCTTTCTATTCATAAATGTGAGATGCAGTATGGTAGCATGTGGTAGCAATGTTACCCAAACACTGCCAAGCCCACCACTAAACCACGTCCTCAAGGACCTCATCTATATATCTTGTAAATACCCTCAGTGACTCCACCACTTCCCTGGGCAACCTGTTCAATGCTTGACAGCCATTTCAGTGAAGTAATCTTTCCCAATACCCAATCTAAAACCTCTCCTGGCACAACCTGAGGCTCTTTCTTCTTGCCCTATTGCTTGATCTGATGTTCAGACTGAAATACGTAGAACTTCATGATTTCAGGCAAATCACTCAAGTTCTTCTCAGCTTTTGTTTCAGTGGCTAGGAGTTAGAAATATAAATCTTTCACCTTCCCCAGGCTATTTTTCTGATTAGATAAGGGCATCACTTGTATCCATTTTCTTCCTAGATTACTCTATTTTCAAAGAAGTGCATGTACAGATGGGAACAACTTCACTTCTACTTACGCAAACGGAACAGTAGTAACACCTCCCTTAATTTATCAGTCACGAGGACAAGATGGCCATAAGTTATTTTGGTGTCACTGCTTTAGTGTGGCACTCCTAACAGCAACACAAGTCTTCATATCCCCACAGAGGACAACAGAGTATGACTTGAACAGATCTGCTGACCATGCAGCTGATATTAAATTGTGTTTTACTCTATTTTTCCTTTGAATGTATTTGAATCATGTGCAGGCAGGGGATGATGCAAGAGGGTCAATTAATTTGTTCTCCTTTATGAAATACATATTCAGCAAGAAACCAGGGCTGGTGGTAGCCATGTTTACCTTTTCTTATCAGGTTTAGCTTCCAAAGGGCAGTGTAGTTTTCCACGGGCCTCAGTGCATTTTTTTTTTTTTTCCACGGGGTGAGAACAACTTAAGCAAACACATATCTGTACACCATATTGCCAACCTGAGTAGTCTTACTTGCAATTATATCCTTCAATAGCTCCTGGCTTGCAACAACTTGCCTTTTCCGCTCCAAATTCTCCTTCCCCTCCTGATCTTGGTACTTTGTTGTACCTGATTCTCTGCCTTCTGCCTGCGCTCTCAGGCTGAGCACAGCTGACTGCACATTTCTCTCATTCTCAAATCTAAACCCCTCCATGTGTCTTGAATGAGCAACTTACACAGGGATCTTCCCAATTAAAATGTTCACAGAGTCATTAAACTAACTAATGGTGGTGGAAACTTCAGTAAAAATGATGCTGTAATAAGACAAACTTTCATCATCTTGCTGAGGAAAACATATTTCACTTGATTCAGATAAATTATATGTCTCCACATATTATGATCAATATTTTAGCAAGAGTTAGCATTTAACTATGTCATTTTTGAGTAATGAATAATCATGTCAAGTATATGAAAAATGAGTAATGACAGATATCACTGGACTGGTGCGTTTTCTGCTTCTCAAAATGATGTCTAAATTTTTACAAAAGTATTGTATAAATGACTCGAACTTCTTCCTTCTAATGGATATCTATCATTTAACACTGACTGCTCCTGAAGTACAAGTTAGCATAACTAATTTTAAAATATGTTCAAATAATTCTATATTGTGGCAGAGAAAAATGGAATCCAGTTGTCATGAAATGTATGCAATAAAACTGGATTTCAGAAATTGAAGACCTTGCATAGTGGCAGTAGTACTCAGGAGTTTGTGGTTGTTGGGGGTTGGATTTCTTACTTTTGTTTCTCTTAAGGAATTTTTTTTCTTCCATAAGTTGCTAAGAAACTGTAATAGCTGGGTACTTAAGAGAACAAAAGCAGGTGGCCAAGCTCAGGAGAAGGGAGTTTCTCTCTGAGGGCAGAGATAATGTGAGAATGGGGCTGATAAAAGCCAGGGCTGGGGCAGCTGCTGGCATTTCTTATTCTCTGGAATTCTGAGCAGGAGGGTCGGAGCTGCAGCCTGGGGAAGGAAATTCGCTGACACTGCCGGATCCCAGCGCGGAGCTGCTTTTCTTTCTGCTGTGAGTTTCTCTCTCCCCCTGCCCTGTCGGGAGCCGAGCTGCCACTGCCCCATCCCTCCCTGCTCCTCTGGCATTGTTCCGAGTTTCTGCTGCGCTGCAGCCCCGCGCCCCTTGCCTGCTGAGACATCCTGCTGTCACAGCTCGCTGTTGCCGAGGTTCCTGCTGCGGCACCGACATTGCTGCCCCAAGGGCTTGTGAAGCAAAGCCTCTCCTCCATCCCTTCCTGCCCTGAGCTCAGCCGCCATTCCCTCGTGTCACCTGGGCTGGCGCCGCAGCGCCCCCTGCAGCCCCGGGGGAATCATCGCACCCACCCTGCTCACAGGGAGCCACCAGCGCCCCTGCCGGCTGTGACTGGAACTGCACCGAAGGGAAAAGTGCCTGAGGCCGAGCAGGCCGGTACTGGGTTTGTGCTTTTGGTTGTGGTTTTATGCCATAGTTTTTGTTATTTGTTAGCTTTATTTTACATACTAGTAAAGAAATGTTATTCTTATCCTCATATCTTTGCCTGAGAGCCCCTTGATTTCAAAATTATAATAATTTGGAGGGAAGGGGTTTGTGTTTTCCATTCCAAGGGAGGCTCCTGCCTTCCTTAGTAGACACCTGTCTTTCAAACCAAGACAGTGGCTTTGCTATTAATAGGAAACATGAAAGGTATAAAGTACTTTTATCAGGAAAAATATCTAAAATAAATAAAGATTTTTCAAGTAACATGCAGAAAACTACAGCAGCTGTCCTGACACAAGCATGCTTTAATTCCTTTAGTTACTTGTATTTGCTTACTGTATTGTGTCTCTTTTGTGTACAGCTTTTCCAAAGGCTCCTGTCCTGGTTTTAAAAACTTTTATGCTTGAAACTACATTCTTGAAACCACATTCACAAACCAGGACCAAAGCAACTGTTTTGATTTTCCTCCAAAAATGCCAATGCAATTTCAAGCACCTACTTAAGAAAATCTTTGCTTCTTGTAAGGGCTGTTGAATGAACCATCAGCAAATGCATGTAGGTCTTAAAAAGATCAAGAAGCATTTGTCACTGTAATCCAAAAAGAAACCTCTCTCTGCATAGGATACTAATTTTTTCCTCAGTCAAATAATCAGTCTTTTGATTATATTGGTCTGTGGTTGACTTTTTTTTCTCCCAGCAGTGATCTGCTATGCAATTTTAAGGTTGCAATTGGGGTGATAGATATTGTTCTATATGTTTAATACCCTTAATACTGGTAGCTGGCAGTTCTGCTCTTGATTGACTTTTTTTTTAATGTCTACCGGAAGTCTGAAAATAATTTGCAAGTATGACCATTGACATGGTGATTTGCTCTTGTAATTGGGTGTAGTGGTACAGTATTGTTCTTCTGCCTTTTAAAAAACTCATAAATATGGTATACTCATGAATACCATGTTTCAGTTGCATTAAAGAGTTACATCATTTGCCTCAATTTTTATTTCTTGGTCTTTAAAATTCTAACAGAGTGAACAAGCAATAAAAGCATCTGTGATCACATAGGTCACTTCTTCCATCCACTGCTCTTTGATGGTTGGCACTGTTACCTGTAACAAACTCTTTGGTTTTAGTCACCTGCAATGTTCAAAGCCTTATCTATTCCTAACAGAGTGGACAATAGGCTTTTCAGGTGTTACCTCAGTGTAGATGGCTGTAAGGTTTCCTTTCAATAGTTAACTATTTTAGCATAGTTCTGATACATTTCTAATGTTTCTGTCATTTGATGGAAGAATAACGTCAAGGAGATCAGCTATAATCTTCTCATTATATTTACATAATTTTTTTTCTGCTTTCAAACTCCTTGCCAAGTGTGGCTTTTTCACTCAAAGGTAAATTCTCCCTTTGTCCATATCAGTGTTTTCCTTAGGGATTAAACAGCTAATAATCTATGCTATATAACAGGAAAATTCACATTAATATTATCAGAAGGATGATGATTACTGACTCTTACAACACCAGTTTTCCACACTGACAGAATGACATTCTAAAATGCATTTTCCTAAATTAGGTCGTTTAAATCAGTTCAATATGTAAGTCATGGTAGCAAATTTTTCACTTGGCAGCTCTTCATTATGTAGCTTGGATTAATTCTAATTTAAGAATTCTGTTTGGTTATTCACTTTTTTTCATCAAAATTTAATTTTCAGTAAATGTGGTGACATCACAAAATAGTAAAACATCATTTGGTGCCATCTCCCTCTTCTAGCTGTGGAGATAATTTCATGAGGCACAGTCACTGTAAGCAGCAGTCACAAGTGAACCAGGTAGGTGACTAGGCAGTAATTTTTTCATCAGGAATAAGGAAAAAAAAAAAAGGCAAGTGGGAGTGGAATTTTACCCCAGGCCCAATGAGGGGAATAAATGGAAGTTATACTACTCACTTTTGGAAAAAGATTTGAAGAGCCTAAGTCATTTAACTACTTTTAAAGACTTTACTCTGGGGTGCCTCAGTGCTAGAGCAGTGCAAACACATGGTAAAAGACAGTCCATGCCCCAGTGAGCTTAATAGCCTCCTTGGTTTCCCCAAGGCAATGCCATTATGCTCCGACCCTCTTCTCTTGTACAGGAGGAAGGTCTTGCCTCCTCCTCCTGATTATTTTAGCAGACCTCTGGTTAGCGCATGGAATGAACCCTTCAGACTCTGCCGTCAACACTACAATCCTTTCAAAGCTCACCTGGCAGGTTTCCCAGAAAAGCAAGACATGGTCATTTAAACTGTGTGCCAGGAAAAAGACTGAATAATACTCATTCTAGCTCACTACTCATTTGTTCGGGGACTGGTTCTCGATTTATGAAGTAAGTATGTCAGACATTCATTTCTTGAATGAAAAGGAATTTCTGCAATGGACTTAGACTGTTGTCAACAGAACCTTTCCAAGACCTCTCAAAAGCCTTTGATGAACCATCTCAGATGCTCTAATCTTGATGCGATTTCTGTATTGAGTACCAGTTTCACCAAGTCCTCTAGGGCTCAGGAGTGCAAATGGGGAGTTCTCTGCTCTTGTCTTCTAAATTGGCCTGAATATCTTCTTAAGTCAGAACTCGCTTTTGTTTCTTTTAAGAAGCTGGGAGGGTATGAACACCCACACCCACTGATGGTCATGCAGTGTTTGAATTTGTCAAATGGATATGCGGGCAGATAGCATAAAGGTGTTTTATATACCATAACATTTGTCACATCACAGCAAACTAGGATGTAACATGTCTATAGGATCTATCCATTAATAGCCAAAGTATTTGGAGGACTGGATGTGTCTGCCCATGGAAAGCTGACACTTCTGGTTTTCTCTCAAATGACTGAAGTCTATTGCATCCCCCCGCCCCCACCAAAGCACCTGTAAAATGTTCCAAAAATACTGTGAAATTGATCAAATTTGTGAGCAAAAACAGCAGATACCTTCATTGGGTATGCATTTGTGAAAACAAAAGGATCCTGCAAATAATTTGACATAATTTATTTTTTTTTTACTAGAAAAGAAACAGAAAGTACTTATTGACCTACTCTTGGGGAAAAGTCTCTTCTTACAAGCTTCAGTTTTGTCTGCCCTCTTTAGTGTACACATGGACTATTTTATATATGTGGATAGTATCTGCACTTTTTAGTGCTTTGTATTTCTTATCAAATACCTTTGTTTGGTATTAAACATCTAGACAACTAACCAGGCTGTTGCTTGAATTATGTTGGTCCCTCATGGTTAATCCTGAACTGCTACAGATCTGCTCCAAATATGTTAGAGACACCATGTTCTAATGTTAGCAGAAGACAGGTGAGTCTTACCTTCCTAACATAGGGTGACCAGAAGATTGAAGTTGAAAGGGATGAACATAACAGAGAGATCTGATCAGAATAAAAGAAGAAAGGGGAGAAAGAGAAAGGAAACAAGATCACTTTTTGCTGTCATATATTCCACCTCCACGCTAATGCTATGTGCCATATATTATTCTTTTTGCTTCCTTCATATAAAGAAGCTTTGCCTAGTGTTACATTTCTGTTAAGTGCATTAGAGAATATCATCATAAAAATCACTGAAGACAAGACAGTATTTCAGCAGCTTATATATAGACATCATTGTTCTAAAGTGCTTCTGCCTTTCGAATGCAACATGGCAGAAAAAAGGAAACTTGATCAGAAAAGCCTTTTTCCATGCTTTTGCACTTCAATTTTCTGGCTGTGTTTGTGTTTCAAAGTTGGTTTGGTAGTTTTGTTTTACACTGTGTGTGACCTTTAGTTTCATTCATGAGGAACATATGGTCATGCAATTGGTTAAAAAACTACTACAGGGATTGTTTCTGTGTGCTAGGCAAGAAGATGGTGAGAGCCATGCTACAGCTCTAAGCAATTGTTAGGTTAAAGGGAAGGATTGCAACACGTGGCCAACTCTTCAACTACTCCCTATGACCCATTGTTCACAATTAGTTGGTAAGCATAAAGTTTTGTTTCTTAAATCTTAGAAGATGCTAGCTAGCTGCTTTAATTTCTGCAAAACAAAGCATTGGTCATAAACATAAAAAAAATTTAAAAGTATGGTGAAGGGATGGCAGAGAAAGGTCAAACTATGATGATTCTAATTAATTTATGAAATATCTACTTGAAAGGCAAGTTGGTTTTGATTTTTTTTCTCATAAAGTCTCTGAACTTTTGACTGGTGGTGCCCTCCAAACTCCTAGTTCTGTGATTTTCCCTTTTGCTTTTCATGGCTGATTTGCATCTGCTTTCTAGTAGATCTTTTTGGCTACTTCTTTCTGAAGTTACTTTATTGGAGCTTTTAACTATGGTCTCTATCTTGCCTAGTTTTGAAAATTTAGACTATCCTGACAGTGTTTTAAGAGCTGCCTAGCTAATGTGCTGTGTGACAGCAATAAACAGGAATCTCATTGTTTTTGCCTTTTTTCCTCTTCATTTTTCTGACAGTGGCAAAACATCAAGTGGAGCTGTGCCTTGGTCAGGCAGGGTCACACAGTGTCACAGTCTAAGCACCATAACACTTCTAGCATGATTTCAGAGTTATCAATGTGCATCTCTTGAAACCATTAGTTTACAACCTGTATCAGGGAGGACTTTCTCACAACATGAATGGCATTCCTGGGGCTTTTGGTGACATGTGATCAAGAAACAGAGAGGTACCAAAAGAGGGAGTTGCAAACCCCTATGGCCAATATATGTGCAAACATTATGCGACTTTACAATATCCACTGTAAGTCTTATCAGAGTGTGGTAAAACTCAGTGTGTCCTGACAGGTAACTGTGGACATCCTAACATAAGATATGTTAGAGCTTTCCATTAGGAACATGCCAAAACATGTTTTCTAAAGGAGTCTGGAAAAACTTACTGAGGGAAGGATTACTCAGCAGGACATGAATATTTCCTTTTTACAGTAGGAATACATTATCAATATATTTCTATAAGTGGTTATTGTTTTAAATTAATCTTGTTTCATAAAATAGGGATAGCAATTCTAACAAGAATAGTTCTGCACAGTTAAATGAATCACTCAGCCAGCATGGAGTTGATAATTATGATTAAGATGGTAGGAAAATAAAGATTGCCTATACGTACACATTTGAAATTGAGTAACAATATATTTTCGGTAACTAAAATCCTTACATACTTCCAAAGAGGAAATTCAGCCATAGAAGTAGAACATGATGAGTTCCAACTTTATGTACGCACATCTCAATGGTGATTTTTTTGTACTAATGCAGCTTTAGGATACATAAGATTTATATCAACTCCTGCCTGTTCTCACAGAGTCGAGCTCCATGTTCTTATGCCTGTCTTCAAACAGATGCTAATGTTAACTTAATTTTCAATGTATTAATGTAACCTGTGTGCTTTATCTAAGGTGTAAATTTGTTCTCTATATATGTTTAGTGCTGTATGAATGAAGCACAGAAAGAAAAATCAATCACTACTTCACTGAGAAATATGAACTCTGTTAGCTTCAATTTTCACACTGTGTAAATAACTTGACCTTCCTTTCCTCAGAAATCCAAATATCTCCAATCTGTATTCATAGCTGGGCACAAATTTTCCATTAACATTTTCTGGATAGAAAACTACACTTTCATTATTCTTGTTTTGGGGGAAAATAAGCTTTTCTTTGGTTCAAATGGAGTGTTCTCAGGAGACAAGGTTTCTGTGCTGTCTCACAAGGGGTGTAGTTCAGTTAACTTTTGCCTCTGTGGCTGTGGCCTCAGCCTGTCTCACCTCACCCACCATGGACAGTCTTATTTCTCCTCCTTCAGGAAAAGGGACACTGGAGTAAGTCGTGGCATCTGCACCCTGGCACTATACAGGCCATTGTTACTGGTTCATATTTCCTCATTGTCTTTGTATGATCCTTTGCTCACTGAGTACAAATGTACTTTGGGTAAGGAGATTATCAAGGGATGTAGGTTGAAAGAGAAAGGATGAGGCTGGGATGTCCCTTCCCCACTTCAAACTCTCTTCTCCACTGTTTGCTGCTGAACCTGATGAAGCAGGTGGGAAGTTGGACTGTTCTGGTGCAACCCCAGCAGCTTCAATAGCTGCACAGTGTTTTCAGCTTGTGAGTCCACTCATGCCTCAGCCACAGCAGCCACCAGAGGGGTCTAGGCATTTGTGCCTTCATCAGATGCACACATTCCAGCAGGACTCGTCCTTCTCCTCTAACCCCAAATGGAGACAACCACCCAAGCCACCCACAAGAAGTATCTCGCCAGGGAGCCGGCTCCGGGCTTGTCAAGCAGGCCTGGCAGGGGCAGGGCAGCTGGCGCAGGGCAGGGCCTGGCCGGTGGAATGGCAGCAGGGCTCCTGCCTGCAGCCTCGTCGGCAAAACTGGAGCCTGACCCGTGCTGAGCCAGCATTCCCCTTTATATCAGGCTGCGGTGCACAGGGCCAGGAGGCCTTGCTGACCTTATTATCCTCATTCTGAGCTGTTGCAGGTGCTGGGACCTGCAGTTGTACTTTCCACTATAACTGTAAAAGAGATCACGCCGAGGGCAGCTGAATTTTCTGTTCCTGGTAGTTGCAGTAAATGAACCCTTTGCTGTGTGAAGCCAAAGCTGGGACAGCCTCATGTTCCCACTTGCCCCTGGGCTGGGGCCTTGTAGAGGGTGCTGGATCCCTCTGCCAGCAGCTGAGCACTGGGGGAATGGCTACAACCCAACATGTCCCCGCAGCCCTTCACTCCTGTAGGCCAGGTCTTGGTGAGCAGGGCCAGCTCGTGCTCCACTGGTGTGCGTCCAGGTCATGTGTGGCCAAGCATGGCTGCTGGCAGCAGGGCTGCTGTGTCCCTGGGGTGAAGGCCACCCCATGGAAATGGATGTGTGTCCAGCACAGAGCTCCAGGGGAGTGTGAGTTAGCTGTCCACAGTGGTGACAGGGAAGTGCATACTCTGCAGTTTGAAACTGACTGCAAAAAGCTGTTTGAAACTGACAGTAAAAAGCTACTTCATTCACAAACTTTGTCACACAGGCTGCTTGGGGTGCTCCAGGTGCCAAACACGCAACTTCTGAGGAGATGGATTATCTCTGCTATTGCACATCATGGGGACAGCAAGTTTGCTTGGTGATGAAAGATCTCCCACACCTTTATTGGAATGAGTTCTAAAAGCTTTTCAGGATCTGTTCTCTGCATCTTTTGCTAGTTTCTGCAGAACTGGAAAGGATTTGCTTTAAGAAAGTGAAGGTGCTCATACCTAGGAAGTGATTTTTCTTTCTGCTGGGTAAGAACCCTTGGGCTGTTGCGGACTGCTTTGGTGCAGGGGGGCCGGTTGGTAGCCGAAAGACACTCTGAGAAAATAGGAAGCAGAACTGCCATCTTCTACAAGTCCCAGTGCTTTTAGTAAGTTGTTTGAGTTTAATGGTTGAAGTTCAAGGTACTGAAAATAGGTATGATATTGAATGTAAGTGATTAGTTGACAGACTAGGCTTTTACTTTTCCTAATAGTAATCTGTTTTAAAAAAACCCTCTCTGTACCTGTGTCCGGAGAAATGGTTTGAAAGTGTGTCTCCATTTCCCATGTCGGTCTAAAGTATTGGTCTCAAACTGTGAATTTGAATGGGGCCTTTAAAACCGACAATGATGCTAAGATAGGAAACAGAGAAGAAAGGGGCCCAACAAAAAGTGATATTTTAAAGCTTGAGGGCCAGAGTAGAATGTTTGAGTCAGTGGTGAAAACAGATGCAAGAAAGGAAATGCTTTATGCACCTGCCTGCTCTGGCAGGGAGAGGAGCAGTGCTTTGGAGTTTGCTGGGTGTGAGCATGGACTGTCAGCAGCGCAGCCTTGCCTGAGTTCCCTCCCTTTGGGGACCCACAAGACACATGACGCAAATGTGAATCTTGTGGTGAAGCCCAAGTTAAGATGAACTCTGTCATGTTTGACTTACACTGATAACAGCTTTTCCTCAGCACTGTTTTTAACCAAATAGCATTTATAAAACAATTGTGTACTCCTTAAGAAAGCAAAAAATTGTAGATTACATTAGCTGCTCTGCTAGTGATGTAATTTATAATCTTAAAATGGTTTCTTAATTCTCAGGAAGCCCATAAAGATATTTCTGCTAGAGAGTTCATTGGAGCCTTGCCTGGTGGCAGAGCTGGCAGCTGTGACCAGGGGCTGTGGAGACGGGACACCACCAAAATAAGGGTCATTTCAAATCTCACCAACTCCTCAAGACTTGCTGGCATGCAGGGAAGTTCAGGGAGTGATTGGTTCTGTGGAAGACTGGAGTAAAAATGAAAATGGCTTTGGTCTTGTCTTTGCAAAACCAATGTATGCACTTGTTTGCTCAGAGGGTGTATGTATTTGGAATTTTATAAATATAAAATGGATGTGGAAAATCATAAGATATTGGTTACTGCTTAGAAGGCAATTTGGGTATGGAACTGTGAATCTGGGTAGAGAATAATTTCATTTAGGGAGAGGAGGGAGCCGTGGGGCCCTTTCTACTTCTGTGTACGGGCAGCCTGGGACTTGTGCTTGTCTTCTCTCTGGGATTGGTGGGGGGAGTGGGGGGGGCTCTGCAGGGGGCTCTGGGATGCCACTGTCCACTGATGCCCGCAGGTGAGCTGTGCCACTGCCCATCACAGGGCATCGGGGAGGGTCATCATCCCAGCGGGAGAGCGGGGTGCTCCCCTGGATCCAGACCTCGCGAGGCTCGGGAGGGCCTTTTTCATCCAGCCCTCCTGGATTGCCTTGGCTTGACTCTGCTCTGACCCTATCCTGCATCTCCCAGTGCAGCTGACACGGAGCTCTTGCCTTGCCATGCCCGTTTGTCCTCACGCAGGAGCTGACTTTGGCAATTAAATTATAGTATTATAGGTGCCTGGTTTTTGTTTCTGGTTTGTTTGTTTGTTTTTTGTTGGTTTTTTTTTTTTTTGGTTTGGGTTTTTTTTTGGTTGGTTGGTTGGGTTTGTTTGTTTGTTTGTTTGGTTTTTTTTAATTCTCTCCCCTATCCCCCCGTCTCTCTCCCCCTCTCCGACCCCTGCCAGGTCTCTCGCAGGCGCGAAGCCGCGCCGGGCCCGCTGTTTCCCCCTCCAGTTAAACTTCTCCGCGCTCCCGGCTGAGGCTCGCGGCTCCGCCGGATCCCGGCGGTGCTGGC
>JAHLSL010000175.1:938152-1126348 GCA_025920805.1 Petroica traversi | reverse complement strand
TGGCCCGCAGGGGAGCGTCGAGAGGTGCCGGATGCCGGCTGCGATCAGCAGCGGCAGCCCCCTCCCGAGCAGGGGCGGCGATGTTCCCCGGGATCGCGGCTTTGCTAATGTTGTATTAACTGCTGTCACTGACAATGTTCCTTTCACGGGGAGAACCGCAACTGTAGTTTTGCTATGTGGCACAGTTCGGCTGTAGCCCTGATAGGTGTGGGGGCTTCTGTTGCTGGTTTTGCTGGTTTCCTATTCTAGATGAAGCGTTATTGAAGTTAGTTTTGGAAGTGGGAAGATCAGTACCCGTGATATTATAACAAGTCTTTTTTCCCCCCGACCGTCTCTGCCTCATTTTTCTTTTCTTTCTTTACATTTATTTTAAGAGTGGAATTTTAGGTTTATATTGCACTGCACAAATGTGCACACCTTAAAAAGGTCGGTGCATCTGTTTAAGTGCATTGTAAACTTGTTATCAAAGTGAATGTTAAGGAATTTTTGATGGGTGACAAGTAGCTGGGAAAGTTAGAATTTGGGTAGGTATTTAGTGACTTCCCTGTCTGGTTAATGAGATTATGCTTATTCTTTGGCTGATTTTATTGGTTCTTTCTTTACTTTTCAATTTAGCGAATATAATTCCTTAACTATGCATGGGGAAATTCAGGGGTTGGGTACTGCTTTGTTAAATGCTTTCAGGCTGAAGTGCAGTTTGCCAAGGAAGAAAGAGACTAAAATATTGTGTTTTGTGATCCTAATCTCTAAAAACCACACAGATTATGTGTGTGTATCCATGTGCACTTGGACCTCGTGTTTTGCAGAGGGTTTACTTTACTTTGCTGATAATATAAAGGTATGTCTAAGAAAAAGGTAATGTATCTTGTTAATAACTATCATTTTGCCAAACACAATCTAACAGCTATACTTGTAAATCCATGGTAATCAGGACCAAATACCTGTCACGTTCCATTTTACAGCAATTGGGAGTAAATCCTTGCAACCATAAATTACACTATATCAATATTAATCTGTAAGCAGGTGTTTTGGATCATGTGCATGTTTTATCAGCTCTGCATAATCCATTGTATTACATCTTTTTAATAATCATGCTGTTGTTATTTAAAAATAATAATCACAATAAAATTAGTACTTAATTAAATATTATGCTTCTGCTGCACTATCTTTACTCTGCTACACTAATTTATTTTGCAGACAACTGATAACCAACATATTACCACTCAAATAATATTTGCATACAATTTGCCTAATTTATAATGTGGGCAACATTAATTTAATAGAAGCTGTTACAACCCAATATGTGGGTGTAGTTCAAATACTAAGTACGGTATAGGTATTGAGTTTTAGTGTTTGCTTAATAACTTACTTTCATTTCACTATGGTTTTATGTGGATTTAGAGATGTGCATCAGAAAGAAGGGAGCTCTCATGCCTCGGTTTTTCCATAAAATATGAATATATTTCCCCTCATTCCAGAAATTGTTTTTGGTTTTTTGGTTTTTTGTTTTTTTGGTTTTTTTTTTTGTTTTTTTGGTTTTTTTGTTTTTTACTGTGAAATGTATTGTTTTTAGTGTTTTTAGGGTTCATGAGGAGAGAACATTTTTACTTTGACTGTATCAGACCGTATGATACCTACTCAAACTCTCTATGTGGCACAGATGTTCACACACACTGCAGAGATCAAGTTGCATTTAGCTTTTAATAATCCAATTAGTATATGCAAGTGCATCTATAATATGTGGGTACATAATCTTCAAGTTTACGCAAAAGTGACACATATTTTATTATACATGTAAGTATTTTTGTCTCTGACAAGTAGTTATGTAGCTTACAGAGAGTTGAATTTAGCACCTCTGTCCACAGACATGTGTATGTATGTAATATGTTATACATACATCATTGCTACACAGCCAGAAATATGCATGCGCTTCCATCAAGATTTATTGATATTGTCTGTGTGTCCAATATGGTGTTGTTGCTTTATAATATTTGCAAATAAGTACATATAACATGATGTGTGAATTGCTGCTTCTTATTTTGAAACTGAAAAAAATTCTTCCCAGACCTATAAAGAGAAAAATAATTAGAATCAACTCTTCCTAGAAAAGACCCCCCCCCCCCAGAAATTTCCTCCTAAATATTTGCCCTAAACCAGGACACCCTTGTTTTGCTCGTGAGCTGGCCTTTGTAAAACGTGTTTCACAAGCATTTATAAGGCAATTAGGGACCCTCTTCTGCATTCCTTCCAAACCCAAAACTCCTCCTAATCTGTACTGCCATCACCAAGAAGGCAAGCTCAGGCCTACTGTGTGTGTGGGCGTTTGTATTATCTGTATGCAAAGTATAACAGAAACATTGTTACCCTAAGAAATATATTAAAAAATATCTATAGCTTGAGCAGAATTTTTTTTTAATTTGATGAAAAGGCGTAAAGGTAAACTTTCTCTGCCTTGCCTTTTTACTGGGAAAGGACTTTGCAAAAGTTATTTGTTGGTGGGAAAAATACAGCTACTTTCCCCCCCCACCTCCAGTGGAGATACATTTTTGTGTCACTTCTTGAAACATATTTTGTCAAGAGCTGTGATTGTTACAGTATGCAGTGCCGCTACACATGTGCTGAAATTCTTACCTGGATGATTAGTGGGAGCTTTGTCTTGATACAAACTGCAGAATCAGCCCTTTAGTCTCCCATATTAGTAGAGATCACAGTAGTACAAGAATGAGGTGTTTCATTGACCCTTCATCAAGAATGTGATTAGGAGAGTGGCTGAGAGTTGGTGTAGGGGTTTTTGTTAGCACTGGAGTAAAATGTGTAAAATAAGGCCATGAGTATCACTGTGGATGTTTTGACAGGCTTGAAAAAACTGAAAAATACCCAGTGTAAATTCAGGATGAAGGGGCCAAAGCTGAAGTCTGCTGTTATTCCTGGATGAGTAAGAAGTGTTCACCTGGGCTTGCATTTAATATGAGCCGTTCTATGAGGGAGAAAGGAAGGGAGATGAATTTAATGAAAAGCTTGAATGCCTGTGTGCACCAAGGGGACCACTTGCTGTTAAAAATCAAATTTCATCTTTTAAATCACTTTCCATGCTTGTCTGTGGTAACCAAGTAAATGAAATCTTGCTGTGTCCTGGGAACATGTGGCTAGATTTGAACCTGCTTACGGAGTAAGGTGGTGTCATTAATCAGCAGCTGGGATTAACAAAACCCAACAAAGACCCAACCAGCCCAGAATATATACTCCTCAGTAGCACAAACAAAGGCAGAGAAATTCTTGGTTTATGTTAAATTTATTGTCATAGGTATTAATATTTTTAAGTCCTTTTATCTTTAAAAAAGTGGAAGTTGAGAAAATACTTAGTGGAAAAATGCATATTGAGGTATGTAAATAAAAACCTGGTGAGGGGAAATAAGATGAGCAGGTAACAGTATCGTCTCATCTTATCTGTGTGGTTGCTAGTAGGAAGACCTCTCTGTAGTAAAACAAGCCTCTTGATTCTTTTCTTTTTTTATATTATGTATCACAAGTAGCCTAATTACAGCGAAACCAGCAAACTGCCAGTTATACAGGAAGAGGCTTAAACTCACTAAACTGTTATATAAATAGAAAGTTCAAAGGTCTGTTTGTGGCTGACAAAGCTGAGAACAGGCCATCTGTGGGCCAGGTTCCTCTCCTGTGTGAATGCAGAAACACACTGCATGCCACAGCAGTGCGCTCTTTCAGCATAGTCCTCAACCTGGAGGAGGTGATCTTGCTCTCCATACAGAGGTGAACTGTTTCAGTTCCAGCCCTGGCTATTTCCCCTTCTTCACCCACCTTCTTGCTTCCCTCTTTGCCTTGTGGCCCTGCAGAAGACTTTCTCAGTTACTGTTTTTTCACCAGGGTCTGTAATAACTCACTAAATGAAATGTCTTCTGAGTGTGGAAACAGTGTTATGTTTCTGATGGGAGTGTGAAATAGAGTAGATAAGCTTTTTGAGAGCTAGATTTAATTTTTATTTTTGATTTTAATTTTTTATGGGGTGATAGAGCATTAGTGTTGAAAAAAGTCACATTTTGAATGGATTTCTGTAAGATTTTTCTCCCTGTCCTTCCTTCTCTCTAAGAAATATTGCAATTGAATTGCAGTTACTTTTTGGATTTGTATTACAGACATCAGCAAGTAATTATTTAAGAATGTCTCATTTTCAATTTGCTTTGAAAGTGTAAATGGATAGATTGTGTGACTGCTGGTGGGTGTGTGAGGGGGATTAGATGCTGTCAAAACAAGCAGCTGAAAAAGACCGAAAATAATCTTGGGCCAAAACCTGTACTTGACGTACATCCTGATTTAGTTATTCTTCCCTGGCTGATATTGAACTCCATGGAGTGTAAATCTTAAAAGAATTTATCTGTTTGCAAACATTAAGCTCATATCTATCCTATGAGGCAAAATTGCTATCAGTTTAACAGCATTTGAATTGTTTTCCTAGTGATTCATTCAAGAATTTAATTACTTTTAAAATCTACAAATTGGTATGGAGAGTATATACTTCAGATACTGTTCAACTATTCTGAAGCCAGGCAGAACTTAAGAGCATTTAAGCTGTTTGTACATGAATGCCAATTGCATTGTTTGGGTTTTCTTATTTAATAAAAGATGATACTATGTTGCAGGTCCATCAGTAAAGCAAAATTATTCCTTTTGTCTGAGAAGAGTACTTCCACAAACTGGAATTTACTAAATAATTCAGAGTGGAAAATGTGGCATTCTGTAAAGTATTAACTTAAAGGTACTAAATGGTCTTCAAAAAAAATGGATGGACACTGCTGGTCTTTTTGTGCTTCTTAGGACTGAGACGATATACTCCAGCATTGTGGAAGGAGTGTTATGTTGCTTTTTGTGTCACAAGGCCCAAATTCTGTGTTAATCGACGTAAAAAAAAAGCCTAACATGGCGATATGGGATAAAATTAATGCTAAACTTAGAAAAAGCATGTCGGCCTTAATTTAGCAGAGCCCATAGACAGGTATGTAGTTTTAAGCACACAAGAGATCTTATTAAAACAACTCTGATTTCAAGTTAAGTTTTGCCAAATTGGGTTCTTGATCACTCCCAAAATGCTCGATGTGTTTTACTGATGACTAAACCCCAGTTTTTCATGAATTTGGTAATGAAAGATGATGTTATTTTTGACTGTATAGTAGCTATCCATTTCTCTGAAATCTACAGCAGCTTTATGTGATTTCACAATTAACTGGGCAGCCAGAAGGAATGCAAATATTAAATCTATTAAAAAAAAAAAAGAAATTCGAGGAATTGTGGAAAGCATTTTATCTTAAACCCATGAAGTGTTTAGAAAAAAGCATCTAAACAGACAGATCCTATCCTGTATTTTCCCTGTGCCTTTAGTTTGAGGTAATGAAATTATTTTTGTGTCAAGGACTTAAAGGATTTGGTTCCTGGATGTTTATAAATGTATATAGTCAATAAATACCATAAAGGACCCATGTCTTCCTCCAGCTTGGGCCTGAGTCAGTGGCCAGTGATGCCAGTAGAGGGGCTCGATGACATGAGAGGGTCCTTGATTTGCCCATTTTGGCCAAAAGGCAGAGTTCTTTAAATGTGCAGCGACTCTCTAATGACCAGGATAAGGAAGGCACTGTGCGCATGCTTAATACTATGCATGTGGAAAAGCTCCTCAGAGCCCAATTCTGAACCTGTCCAATTCTAATTTACTGCCTTTCTTTTATGGAAAGAAAAGAAAAATGGATGGGAAAGCTTGAATCCTTTCTCTTTCTTGCTGTTAACAGAATGGATTTTCTAAAGCCATCAAACATCTATTAACACTGAAAACTGATAATTCGCCACAATTCTGGGTTTTGCGATGTTGCAAATTCTTTCTTAAGCATTGAAAAAGAAGATAGTAAATCAAGCAAGATATCAAGTTAGTATAACCTTCCAGACCATTCGTAATATAACATGGTCAGGAAGTCACAACAGAGACTCTAAAAGACAGCTCTTTCGTCCTTTTATTGTCACCGAATTTTCTGTGTCGATGCTTTGTAACCAGAATATTTGTTCAAATTGTTCTGATAGCTTTGCTCAGAGGTCAGAAGGTACATTACTCCTGACTAACAGACAACTGTAGAGATTTAAAACATGGGAGGAATGATGGCAGTGTGTGTGTCAGTAGCTTTTAAACTCCATCTTGAATAACTTCTAATGAGACAGTTGTTTGACCAAAAATTCTCACAAAAGGCATATGTTGTTAAATCTTCATTTGTGATGGAATTGTGGGGGAATGAGCTGGAGGGCTTGTTTTCAAATACACTGAACTGGAGTCCAGTCCCAAAAAACTTTATAAAAATTGTATATTGCTCCTGAGTTTAAACAAAACTGCAGTTGAGTGCAGTCAGTTTGATGGATTTACAAGGTTGGGCTCATATAGCTGAAAAAGTAACGTGAAGCGAGATAGCTGAGGTAAGGGAATGACCCAAAACTTCCTGCAGTTAACTTCCCAGCTGTTGCAAACTGTTTTATCGTGAAGAGACTATTTCTCAACTTGCACATAGCAGATCAACACCATAAATTGTTATGACTTTTAAGCAAAGGTGTAGTCAGTAGTTTCTTTAGTAAAACTTTGTATCATGTTTTAATAAAATTTTACCAATGTATTCAAATCAAAAAACCTCTCACCTGGGAAATTTTTCCTTGTGACCTCAGCTGTTGATCTGTATCTTTTTACTGGAAATTATCATTGAGTCCTTATTTCATGTGATTTGCAATAGTGGGTTTTAAGGAGAGCTGGAGATGATACCACAATGGGAAGCTGATTTTACTTGTAGGTGGAGCAGAGAACAGGGAATGCCATTTACTATGTGTGGTGTGTAAGACTTGTTTAGTGAGGAGCTGTAGTCAGCAGTTCAGATTCCTGACTCACATGCTGCATGGTGCTACCAGTTATAGTAAGATACGAATAACCCACTCATAATTATATGTAGTTATAGGGGTGGGATATTAACAACCAGCAAAGAAGAAAACAAGATAAAGCACCAAGTTAAAAATCACTGAGTTGTTCCTTTGACAAGTAGTATAATAGTTATTTTTGTATGCTGTGGGTGTACATGGTGTTATGGAATGAGTAAATTCTGTAGCTCTACATTGCCAGTGCCTCAAACCTGCTGAAGACTTACTACTTAGATTAGGGCTTTTTTTATTTGGCACTTTATTTACATGGACTGTTGTCAGGATTCAGTTGTTGCTTAAAAGTTTTCTTGGACAACCAAATGTAGGCTCTTTTGTTTGGTGACGGTGTCTGCATCCTGCAAATGAATGAGACACCTGAAAGGGACACTGGGTAAAAGCAGAGCAGTCATTTGTGGCTTATGATCTGTGCTAAGAAGGTGGAACATGTTTTATTTAAAATGTTTTTATGTCTGAGGGTAACAGTATATTATGTAAATCTGCTTGTTCTTTTTTTTTTTTTTTTTGTCCTTTATTACTAGTTTAGGTCGAGATTTCTCTTGTGAGGAAAAAAGCATACAAGTGTCAGCAGAGAAAGCAAATGCAAAGCTTTAATTATAAACTATCATTAAAGTTTCCAGTTTCCATTTATTTCAGTCTCATGTCATGAGGGGGACGGAGATCCTGCAATAATATGGTGTTTCAGTGAGTCTGTTTCTATGCTGCTGTCAGTAGTCACGCTTGTATTTGAGAATATGGTCTTGGAACAATATATGTCTGTTGGCTAAGGACCTCTTTGTCTGCATAGATGCCAGAGTAAGAGATGTTTTCAGAAGGTTGCACATGCTTTAGTTCCCTGTCCTGAACTCTCAGGTGAGACCCCCATAGCTTTGAGGGCAGGCAGTTCATGTATGAAAACTTTGGGCTGCTCTTTTGAATGCGGGGGTGATTTTTCTTCCAGTTTCTTTCCTGTAGAACAATGAAGTGACATTCTTCCTGGTGTTTCCTATGAAGAATAAGGATGAGGAATTATCTTCTCTGTCTACAAGTGTTTAAAAACTCATTAGTTAGGGTCCCTGAAAGAGTTCCATACAAGTCAGTGGGTGTGGTGAAGCCAATTGTAATGGGAAGTGGACTGAGCCCTGGGGCTGGTGGTCAGCAGGGAGGCAGAGTGGTAAAGAATACTGTGCATATGCTATAGTAAGCATTTTCATAGATCTCCTCTGTGGGAGAGGACAATGGCTTCGGAGCTCATATTTACTCAAAAAGCAGCCCTTTGATTTTCATGGCTTTCTGCTTGGTTGCACATTGGAAAGCCCATTTGTCTTCACCAAACCTTTGAAGAGGGGTAGGTGAATGAATTGAGGCTGAGGAATAGTGGTTGCTTGGAGAAGGACTAAATTGCATTGCTTTTTATTTGGTAATACTTGAAAGGGTTGATGTCATCTTTAAGTTTGTGAAATCAAGGTGAATATATATTTTTAGTTACAGCATGGATTCTCTCACTGGTGGCTACCTACTTTACTTCCTTTGGAAAATCACTTGGTGTATGTCAAAGTGAGGCAATGGTATTTACTTCTGCGGTAATATGCCTTTTTTTTTTTTTTTTTTTTTTTTTTTTTTGTTAGGTGCAAAGCATGAGAGACAAGGGCCAGCTGTGTAGTTACCTTTATCTAGTCTTTCTGCTCACTTTTTCATCTTCCTGGGTGTCAGCTGGGAACTGCTTTTGACATTTCTCTACTCTGAACTTCACTCTAGCTATATAGTCCTTCAGTGGCTTGCTTGTACAGTGCTACCTACAAGAAAAGCAAATGGTATTGACTGTGGCATAGCACAGAGATCCTTGGGTTGAATGCAACATTTGTGCTGATTGTATCAGCCACATGTTTAGAAAAATAGGGTGATATTTCTAGCCATAGTCCCTTCAACCAATATTGATTTATGTCTCTGCTTTATCTCCTTTTGTGAAGTGAGAAGCATAACATCTCCAGTTTTTACTGGTAGACTTTCAGAGAAGTTGCTGTCATCACCCCTTCTTATACAGTGGGGAATTGGAAGAGGGCAATGACTTGCACAAGGACTTGTCATTGGCCAGGAATGTAGCTAAGTTCCACTTCACTGCTCACCAAGTCTGATGGGTATATTTTCCTATTCCATGAGGGTGTGATGAGGTTATGTCCCTTAATGTTTATGAATGTTTATGGTGATAGAGGAAGACAGAAACCTAGGCAGATATATTAGCAGGGGAAAAGCAAGCGTGTAAAGAGAAATAGTGGTATTTGGGCAGGTGGTATGTGCAAAAGAAGCTGATTAAAGCAGAGAACTCTTCTGAAGGACAGAATTTATTTACAGTGTGTATATTTCGTGTGATTTGCTCTGCAAGTATAGCTAGACAGCGAATGCCATGGACCTTTTGGAGACAGAACCATCTTGCTACTCCAGAAGACTTGTCATTTACCAGGTCTTATAGCAAAGCTTTGTATATGCAGCTGTAGCTTAAGTAACGTCATCTTTTGGATGGTTTGCTGAATAGTACATCCACAGTTTTTCAGAAGCATTGTTGCTCTTTGAGCCAGCTGCCTTTGTTTCTAGTAGTTCGCTGCTGCTTTGTTGGTTAACCCTGGGCATGAGTTTTCTTCACATATGTTATTAGACTGAGCATATTTTCTATTTATACCACTTGTGGATACAAATTACTGTGTTGTGTTCAGCAAGCACAAGGAAGAGTACATCCTTGTGATTGAAAAAAAAAAAGATCACAGGGCAAAATTTCATTCTAAGGTCCTTTCTTTCAAGGTTCAAGGGAAAACACGCTGCAAAAACAATTAATGGTCTTTATTTTTATGATCCTGAAAAGTACGAGGTATTCTCATATACGTGTTTTAATAGACTATGTTGGTAGAATTTGATTTTGAAATGAACAATGTGCCTTTGAAGAAGGGAATGAATTTTTATGAAATTCTGCGTATCATTTTTAGGCAATTAGGGAGATTATTAGTGTTGTACATCCTTGGAAGCATACTTGGAAGCTTTGTCTTTGATACTGTAGGCCAGTAAATTTGCAATAGAGGGAGGCCACTGCAGCTGGTTGAAGTTTTTCATTGATTTAGTAAACTCTAAACCATACTTAACCACAGCTTCCCTTTCTTTCTCATTCCATTTTGAGAGAAGATGACCTTTACTTACTCTGTGGAACAGCTCCAGAAATATTTTGCAATCTATTGCAATGTTTTTGTTACCGCTCAGTCTTCCCTTCTCTCTTTAAAGAGCCCTTGCCCAAACTGACTGTTTTTTTAGTGTGCCCATGGAGGGATCATAGATAAGGGAATATAATTACAGAGAGTTTTGGTATTTGTGTAGGGAAACACCTGTGCACTCCATCAAAATCATAAGCTCCATCAGCAGGACACTGAATGTGTTTGGACTGTAGACCATGACTAGGTGTTATCCTCATCAGGACAATAAATAATACACTTCCCTTAAATACAAATAAGAAAACTTCACTCTGATGTTTCTTTCCCCATTACCCAAGACAAGCTCTTGTGTGAGACAAACCCATTTTGCCTGGTTGTATGTAGACTGCTCATGAATCTTGCAGTACATGACATGCAGACATGTAACGTACATGACTAGAAACTGCATAAAATACACAGATATAATACAGAAGTTTGAAAACACATTAGTGCTCCACAAATAACCTGATGTCTAGGAGGCTTTATTCTTCCCATATACCTATAACCAAAAATATTCTGCTAGCTGCATTTCAACCAGATCAGGGTTAGTTTAGATTTTGTGATGATTCTTACTTGTGTAAACTCACACAATCTGCCTACAAATTCAACTTCAATAATAAAAGGTCTCATCAAAAAATTGAGGCAGGCTAGAATGTTTGGTTAAGATTTAATATCTTTCTAACTAATTATAATGCATTGTCAATGTGTGCTCTGATATCTGTGGAAAGAAAAGGAACATTAAAGATACAGTTCCATTCTACAGGGTCTTTTGTAAACAAGGGTTAGGTGAATATGAGAAGCAAGGGTGAGAGAACCTGTTCTAAAGGGCTTGAAAAGTTGAAGTGAATTCTAAATGTAGATTAGGAACAAATGATGGCAGCTAAGCCAGCATTACCTCAGTTGATTAATTTATAAGTATACTGGTCAATGATTCTAACCAACAGCTATGCATAGTAGAATCCTAATGGGCTCTGCCTGTTAAGATTACATAAGGCAGCGCATCTGATTTATTTCATAGCTTTCCAACGCTCCACTTTAACTTCATACAAATAATGCATTAGTCACACTGGATAAGATGGCGTATTGAATAACATTGTGATTTTGTCTGCTTCTTATAATCTGATTTTATAAAGGATTAAATCTGTTTTAGTAGTTTATTCATATCATAAAAGAGGTTGTCGGTTGAATGAAATCTTTCCATCTGCCACTTTCTGTCTCATTAGAAAAGACAGTAACATAAAGTTCCTCGTTTCCTCCCAGTCTGTTTTATCCCCTGGTGTGTCTGAGTGTGTATATCTTCCGTACATGTTTGTATATTATAATGTCTGTGTGTTCTCAGAGTTGTGGTTAAGAATGCATCACAGCTTTGGAGGGATAATACCAGGGGCTGTAAACATTCTGGCCAAAAACATATCCAACTGGAACAAATGGGGATGTGGGCAAAGGGTGACTGTCAAAAATCTGAAAGCGATGGCTTGTAGCAGCATGGCCTCGTGTGTATGTGTGGCAGAATTCAGCAGGTACTCGAGTATCCCCAGCCCTTCACTGTGGGCGTACCTGCATCAGTTGGTACTGAATGTGCCCTTAAAAATGAGTGGGTGTTGACTTAGGGCTGATGTAAGAGGACGTGAAGGCTGGGCATTCCTCTTAACCTAAATGTGATTTGTCACTTGTGATCAACTGTCATTCATCTGTTACACTTCCACTTGTTTTAAAAACACTCTTTTAGTTCAGATGCATGGTTGTTGATTTTATTAAGTTAGTATTTAATAAGTAGTTACAAGTCTAGACATTTTTTATCCATTGTTGTTGGGGAGCTGATTTATTGTTTGTGTATTTTATTCCTTTTGTTGAAGTGTGTATCACTGACAGGGTGCTGCTGTTGCAGCTAGCAGTTGTTTCCACATAGACCTTCAAAAAGTAATATCAGTAGATATTTTCATCGATGTTTTCTTATTTGTATTTAAGGATCTTGCCATTTTTATTTAATCCTATTAAGTTTTTAGGGCCAGACGTGGTCTTCTGAATATGAGAGTGTCTTACATTCTGATGTTGAACAGAAAGTACTATCCAGCTCTTTCAGTAGTCTTTTTAGTCAAGGCAGCTTCTGAGGATCTCAGTTCCCCCTTCCAAGGACTTGCTGAGGAAGAAACATCTTCATTCACATTTTTATTTGTTGATACATGTTTTAGTTAATCTGTCTCTGGCATTTAAATCTTGGCTTCTTTGCATACATACTTTGATTTGGTAGGAGTGTTTTGATATAAAGCATGTGGTCAGGGGTCTTCTCTTGGTCAGGGGTCCTCCTGCCAGCTTTGGTTGCAGACACTGTGGGAGCACCAGGGTGGGCAAGGGGCTTGTGCTGGGCTCTGTCCTTGCAGCACCCCTTGGGCTGCCAAATAGTTAACACAGAATCATACCCATTTGACTCCCAGTGCATGACTGGGCCTGTCTCTGACTCTAGCAAGCTTCTTGAACAAGACTTTAGTACTCACATATTGTTCACCATGCTTTGTTTTAGGAGAAATGACAGCGGGGCTTAGCTCTGCTCCATGCTGTCTCTGCAGCAGTTCTGTGCTCACTGCTGAGCCCTGCAGTCATGGCTGAGTCATTTTGTGCTTAAATCATATTCATTACTGAAACTGAGGGAAAAAAACCCTTTACTTCTTCCGAAAGTGATTTTGGTCAGATACATTCCCATGATGCAGGATGGTCCTCAGAAGAGCAATAACATTTGTTGAGTTGGAGAGTTTATGAGGCCAGATCTGGGGAGTGTGCACAGGTTGGTTTGCTGAAGGCAAGATAGGGGGCACTTTACCCAAATGGAAACTTCCTCAGCTAAATTTAAATGTCCTTTGCTGCAGGGTTACCTACACACATGTAACAGCTTTAAAACTGGGTAGTTATGAGAAGCAGACACAGCTCCAGCAACACTGGGGGAAGTTGACTTTGCAGGGAGCCTTCCCCAGCCACCCTCCTTCACTTGAAACCTGGACTGCTAGAGGTGTCATCCTGGAGCTGGGCAGGGCTGGAGTCCACATCCATCGCTGCTATCAGACAATGTCCAAACTTGGCATCTTCTGTGTGCACAGCTATTTAAATGGAAGTATTTGTTGGGTTACTCATGTAGTAGCATAATTTTAGGGGTGAAAAGTGTGTGCTGGTTATGTATTGTCTTAATTTTTATTCAAGAATGGATCCACAGTTAGGTAGTACACTGAGGACTAATGTCACCTTCAAGCCTCAAGTTAAAGAATTATCCTGTGAAATGGTTACAGCAATAAGACAAAGCTTAAGTATTTAAATATGAAAGAGCAGTGCCACACTGTTCATTTTCAATGGGGAGTACTGACTGTATCTCTGAATAAACAGACAACAGCCTTTTATGAGAGATTTTTGTTGTATTTTATTTGGCAGCTGTCTTAATAGAAATTCTTCAGTAGTATTTATTGTATTTTGTGCTGGTAGGGGGTGAGAGCCAAAGTGGAATCAGAGTAGTTTTACTTCCTTTACTCATGAACAATAAGAAAATATTGCTGTATTAATTACTTCCGTGCTTTATTGGCAAAAATAAAGAGATCCTATAATATGAAATTGCTAATATGAGAAAGGCTTTGATTTTCTCATTAGCACAGGATATTTTGCATCTGTTCTGGTTCACAAGTGCATTGTCGGCACTTAAATAATAATAATGACTCAGTAATGAATAAGAATAACAACAAATAAGCATGAGTATTCAGGCAGTCAGGCACCCTCCGGTGTTTATCAGTAGGTTAGTTTCGGAGGTCTTGTAAAATGAGCTGTTCCCATATGCCCATTTAGATTTTCTTAGATCATTGCACAGCCCGGAGATTCATATTGTTGCTGACATGGCTGGGTTACATACAAGCACTTTTTTTCATTGTATGTCAGTAGTAAAGTGCTAAAGTTGAAATGGGAGATGTTTCTTCCACTTAGAGACTGTTAAGTCTCCATTTTTCCTCTGTTCATTTTTTCTATTTTTCTGTTTTTTGTTGTATGAATAGTCTTAAGTATCTCATTGTTTTGAATTTGTGAAAATTCCAGAGCACTGTTTCTGCCAGTCTTTCAAGTATGTTCTTGAAAGCACAGCCTGGAAACATCTTCACTACAGTTCAACTCAGCTTGTATTAAATTTTCTCTGCTTCTGTAGGTACTCTTACAAAAACAGATAATGTTAAACTAATGTTTGCAGTCTGTCTTGAATGTTAAAAAGCCCAGGAATCTAAAATTAAGGTTTAATTTTTGATTTGACTCTTGGTTTATTACGCTGTCTCACCTTCTATAAAGTCTCTTGTGTGCTTGTGGAATATGCCACGCAGGAAAATTTATGGACTTCATTTTTCTCCAGGTCTTATCTAATGTCAAATAGTTAACAGTGATAAGTGAAGAATAGCACAATATTCCCTTTATTGTTAAAGCACTGACTAATTTTGTCAAAGTATATTAACTTTTAGCCTTATTCTCAGAATAATTTGGACTAACGATGTGGCTTCATGGTTATGAGTTTAAGAGAAAAGAAAAATGATCAGTTCAAGTCAGGGGAAGAAAACCCAGCAATTATGCTTTGAGTTACTATTTTCTTAAAACACTACTCTGCACTGTAAATTATACCTTTATGAACCTGCAGCTCAAGAGAGTCACACATAAAGTGTGTATGTGTATTAACAATGATCTGGAATGTGACAATTCTTGTCAAAATTCTCTTATCAAAGTTCTGGAATGGCAGGCAAGACGGCATCTTCTGCGTGAACAGTCTAAATTGCATCTGTCAATTAATGCCATTAAAGGACTACCTTAAAACAAATTACCAAAAAGTGGCCTTTTTGATTGCTCCAAGTTGTACTTGCTTAACAAAATCTGCCTATGTTAAAGTATACTTGAGCAATATCTGTGAAGCAAAGGAAAGCAAAAGTTTTTTTTAACTTGTTGATTAAAATATTTTTTGGTCCAACAGTCCTTAACTATTCATGGTAAAAATACAACAGGAAGGGAAGAATAAAAAAAAAAAAAAAAAGAAAGCAAAACAAAACACAAAAAAGTCCTCCTCCTCTAATTAAAACAGTTTAGCCTTGGATTAGCCAAAAGAAATTGGTAAAGCAAGTAGTTTAATAGCACATGATCTGTAAAGTACTTAAAGTGATCTGTGAATGGAAGCTTCTCTAAACCTGTTTCTTGTCAAAGTAATTTGTCTAGTTTAAGAGCAGAGTAAGTGGGTCTCCTTGGCAGTACAAGAGCAAGTAGATCACTATGTGAGATCAGATAGGAGTCTCTGGTGGTTAGAACTGAACTACAAGAAAGCTCTTCTTTCACACCATTTCTATGCTGTTACTTCTCCTAATAAGTGTGCTAATTATCATGAACCTGATAAGGCTTATATTAATTGACTGAACTACATGTAAGTTCTGGTTAAATAGAGAGTAGTTCAGTAGACAGGTTCAGTTGACAGGTGCTGATTTGCTTAATGCTGTATTCTGAGTGCTGGCATACTTCAAAATAAGTATTTTAACCTTTGAATTTTGGGGAGGCTTCAAATGCATAAGTTTTACTCCTAAAATAGAAAAACTTAGAGTTTTCAGAATATCTTCTGCCTTTCTCCCCTGACTTATGAAACTTTAAGCAAGGATTATTCTTACAGTTTTTCTACTGCAGTGAAATCCCTCTGTAGCCATTTGTTGTGTTTGCATGGCATAGAGTAGTATGGCCTGTTTTCCTCCCTACATTATTACAGTACAGTAAGGGCTGGAAAATAAATAGCAGCAGCAATCAGTGTGATGGGTGTATGGTAGATGTGGATTCCTGTTTGAGTGTACCCTGCTTTGGGTGGACCCCTTTGGGCAGATGATCTCTTTTTGCCTCGCTCTACATGTTTGCAAAATGGACACTGGAGTATACACTTGGCTTTAGAGGCCCTTAAAGGCCTTGTTGTTGTGAAGATACATAAAAACCTTTCAAATAGCTTTCATATGTCCAAGCAAAATGATATCAGTATTAAAACGTTCTTTTTTTACTTGGGAGAAGGGCATTTCCTGTGTGAGTGCTCAGTATTATGAGTGGAGACATGGAAATGGACATGGAAGAAGAAAACATGTTACTGTTTAGGGACAAATGTCACAGACATTCTTGGGAATGCTGGAATATTTCTAGTATATTTTACGTATACTGTAATTAGACACTGCCAGTAGTGGGCACAACCTCTGCATTTATTTGTCAGGAGAGCTGTCATATAGTAACATGCTGCAAGAACAATCAGCTTTTATCATTTCACAGCTACATTTTATTACTTTGTAAGATGTTTTAATTCTTTTCCCCCTTCTCCCTACACATGCTCATGCGTAAGGCAAACAGTTCTGGAATCCGGTGTCCTCTGCCGATCAAGTGGTCCCGGCAGAACAAGATTCTTCCTCTGTGCTCAGGTCTGGCCACATCCAGAAGGAAGTTGGGGAATCCCTTATTCCTGTACTTGATGCTATCTCAATCATGCTTTTAGGGTCTGACTTCTTGTTAGGTAATAGTTTCCTTTCCTAAATACTCCCAAAGCAATCTCCCATCATAATGTATCATGAACTTGTGCAGTGTCTTAGGACTCTGTAATCTCACTGAGAAAGGGGCTGGAGTGATACTTCAGAGTTGGTTTTGATGCACATGGGATAAAAATAGCTGAGTGGTTTTCTGCCCTGTGCGTGCCACCTGTTCCAGTGAAAAGAGGAAGCCTTAACTGCTTGTAATGGCCATGAAACAAGCTGCACTTTACTGAGACATACAGGTGCAAATAAAAAACCCCTATTTGAAGGTACATAAGGTAATAAATTGACTGTTGATAAATTAGAATGCAGGGGTGAGGGTCATTTATATCTGTGTGTCCCCTTCTCTATTAATGCAAGGTAATTATCGTAATTATTTAGTTTAGATTGCAAGATCACCACATACTTTTACTGCAGGCAGTGCTTTACCGAAACTACCCTGCATTATATCTACAAAGGTTGAAAAAAAAGGGGGGGGGGAATAGAATTACTTCCTACCTGAGGAACATGCTGCATGGCTTTTTCCTTTTTTATAAGTTTTTAGTTTTGTATTCGCTAATTTACTGTTTGTTCTAGAGCAGCGATGAGTGGGAGTTAAACTTTAAGTGCACATTTGGCTCTTTAAAAAGACATTTAGTGTACCATTACTGCTGTTTACCATCTTATAATTGTTGTGTGTTTAGGCTTAGTCAGGCTTAGTAAGATGGGTATCTGTAGTCTTTGAGGGCTACAACTCCCTGTCCTAGGTTTTACAAAAGACAAAGTAATTATTGATATTGAGATAGATACAGAGATAACATAATACTTTGTGCTGTGATGTTTTAGTGATTAGTGTAAAATAAATACATAGACAAAGAGAGAGGTTGTGGTGGAAGATGCTGTATTTGGCTGCAATTTCTGTAAGTGATATTTGAATGTGATACTCAAATCGAGTCTGGGATTCAGGACTGCTTGTCATTGAGTTTCCAGATTTGCTCTTCTGTGCTTGCACAGTTGCAAAAAAATATGTTTAAGAAAGGGACTGTGTTTGTACTAACAACCGTACGTTACACCACATCAGAGTAAAAGTAAATGCAGTCATGCCTCAATTGGCAGCCCGGTGAGCAGGTGTGTCAGCACGTCCAGTGACAGGGGAAGTATCTCAATCAGCAGGAAATAGTAGATAAGTGTGTATTTGAGAAGATCTGGGAAGATCTGCAACAGTATCTCGACAGGGCTTAAAGTGTAGTTTATGCGAGCAGCCAAGAGTTGGAAGGTGCTGGTCTCCCAGTTTGAAGTCCATCACCAGAAGAACAATTGAATGATTCAACCTGCTTTGTGTAGCTTGTTACTCAGTAAAACTGTTTGTCTTTTCAGTAATGCATGGAAAAAGCACTGGAGAAATATGGATGAATCCAGGTGTAAAATATGTAGCCGGTAGTATTTCCATTTTAGAATTACTGGGATGTGGTCTTTGTGGCTTGGCAAAAGATACTCTGCTGACATACACTGGATTTTCTTCACAAGGAAATGCATCTGTGCAGAGCAGGAAGAGATGGGTATTTGATGCCTACAGTGGAAGTATAAATTAAGTTATATAGGTTGATCTTCCTTTGAACTTGAGTGGAAAAAGCAGGTGTGTGAAAACAAAATGTGGCAAATATGTAACTGAAAATGCCATAGTACTGGAAAGGTAGTTAGAAAGTTAAAACAATATCTTCTGTCATTAGTTAAAACAATATCTTCTTCCTTTAATTCAGTTTTATTACCCGCTGTAATTAGAGGACAGATCCCCTGTTTTTCTTGAAACAGGAGAATATTATTGGATTTCAGGCCATTCATCTGAAATTTTTCACTTATAAATAAACTTAATGCTTTCAGCTTTATTTGTCAGAAATGTTTTTGAATTACAGGTTTTCTATAGAAACAAATCTTTTTGAGGGCTATTTTGTAGCTGAAAGCCTTTGAGAAAATGTTCCTTTAATTCAAAAAAGATCTGAAGCTCTGAGTTGATATTGTGACTATCATATAAACTTTCAAATTTATAATATAAAGGACAGTTAATCCTTCCCTCCTTGGTAGAACTCATATGCTGCTTTTTAACTTTCTTCACCATATTTTATTTTAATGTAATTTTAATGAAAAGGTGGATCTGGCCTTATAAAGTGGTTGTTTGTTTCTTCTCTTCTGATGTCAGAGCAATAGGAGTTCCAGCAGTGTTACTTTTTTTTTTTTTTAATAATATTATATATATTCTGCTCTTAAACTTTGATCTTGTATTTAGTCCTACGAGTTGAAATCCATGACACTTTTCTGTTGCCTTTTAAAATCAACTGATACTTTTTTAACAGGCTGTAATATTCTCTGGATTGAGACCACAGAGCTTGAGTACTTGGATGTTACAAAGGTGGAACATTGGGAGGGAGGTGGTGAAGATCAAATCCACCCTCATATTTAAAGGGTGGAGATAAAGCCTCATATAGTACCCCACCTCTCCTTGATAAGGCTCCTCTGGCTGTATTAATGTTGCTCCTTCTCGCCGTGTTGAACTTCACCAACTGACATTAAATCCTCTCTCATAAGTGATTGGTGTACAAGCCTACTCTGTGATTTCCAGGCGTGTCAAGGGATTTAGCTGTACAAGCTTTTTCTTGTATTTGAAATGCAACTTTTTATAGTAATAGGAAGCACAGATCAAAATGCATGATTCATCCTTCTTTGTATCCATAAAATCCTGCTAATTAATATAGTTTATTAATTTGTTCATAATAGCTAGAAGGAAAAAACTGACCACCCACAAACTAGAAATCCTACTTTTTTTTTTTTTTTTAAGTGCCTTTTTTTATGTGGATCCAGTTGGGTTTTTTAAAGACTGAGCATTTATATTGGAAAATATGTACTTTTATACTAAAGTATAAAATTTCAGCAATTTTATGTCAGTACTGGTGAAATTTTTTTTTAATTTAGAAAAGGATAATTTTTGCCAGTGGAGGAGGAGAATAGTTTTGCTTTAAGAAATAAATCTGAGCATCTCTTAAGAAACACTAGCTTTACTGTGGTTTTTATCTGTATGTGCTTTCATAAAAGGTTCTTTTTAGTGCAATGCACATTTGGTTAAATCTTGAAATACCTTAATGCCTTTCATGCTAGTACATCCCAAGGCACTTTACAATGTGTAAAGTTAACATTAGAAATGCAGTGCATAGATTTCCTAAGACAATCCTTTTTAAAATGCTGAATGAAACATCTTAACTGTTAAGTTTGGATTAAATGGCCCAGCAGTTGGTTCATTTTTTCTTTCTATGGAAAATATGTTTGAAACAAATGAATGAAATGAGTAAAGGCTCTGTAAATAATATGACTTCAAATGATATTCATGAAGGCCAAAATCTGCCATTCTAAAGGAGGAAGTCTAGACATGTACAAAGTTCAGCTCTGTTAATTAAGAGGGAGCAATACTCTGCGGTGAGTCAGAGCAATTTTATAATCCAAATGCTGCTAAAAGGGACTCTTGTCAACCTCAAAATCTTACTTGTATTGTAATCACTGGGTAAAGAGACTTGCTGGCTGAGAAGATACTTGTCTCTCATAGACTTGAATGCAGTCCAGCCTGGTAGTGACCAGAAGCTATTGCCATCTGATAATTGTTTGTTAGGCTATGCAATATAATTGTAGTCTCCAAACAGTTCCTAATGTCAGTGTTAAAAAATACCCACTCCCACGCTTGGAATTAATTATTGCCCTCACTGGCAGCCCCGGTGAGGAGACCAAGGCTTGACTGTTGTTTCCCTTTTCAGCACTTGCAGTGGTCCTCCTGAGAGTATGTGTGTCTGGTTTGTGGTTAAACGGTGTTTGCAGTGTTTTCTGCAGGGCTGCCAGCCCTGTATCTTTTATAAGTACTGATTTTTATCATTATGAAAACAAGATCCTTCACCATCTTCTCGCTCCACCTTTAGGTCTGCTGCAACCTGATTTTCTATCGATGCATTTTTTAAAAAAGAAAAACAAGAAACCAAACAAACCAGCGGAACAAAACAAAAGCTGTGACAGATATGAATTTGTTCTGCAGGATAAGATGAGGCCAGAAAGAGTCAGTGCTTTTAAAATTGTATTTTTTTCTAAACTAAAGGAAATAAAATGTACACTGAAAAATAAAAACCAAGAATAACAGCCAGCTGATAGCAGTGAATACATAAGAGAAAGAAAAAAATAGGATTATGCAGCATCAGAAAGAGCCAACAGATGTTCAGGGCGGCTTAGAAAAACAACATGATCAACGGTACAAAAGCTGCGACAGATCTAAACAAAACCCCAAAATAGATGCAGTTCTAGAATAAGCCTGAAAAAGAGAAATCATTATAGGCTTTCCTCAGCACAGGCGTTGGTCTCTGATAAAACAAGACTGAAACTTCTTAAAAAGGAAATTTATACTGACGTAGGTTTGCAATTTCATTGCTAGAGACTTTGCGCACCTCTGCCAGCGGGTAAATTGGAAACAGGCTAAAAATGAGCAGTCTGTTCCTGAGGCAGCTGAGGTGCCTGAAGTAAGACCTAATTGCTGCCCTGAAACAGAATGGTGTGTTTTTTAGGAATGGGGAACATAAGTGCTGTATCACTTAAAATAATTCTTTTTTCATTTAACTAGATGACTTCAAGTGAAAGCAAGTCCACACAGACCACGTAGTTGTATACAGTGGACTCTTGCCCTTGGTGCAGAAAGGTTTCCAAAGAGAAGGAAATGTGAAATGCAGATGCAGCCAGGTCTGTGTGGTGAAGAATGATGATGAGGATGCCTTGCTGGGGCAGGAGTCCACTGCAGAGCCAAATGTGGGTGGAGACACTCTTTTTCAGGAAACCTGCATTTTTGGCGCCTGTTCTGCTGCTTACCCTGATGTGAGCCCACAGTTGCTGGAGCCAGCCCAGGCTTCCTGCCTGTGACTGTAAAGTGCTAGTTTGAAAAGGCAAGTGTGTATGGATCCATTAAGTTGTCTGAATTTTAATAAGATAGAATATTGCTCTGTCTTTATCATAACATTGGAGAAGCCCCAGAACAAAGCACCTTGACCGTATGTTGTGGGAAGGACATGATTTGGGTGCCTGTGTGTGGACAGACCCTGTGGCACGACCACCATGTCGGGTGAGGCTGTCCAGGCTCACAGCAGCCTTCCCTGGGCACCAGGAAACCCTCTTGAAATGCTAATTGTTGAATCTACATTAATTTGTATAAATTATGCAAATAATTTATGTGCGCCGCTGTGGTTTAGGTGGCTCTCGTGCTGTACTTACAATTTCACGTTGGGCTGACACAGGTTTTATTCACTAATGGATTTGCTGTAGATTGTTTGGAAAGCAGCTGTTGTTGGTAGTTGGGTGTAGGTGCCCTGGTTTGCAGACCAGTGCCCCAGTCTGCTCTCTGGTGATGTCCAGCCTCTTTCTGCAGTGGCATGAAGAGAGGAGCTGAACTCGAGGCATATGTTTCCAGAAATAATCCAGCTCTGCCTTTTCAGATGAAAAGATTAAAGATTTTGACACAAGATAATTATAAAAGGAAAATGAATATTTTCTTGGATCAAAAATTATTGTGTAAAAAGAGTGTGTAAATTATGGCGTACAAGTTAAGTAATGGCTTTTATACTGAAATCTGGAATTACTGTGATGAAGGAGATGGTGTCAAACTGTGGTAATTTATTTCAGTTCGGTTTCTCAGATCTGCAGTGGATTTAGGAAATTGAAATTTATAGCAAGTGGGTCTTTGTAAGAATTTCTCTGCAAGAATGAGGATACTTTATGGTGCTTCCATAGAGGTCATATTCATACTATTATTCCAGCTAGTACTTCCAGTTAGAAAGTTCCCATGTATGATTTGTTCCACTGGCTTCTCAAAGTGGATTTTTCAAAATTTAAATGTCACTACCTCATTTAACTTATATCACTGCTCTTCAGTGTTTGAACAGGGATATGGTGATAAGCATAATGCAGGATTTTGCTAATGAACCATAAAACCTTCCAAGCACTGTTTACTTTTTTTTTTTTCTTTTGTGGAAGTTTTAGGATTTGGTAAATTTCTTTCCAAACCATGCATAACTCTAGTTTTTGTTACTGCCCTAGAGCGCTTAGTGCACAGTTTGAAGTTTCTGTGGACAAAAATTAAAGTTCTCAAAGATGTATTTTTGCGATATTAAGTCAGATTAAATACAAAGGCTCGAATTTATTCCCAGTGGAGGATGGTTATGAAGTGGTCATAAGGATAGTTCACCTGTGAGCCACAACACTTCATATAGAAAAGGACTGTTGATGCACATAGTCTGCCTTGTGCTAAATCAAACCTGGGGAGCGGAGTCTTTCTGTGTTTGTTTAAAGAAATAAATGAGCAGGCTATATATCTGCTGTATCTAAACTGTGCACTTTTATAAACAGAATGGCTATTTTTGAGCCCTGGGCAGGATGTTTCTGGTGAAAGGATATTGCAGATGGATCCTTGCGTGCACACAGTCACACTCCATGTTTATCACTCAGGGAAGGGGCTGTGCTATCGTTCATTTAACTGGCAATTCTTTTGTGGTGTCAGTATCAGTTCCTAGCAAAGTTAGCTAAAGAAATTGTTTCAAACACAATAGAAGTTTTGAACTGGCCTAATTACTTACTCAACAGCCAATAACTTTGGGAATTGTTTTCTGTGTGAATTCTAGATACAAATTGGGATGTCTTTCAATTTGTTTAAAAAAGATTAAGCCAATAGGAGAAAAAAGGATCTTTACCCATTTTCACTGAGCAGTGAAGTTTAAATATACAGCTTGCAATTGAAACTGTTTTTTTCCCAAAGCCTTTGAGGGCTGTTTCTCAGTCTAGTGTAAACAATTTATTGTTAAAGTCCTAGAATATTTGCATTTTAATTAAAGATAATTTTAATTAAATACAAGACTTTAATCAGAAAAGCAGAGTTTAGGCAGATAGTGTACTTGCATGCTAAGCAAGCTTACTCTGAAGGGACCTCTACTCTGTGTAAAACTGATTTCTGCAGTAGTTTAAGCAGGAAAGTTGTAAAGGCATCTTCCTTGTCTAACTTACCTACAAATTGTAATCTTCCTCCTATATCTTTTATTTGCAGTAAATGTTCTTCCTACAGGGAATTAAAAAGGAAGAGGGAGAGATGCAGAAATTTTAAATGGGGAGGTGAGCAGGCACTCACTTGGAACTCCTAAGGATGCCTATAAAAGTAAATTATAAAATTACTGTTGCATAATTTGAATATTCTGCATCAATTATGTGTTCAAAATTATTATTATTATTTTTTAAAGCATGGGCAATTCTGTGTCCATTTAATGTTAGATAATAAGTTTGATATCTGGAGTGTCTGGGCCTGGTAATGATATAATGGTAATCCTAGAACAGCATCTGGAGTTAATACTCTTCTGGTTTTCCCTGCTCTCTATGCCCAGTCATAGAACTATTTAGGGTACTAACACAGATAGAGAAAGTTGCAGCCTGCCATGATGTAGTGAAATAAATTCTGAGGTATGACTGGCAAATGTGATTTTGGAATTTTCCTCCTTTATTCTAATGGGAATTTCCTTAGATCAAGGTAGCACACCTGGACAGTGGGAGTAAATCCTTCCTCAGTGAGCTATGAAGTAATCTGAGAAACACAGTGGTAGCTGACTCTGAGAGGTTTGGGGTTGTGGTAGTTTTATGAGTTGGTTTTCATACGTAGGATTTTAGTATGCAAAGGTAGACAAGAAGTAGGTGATCTTCTGTACCCCTTCTGTCTGTCTGTTGGAATTCACTTAATTCTTTGTAAAATAACAACTAAGAACTAGAATGATAAATAGAGGATATTTCATGTTAACCCACAGCTACATATTTTGAAAGTCTCATTGTTGACAAACTGCTCGTAAAAAAAATTAGAATGCAGGTGTCACTCAAGATCTGTTTAGGAGTGAGACTTCTGTTGTGTTTTAGTATAATATTGGCATCATGTTTTAATTCGAAATGAATATATAGCGTGCCTACAGAAATATTTTCTCTTAGGCCTACAGTTACATTACAGTTTGCGGTAATGGCAAAGCAGTTAATATATTACCTTTGCTAACAGGAAAAGTGGTGCATATAAATATTTTTAGTCAATAATGTATTTTTAAAAAGGTTTCTCAGTAGGATCAGATTTATGTTGTCAGAAAAATTTATTCCACTGACAAGTGTGGATGCCCGGCACGTCGCGTGTGCTGAGATTTACAAAGCAGTTTCTTCCTGGATGTCAGTTGGATGTGGTTATGTAGGGAACTGGGGAATCAGTCCAGGAATCCTTTTGTGCAAAATCCTGCCTTCGATTGGTATGATCCAATAAAGCTCTGCCTCTACATGTCCGTAGCAGTTTCTGGTAGCACTAGATACTCAGGTCAAGAAGGGGCAGAGCGCTGGAATCACGATCTGTGGTGTGGATCTGAGAACAGAATCTTGCCTGGAGCATTTGAGATTTTCCTGATATATTAAATGGGCTGTTTTCCTCCCCCTGTTACTTGTGTGTTGCTGCCAGCTGCAGTTCAGCAAGGTAGAAGCTGGAGCTTGCTCCTTTGGGTTCCACAGATAAAAAGCAGAGAATAATTGTACTTGTGCATTAGATTTTGCCAAGTGTGCATGTTTCAACCACTGTTTTTAAAGAGCTTGCATATTATTTGTTGAACAAAATATATACATAATGAGAAAAATATGTTTGAACAGAGATTTCATGGTGCACAGAGTAGCCAAAATATACAATGAGTAAAAAAAAAAAGCACAGTGCTGCTTAAATCCAGTTTAAAACAAATGATCACAAAATAATTTAAATTCAACTACTTTGAAAATTAAAAGCCTTTAACATATTTTTAAAAAATTATAATTCCCATTCGTTTTTATAGTGCTAAGATCTGTTGCATCAGGCTTGATATCTTTTGATGGAGCTATATTCAGTTACACTGAATTTTTTCCAAAAATTTAAATTGGCTGTATGGAATATCTTCTCCCAAGACAGAGGTAGCTAAAGCCAAGGAGGTTTTTAGCTGCTTAATTAGCCTGGTTTGTGAGATTATTTGGTAGAGGGGATGTTGTGAAAAATTTGATACATCGGTGGTGACTTTGAGGTAACCTATCAGTTTTATCAAATAAAGAGCCAGAATTTTATGGTTTTTATTGGTGTATAGGTGTAAAGTAAGCAGAATTTTGTCCCCTTCATTTTATGGCCATTTTGAGTAATTCTAGTTATCTAATCAGCATAAAATGTGCACTGCAGTTAAATAGCACTGCATGATTATACCTGATGATACACTTCTTTTTTACAGGAAAAAGGATCTAATAACAGGATTCCATATTGATTGTGCTGCTAATTCTGCCTTGCAGCCCAGACTGGCAGAAGGCAGGTAGCTGAATTGTATTTAACGGTTTTATTGTGATGTGACTAAGATAGATGTGACATGGTCCTCTATTATTCGTTTGAGAGTGTGGACACTAATGAAGCCATTAGCTGAGCTAAGGCAAGTGAAGAAAATAGGGAAATTACCATTATTCTGAAGCCATTAAGTTGTAATCTGCCACTTTCTCTCCTTACTCAAAAAGGCATATTCTTTTTAAGGCCTCCCTGACTGTCCTTTAAAGATTCATTAATTCATTAACTTTCCAAAGGAGATGGAGGAAACACAATTGAAATTTTAATCAGCTCAGTGTGTCATATTATTAACATTTTGAGTGTATCTGTATTCACTGTTGCACCACATCAGGTTAAGGTTAAATAAACTACATTACAGCAAATAATGTTCTGTTTCATACTGTAAAACATAAAATGTTGAGGGCATAAATTGGTTTCATGGTTAAATTAAATTACAATACAGAGCTTATATTATAAATACTGCCATTCAAATGTATGTTCTTTGGAGGAAATGCATTACTATCTCTGTGTTATTAACATGAATATTTTCAAAATATCCACAATTAGTCTAGTCCATGTGAAAGGTTATAGAAAGCACTAAATTTTTATTTTGTAAATGTCTGGTTTTCCTATGTTTGCACTTACGATTAATGCTTTTGTTTTATATTTTATAAAGTAGTTGACTTATTTTAATGTCACTCTCCAAATGGGTCATTTAGACATTAAATACAATTACAACTGCAAATTTTTCTGTCAGTTATTACTTTCATTTAGATGCTGTGTAGTGCTATTTTTATCTATCCCTACTTTATTATTAAAAAAAATTCCCTTTTGCCTCGGTTGTACTGGAGTGTGCTGGAGCACAGTGAGCAGCTTCTGGCCCATGCTGTTGGATCTGATTGAGAGACAACTCAAAACCCATAAGAGCTCTTTCTTAAAAATTAAAATTCCCCAAATATACAGAGAAAGTGAGTGCCAGTCTGAGTATGGGATCACTCCATTTGATTCCAGATAACCAACAAGAACTTTTTTTTGCGGGGAGGGGATCCTGTTTTGTTTTGGGCTTTCGAGTGGTTTTATTAATGCTTCAGTTTAAAGGAACTTGAGGTACAGAGACTTTCTGGGAAGTGTGTATTTTAAGGGCTTACAACCCTTTGTTGCAGGGCTAGGTCTCACACTTGCACAACGGTATTGTGGGAGAAAAAGTGGGAGCAATAAACAGGGATGCCATCCCCTGCAGGTTGGAGGTAAGATGAGGCATGAAGACAAAGGGAGGTACTGGAGACCTGAATGTGCAGTTACTTCCGTGAACTTGAAGTTCCTTTCTGAGTTCAGCAAATTTCTTCCTCTTCTTCCTCTAAGTTTATGTTTGGAAAGACTTTCCATTTGGTTTTCGACTGTTTTGCCCTTGTGCTGTATCACACAACTTTTAAGCAGTGATATAACAAAGCCTGCAAGCTTGATGTTAGTATTTATGCTAGGCAGGCAAGCCTGGTATAAATCTGAGGTGTTTTTCTTTTCTTCTTTTTTTTTTTTTTTTCCTAGCTGTGATAGTGTCAGTTTGATATATCACCTTTCATGTTGTGTTTGTACTTGAGGTCAGGAAACTTCTGAGTTGTGCGTATCATCAGCATTGTAAATACAAAGTAGCCTTTGGCACCTTAGTGTGGTGCCTTGCAGTGGATTTGTCGAAACAAAACAAAATCCCCTCTTTGTTTTCCACTGGAGTCAATTACACTCAGGATGAAGCAGTTAGTGACACCAAGGATAGCTGCTGAAGCATTGCAGGCTAACCTGCTTATCAGAAGTGCTGGCACTGGTATTTTCTAGTATCACTGGCTAGCTTTACTGGTCTTTTGAGAACCTCTGCTTTCAGCAAGACTTGCAAAACTCACTAAAACTTCTTTCCAGATTTTTGAGCTTCCAGAAAGTACCTGCCTAAATAAACTGATTCTACCGTGTCAGTGCTGACAGTCCCTGGGGGCAGGACCTCTCCCCTTCTGCCTGTGAAGAAACCCTTTGATCAGGGATATAAATTGGTTGTTGTGCCCTTCAGCCCTGTCCTGCATGCCCTGCTCTAGGGAAATGGGGAGGTGTGTGCCAGCCCCATGCCATTCCCTGCCCCATAGCTCTGGAGACGTGCTGCACTTTTATCTGGGATACACTGCCCATAAAAAGGCCCTGAGCGTGTTCTAGGGAGGGTTCTCTGGCTTTAGAGAACTCGTATATAGCTCTGTAAATGTGTGCACACACCTTTGTAGCTGCTGGTATTGTTTGTGTGCTGTATGATAATATGCATATATACATTATGTATAGGTCTGCCATACATATTATCATATCATTTATGCACAGTATATCTGTATGTTCTTAAGATGATGTTTTGTGGCATCACACAAGATGGTGGAGTTGCAGCTGTTCTCTTCAGACAGCTGGAAAATGGGCTGGTGATCTGTGGTTTCCCCAGCTTCAGTACTGCCATGGCATAGTAATTTAGCAGCAGTTGCTTTTCTGTGTCTTGCCCTCTCCTATGCTTAAGTATATATAACACAAAATAAAATAGACTTGTTTCTGAACAAAGCTTTTGCTATTGTGCAGAAAAAGTTTGCTATCACTCCCGTCTGATGTAGGTCAGCTCATTAATTCTGTTGCAGCTGAGGCATCTGAGTGGCATAGGAAATGGGGCTCAGGTGTTCCTATATTGCTGTTGCGTGTCAGATACGGGCTGGATTTTGTAAGTAGAATTAGATTTTAGCTGTGTTTAGCTGTAAGAAAAAAAAACCCAAAATCCAATGGAGAAAAATTAGTTACATGCCTCCAAAGCAGGAGAATGTAAATCCTGTATATTTGTTTTGAAGATAAGTAGGTGTTTCTTAAACAACAGTAGGTTAAAAAACTGCTGTTGGATTGGAATGGGGTTTCCAGATCTATCTGCTGACATGTAAGGTTTGGGACCCAGACATATCTGCTGTGACATGCTTTGCCTGAACACAGCTTTCTTCCCATCTCCTTTTGTTGGCTGGAGATTTACATATATGTTTCAAGTACAGTAAAATGTTCGGACATCCTGGCCAACAAACAAAACATGCTCTATACTTAATACTGCCTCAAATTTCTCATAACTGGTCTGTGATTATTCCGGTCACAGATAACCCTGGAAAGCTTTGAGATAGACTTTGTCATACAGTTATGAGTTCTTCTGTAAATAAAGCAAATCCTCAGGAGTGCAGGTGAGGAATGATTGATCCTGAAATATGAGGAATAGGAGTGTGTTTTGAAGCTTGGCGAAAAAATCCACATTGTAATTTATTTATTTATGTCCATTACTCTGCACTTCTCCAAGCACTGAAACTCAGCCAGAACACCAGAACTTATTGCAGATCTGCAAAGTCCTGTACAGTGGGGACTGTTCTTAGTTATTGCTATCAGCAGCCATAAATGTAGTAAACATAAACCTCCCATGGCAGTCTAATACATTACTCAATCTGTGACTTCTCCAGCAGCCAGAAAATAGATTAACTTTGCAGTGGGCCTGAAAAGGGGTTATCAGCAAACTCTGGGTCTGCAGACTTGAGAAAAAGATCAGGTTTCAGTGTTCGTGTTCTTCATTGAAAGTACTGTCATCAGGATCTCTGAAGTTTTTGGGAGACTTGGTCATAATTGTTGCTGTCTTCCATATGAGGAACAGGACTGACAAAATCCAAACAAACAGAAATTTTAGGAGCTAAATCCAGCATCGAAACACCTCAATCAAAATTAGCCAGCCTCCCATACAGACTTTGAAGCATCAGTAGCACTTCAGAAACAGCTAGTCCCAGGAAAGAAACACCAGTGACTATTTTGAGGTGGAAACACAAAGCGTGGCTGCATCTGAAAAAAATCGGTGATAGCTTTCCTGAGTCTCTCCCAAGATCCTTAGGAAAGCTCATGCCCTGTATGTCTTCAAATGATGTTTCCCTGTTGACCCCTCCATTCCTGACTGTGCTTCAACATCCCTTGATAAAAGAGAGGTTCTGGGGTTTGATTTTCTTTCATCTTCCCTTAAGCACATCCAAGCATAGATCTCAGTGCTGTGCCATGAGTCCCCTGAGTATATTGAAGTTATGAACTGCTCTCCATGTTAACTTGGTTTGACATGGAAATGTGTGCGAATAAACAATGTGCATGATTAAGTTCTCCCTCTCGTGGTCAGATGGAGTCCTTCTCACAGCCTTTAAATACAGACAAATTAGATGTGTCTGTTTGATGTAACTTGCATCTTTTGGAAGCCTCCCATAGTCATAGTACAACCGGGATTTAGTGGGGAAGTTACTGATGGTTCTTGAAATACATATATTGACTTTTTGCCACACCATGAGTGGACAGATTGGAGATGTGAACCGAACTGCGACATTCCGTGGAATTGTATTAACCTCTCTTGTACACACCTCCCCTAAGCGTTTCTAATTTGTCTCTATTTAGGTGTTAAAGTGCTTCTGAAACATATCTCTGTTTATTATCCTCCTGGCACTCCTGTTGACTCCAGTGGGTGATACAGTGTGAGCTCTGATGCTTTTCAAGGATGCTGCAGTGTCATTGACTTTGACAGGAGCATTCCTCTAAAAAAAGGAAAGGAGGATTTGCCTTTCTGTTATAAATCCCACTGTTTGGTAAGAAAAGTCCTGAGGATTTTTTTCAATGATATTTAAGTCTCTCCAGAAGGAACAAAACCATGCTTTAAAAAAAAATTGCACAAACATACAGGATTAAGCATTTCAAAATCAATTCTTGATTATTGTTTTTTCAGATATGAAAAAAGAAACAGAAAAGAAGAAAAATTTTAAATATATTCTTTACATGGGGCTTAACAGTCATTTTCTGTCAATGTAGATGTTAGATGTCATGAACAGAGCCCCTGCACACCAACATGCATTTTGTTCAGTTTTATCGCCGAGGAGCAGGAGTTTTACTTTATTAGTTTTTCTGATTTCTGTCACAAATATTTTGTGTCTCATGCATAATTTTAAAGTGCTGTTTACAATTATTTTCATCCACAAGTATGGGAATATAATTGCCACTCTTTAGAGCTCCTGTTAAATTCTGAAGCAATAAGTTTAATTGCTTATTATGTATTTCTGAGTAGTTACTTTCCTCTAAGAATTGGCTAAAGATTTTCCTTGCACAGATCTTGACTCAAAGATTATCCTTTAGCTAGAAAATATTGATTAGCATTTGTTTGGTCCCTGAGGAGGGCGCCTTATCTCTAACACTAGGTTTTGTTGTGGGTTGACAGAATTCAGATTTAACCAGGTGAAGTCTGTCATGGTCAGTAAAACGTTAAAGAATCACCGTAATAAAATAAGATATTAATCTTGTGAGGTTTTTTTCCTTTTCTATTTAAACAAAAAAGAGATTCTGGGGACTTCAAACTGATTGAAGGAATTCATGCCAATTGACTCATCTGCTTAGTATGTCATTTGTCTGCTATTAATATCAATGTCTACATTCATTTAATCTAAAATAACCAAACAAATAATAATGAGAGATAGAATATGAATTGAAAAGAACATTAAAAGACTTCAAAATATATTAATAATTTTTAAGACCAAATGTAAATATTGCATTTCATCTCAAATTATGTTATCAGAAAAATTATATGAACAACTAATACAAGATTACATGCATTTTTTTGCTATGCATGGGAATATTATTATTGTATTAGCAAGTATATTGTGGCAGGTCATGGATCAGATTTCAGAACCGTAATGCAGGCCTTGTGCAAGCTTAGTAAAAGGGTCCTGTCCGTAGATGAGCAGACCAGGCTATTTCAGTGGAGTGAGTGGCTGCCTCGCTGATGTCAGCAGGGACATAGGTGCCTTTGAAGAGTGATTCAGCAGCTCTCAGTGCTGACTAATCACTAGATTTAGCCACTAGCAAATGCAGGATACATGATGATGTCTGAGCTCCTGCCTTTTAGGGCTGGCATACAGCTCTGACTCAGGGTTGTATCTGCCCACTAATGATCTGGTGCCTACAGCCCTCTTCTGATGTGAGATATCTGAGCCCATCTTGTCTCCTTGAAGGCAGCAAAACCCTCAAAAAGCATTGCTGCCATAATAGCACTTTGTGGCTTTACTGTAATAACCTGGTGGCAGAGAAAGCATGACTTCGTGACTCTCAGCACCCTGAGAGGACAGAGGCTGCTGCTCTCAACAGCCAGAGGGTATCCTGGCCTCTATGCACCTGCCTGAAGATGACCTACAACACAGCCAAAAATGCAGCAGTCGCAGCACCAGAAGTAAGTCTGACCCTGTAGCTTTGTGGCCTGGGTTTCACGGGGAGGGTGCTTGGGTCTTTGGTCAGAAGTGTTTGTGTTTTCTAGCTGGTAGGAATGGGACAAAAATAACCAAGATTCCACTTCTTGTCTGACCCATGTGAGCTGCTGTTGTTCTATGGGAGTGAACACATTGCCTTTGAGGGGCAGCAGAACCTGGGTGGCTGTGCCTTCCACAGCATGGTTCGGTTCTTTGCAGCCTGAGCACTCATTGCTTCCCATTGTCATTGGCTGCTTTTGGTTTTAGCAGATTTTTCATGCTGTCAAGGAAAGAATGTTAAAAATGTGCAGTGGATTAAGCAGATGTGGAGGCCTTTAGCTGAGGACCTGTCTGCAGCTCCCAAGAGCTGCTGTGCTCGCCTGTTATCTCAGGCACACTTGTGACCTGGTGATGTGCAGGGTTAACCAGGTGTGGCTGGTGATGGACTATCACCTGGCACACAATTTAACCACCTTGTCTTTTGCAGCTGACGTCTTTCTTCAGTCAACAGGGGACAGTACTGTACTCCCATGGTCTCTTCTTTCTGAATGTTTTAGGACATTGGTCTAGGATGTTATTTCTCAGCAGCTTTCTGGTGGTCTCTGTACTTCAGAGAATCACCCTACCAAGCAAATTGGAGGACTCTGTGTCTGTGCTGTGGATATTAAATTTAATTTTCCTAACTACAGGTGTTCCTACAGGCTGTAACAGAGCTGGTAGCATTTGGCCATTTTAGTTCAATAGCAATAGCCTGATGTGCTACTGTTGCCTGGCACAGAGGACATGGTCATGTTGGTAGCTGTTAACAGTGATATGTTTCATATGTCTGAGCCAGAGGTAGTTTGGATTTCCAAAGGTGAGAGTTGGAAAGCTTGAAAAGAAAAAGGGAATAATGAATCTTGGATATTCGTGTAAGCATCTTTAAAATAACACAGCCTGGACACTTGCAATTGTTGGGGTGTTTGTTCATTGACTTCACATCTTATACATGACAAATGCTGTCCTACCTTCCTGTATTACCCCAGCCATGCATTTGTTCTGTCTGCTTTATGCTGCTACTGGCTTTAGGATGTCATGTTGTGAATCAGATCAGCTGAATGGTCCTGCTCATTCTCTTTTGTGGGGGTGGGAATGGGTGGGAGGGAAATTGCTTTGCAGCCAGATTAATTTCCTGGTCTATCTGCCTGTGCAGTTGCATGAGTGCCGCTGCCAACACAAGGAGGGGAGCAAAATTGCAGCTAAATTAAAATATTTCTGGACTGTCATCTTTAGATATGAAAGAATAAATATGATTACTTTGTTAATATTACTTTGCTGTAGGTTTTGACACACTATGGGCTAAGACTACATGCTTGTAATCATTATTCACTCTTGAAATGTAGAATAGTTATCAGGCATGTTTTCGTGGCTTCTCTGAGTATGTATGTGTGTGTATGTGTACTACAGTCCTCTTTGTTTATTGGACGAAATATATTTTTTAGTGGAAAAATATGACTTGACTTTGCAGCACATCAGCGTTTAGCATGAATGATTGCTTGGAGGTGGTTGTGTCTTTTAAACACAGATACTTCTGAAGATGTTTTATCTAATTCTCACTGTTGCTGTTCTGCAGAGGGTGAAGGTACAGAACAACTCAGTGGCCAGTGCTGGCCCAGTGGCCACAGCTTCTCATCTGGTCATTGACTTTTACGGTGTGTTTATTCAGTTTCTGTACATAAATTTACTCAGCTCTACATTGAAATGTCCAAGAGTTCTCCAAAGTGATCTACATGAATTTATCATACCAATTCCATGTTAAAGTCACAACTATAGGAATCCTGCTGTAGAATTCTGCTTGGTCTTTAATCAGCGACCTGCATATGAAAAGTAAAGAATAAGTAGTTCTGGTATATATATTTTAATATGGTAAGCATGATGATAGTAGCTTGCTCACTGAAGCAGACAGTTGCTTCAAATATAGCTTTTGTTGAAGTAAAGTGAATATATTCTTGATAAATTTATATCCATTATAAATTAATAGCTTCAGACAGATATTGTGAAATACTTAGAGAGTCCTTCTGTTTCTGTATTTTCTTAGTTTATTAAGACATTATAACTTCAGTGGATGTGGGAGGCAGGCATTAGGAGAGAAATCTGAAATGCAGATAATAAACAGGTTTCCAGACAGAATACAGTTTTTTTCTTTCCTTGTAATACGTATTTCAAAGTATTAATTCACAAAGTGCTTAATAACTGTGAATTCAGGTATTGTTTTATATTAAGATTCTACTTATTTCCTTTTTTTAAGCCTTTTATACAAAATTCACTCAGTTTACGTGTGTCTCTTCATAAATAACAATAATGCTTTAATTTATGGGTGTTTGCTGTTAGGCTTTGTTTAAATGAATTCCATCCAAAAGGAATCGAGCCCTGTATTCCTGCAGAAATGAATAAACCACATGACGTGAATTTTTATACAACCCATTTCAAACCTGGAGTTTTCAGGGTATAATTTAGATATTGCATTGGTGGTTTATGACCGTATAAAGTGGAAGTGTGTAGGTAGGAGGTTAGATAGATGTACTTGTAAATGGCTAGAAGCAAGGAGGCTGGGTATGGTCTCCAGCAGTGCATTTTTCAGTTCACAGTTTCACGTCTCTATCCTAAGGCATTAGATGTTACTAATTCTCCAAGAGCCAAAGATTTGTTTTACAGAAGAAGATTCTGATTAGATTAAGATATTGCTTCAAGACCTAATGTTAGTTTAGCAAATCATGCTGCAACTGGAAACATACATGATTGGAAATAAACTGCATGTTATCTGAGAAACAGAAAAAGAGCCTCATGATTTGGAATGATACTGCCAGTGTTTAGTGTAATGACACTACACATTAGATTAATTATAGCACTGCTTGCAGGCGTCACTATGCACTTAGTGTTGTGTCAGCACTTTTGCTGTTAACCCTGTGTTGCAAAAAATTGTAATTTGGCTCTAAAAAATGAATTTTATTTTTGTATCCTTAGCTTTGAAAAGTGTATAGCTGTAGAAATAATCATATCTATTTAACATTGTGTATGTTCTCTGCTCTGCCCACTTCTAATGGAGACCTTAGTTTTAGTAAATGCCTAAGACTGTGTCGTGATCACTTCAGATAGTCTGATATAAAGCACTGAGATATTTCACCTTGGAAGCTGGAAGGTGCAGGTGTTAGGGCACCGTTTCACTACTCAGTAGATGAGTTAAATTTGGCTTAATGTGTGTTTATATGATTTGCTGCAATGGCTCTGAAGGATTGTTAAGGTCTGAAATAAGATTTGAGCATGGCTTAAAAGGCTGTTTACACAAAAAAATTTAGAAATACTCTACAGAAGCTATTACAATTAGTTATGTAAACACTTCAGAGTGGATTTTAAAATAAACACTGAAATATACTATAGGCAAAGTGACAGTGAAATTAAGTAACTTTTGGAGTAAGTCATCAGAATGCTCTTTATCCTCATTTGCTGTTGAGAAGACAGTAATAAATGCTGAGCAAATAAGCTTTCTTGTACCTAGAATATATTGTCCTGCAAATACAGGAATCTTGACTCATTTTTTTCTAGCAGTTCTTAGCCTCTTATACTCTCTTGTTTCTAATTTCCACTCCTAGATTGTATTTTACTTTTTTCTGAGTAGTGCTGGCAAGTGGCTCTTATCAAGAACAAATGAAGCTGTAAATCAGGACCAAAATCAATGCTGCTGTAGGGTTGCAATAGCAAGATGTGGTTGTGGGGGCTTGAGTGTTTTACCTGCTGCTGAACCAAGAGTGAGGCCCTGGGTAGTGTTCCAACCCTTGACTTCTAATTTACTGGCAAGTATATATATACAGCTGTTCTGTCTCAGTCTTAGAGTGGAGACATCAATATTAAACTCCTGTTTATGCCTTTTCTTATAATGCAAACAGTAAAAAGCAAATGGACATTCATATTCAAGTAGAATTGCATAGGAATACAGAGAGCACTTAATCCCTCCACCCTTAATACTGCAAGAGTGGGATTTAGGACTGGCAGGGCTGTCTAGGATGCTTGGAAGCATGTATTGGCTCCCTTCTCCTTTGGAGTACACATTCTCTGTTGGTGCAAAGGACATTGGGTGTTCCAGTAGCAGGATGAGTTCTGTCAGCTGGAGGAAGGTTTATTTGCTCAAAGAAATAGTATCCTTAACATCATGGCTGGCCATTTTTGGCTGTAGTTACTGCTCTTCTTTGTGATAGGTGGTAGTATAAACAAGGAATGATTTGTGCTGCTGGAATAAGGCCATGTGTGTTATGCCAAATATAAAATGAGAGGGCTGATACTAGTGCCTCTTGGACATGCCTTTCATTACCCTTTATGCTTCTCTTTCCTAACAGAATTTGGAGGAACCAAACACATGCTATATGCAGGGTTTTATTAGAGTGCTTTGCCTCAGGCTTTTAACTCCTTTAGCTGGTCATTACCTGACCAGTAAAGACCTCTAAACGGGTCATTAATGCTTAAGTAATAAACTGTTTCACAAGACTGTCTAGTACAGAAGCTCTTCTGTCACTTTTACAGTTACTGTTTTATAGATAAATCAATGGATATTCTTGTTTTGCTACATAATCTTGTAATAGCAGCCACAGCAAACAGGCAGAGAGTTCCATTAGCTGTGTCACGAAAGCTGGAGGTGGCCACACGCAAGTGCAGCTTGGAGTTGTATGTAGGGAAAACCAGGAGTAAGGTAAAGAATGAAGGCATGTTCTGCTGTTCCCAAAACAAAGTATATCTGCTTCTAAAGTTTTTGGGGTTTTTATGTTGATTTTTTTTTTTCTCCTAGAAGTTGTATAATTTCAATAATTCCATCCTTATTAATATCAGTGTATCATTTATGGACTGCTAAGTGCTGGAATAAGCTAGTCATATACATCTTTTCTCATGGTAACCTTTGAGGAGTGTCAGTCTGTGCTAAGAGTGTTGGGGTTTTTGTGAGATTTTTGGCTTTTTTTTGGGGGGGGGGCAGGTCATAAATATTAAAAAGTGGAATGAATGCTGAAAATGGTTCTTTATAGACACAGAATATTTTTCTGTGGTGAAATGGAACAAAACCTCTGCAAATTTATGACTTCTAGTGTGATTGGTGCCTATAGAGCAAACACTTCATAATTGTTTTTCCAGGAAATTGAAAATATGTTAGTTATGGGACAAGTTCTCTCTGGCAATGTGAAACAATTAATATTGAACAGCTGTTTCTATGATAGACGTTTTTACAAAAAATACAACACTGGCATGTTTTTTTATTCATTACTTCTGTGTTGAATTAGTTTTGCATTTGTATCTGCCATGTTGAATCTAACAAGAAAAAACAGATTAAAAAAACATGAGACAAGTTATTTACTGAAAGAAACAACAAAATAAGTGCATTTTTAATCTTTTTCCTTGAGAAAAAATATATTTTTGATTAACAGCCTTAATGAGACCCACCAAGGGCTTTGAGGTGACTTCAGCCCTGCGCATTGTTGTGCTACACTCTCAAGCTGATGCTGAAAGTGATAACATTATATATAGTGGTACAAGAATTGTGTGCTGACTTAAAGTAGGGAGGAATCTGATGCAGCACTTTGTTCAATTTACAACTCATAATATTCTTAGCACCTGCAGAAGGATTTTAATTCATTTAAAGCAGAAAAAGGCTAACATAGGATTATAAAACAAATAACACTTCAGATATTGCAGCTCCACGGATGTCTCATTCTTATCTTTGCTGATAATTTGACTGTGCTGGTGTAGTAGCAACAGTAGCAAACCCAGCATTTGTACTGAATTCTTCTGTGGACAGAAGCTGTCCTGTGTGTTAGTTTACTGTGTTAGTGTGACATCAGTAATCAATTTGGTCCCATCTGCAATTGCCTGATAAAATCAACCGCTATTCTGTTTAGCTCAACTTGCTATCTACAGTAAGTGATTTGTAGGTGCATGAATATTAAACTTTCCAAACAAACATGAGTAAATATGAATTGACAGTAAAAGATAGTTATATGTGTGCGCTGAAAAGGAGAGCTCATTGTTGTTTTAAAACAGCATTAAATTTCATCATCATGGTGTGAATAATGATTACTGCTTCCTTCATTTTGTGATAGGAGAGAACAGTAGATCCCTAATAACATCTTTGTATTACTCCTTTCACTTCCAGCTACTGTTGTCTATTTGTTGTAAAGATTTTCTTCTCTCAACAGCCCTTATGTTTTTTATATGACTGACTGCAAGTATATTTGTGTAATGATTACAACAAGGCAGACAGAGTATTTACAAGCCATAGCAATTCCTGTGCAAAGGCAGTCTCCAGAGAAGGGCACAATAACAAAGCAAGCAAACATCACGGTTCTCTAAATAAGAAGTTTCAGGCATTGGGGTGGTGACTCACAATGTGGATGGGAACCCTGGAGTTTTAGAGTAATTTATGGGGATCCTGAGGAGATGGATTTCATTTAAATACAGTAACTGCTGAAATATTCCTAAGTTAGAAAGTCAACTAGTGGTTAAGTAAATATCCTCTTGACCCCTTTTAACTCTTGTGATGTACCATTGTTTTAAACTATTTACTTTGAAATGCCTGAATCATAAAATGACCCAGGAGAGATGGATTGACCACAGATAGTTAATTCATAGGATTGGGTTGCTTAAAATTTAAATTCCATGCCCATTTTTTAATCTAATCTGTTGTTCTTTAATTGGATGAATTAGGCTAGAAATGCAGGGCTGTGGAGTCTAAATAATAATAATAACAACAACAACAACAACAATAATAATAATAATAAACTTAGAAAAAATTGGTTTCGCACAGTCTGCAAAAAGCATTAAGGGAAAAAATTTAGAGAAGAACGGAGGTTCCTTCTTGTTTCTATAGAAACCAGTAGTGATCAGGAGGTGTACATTTTAGTGAGGCTAGCTCAGTGCTCGGGAGGGCCAGCGTGAAAACCCCAGAGCTGCCCTGGGTTGAGATGCAATTTCTCTGGGAGTGTGGACCCAGCTGGAACGGGGATCACACATCTCTGGGTGCAGGGAGCCTGTGCAGTGCCACGTCCCCGGGGAGCGCAGCCTGGCAGGAGGCTCTGCAGCCGAGAGCGACCACCGCCTCCCAGCTCGCACAAATCCCATTGCAACCAGGGGAAAGCACAAAAGAGAGGGGAAGACTGAAGGAGAAATGTCTGGCTCTGTGTCAGAATTAGCTATGCTAATTGCTTTGAAGAAATAGTCTCCTTTGGTTTTATCGTGACAGAATCATGGCCGCTGAAACGAAATAGCAATGAAATGGTGTGTTCAAAGCGTTGCAGCCAGGACTCAGTGACTTGGCATTTGAATCGAGACAATCTTCCTAGCATACTGCATAATACATAATGTCCTCCACAACAAAATTATATTCTATAACTATGTTCTGTTTTCCCTATGTTACCTAAGTGTTGCCATAGAGGACAGATCAGAGAAGCATTTGAAAACCAAATTTTAAAGCAAATCTAGATCTTAATCAATACCTTTAAAATAATTGCAGGATTCCTCTAAAGGAAGTTCAGGTCACTTGCAATGTCAGAAATAAGGCAGTTTCAATTTGCTGCAACCTGACAGATCCAAGGAGTGACTGAGAAATATCTAGTAACTGGCAAAGACACCTCTGTTTGACATTTACTTTCACATGTAAACAATGGAGCACTATATATTGGCATCTGAATGTATTAGCTGGTGTTGATCCAAATCCTGGTATGAATTTAGATGGTATTCCTTTCTGTTTATAAATACATAGTCTTGATAATAAGGGAACATTTACTGCAGTCTTGCTCTGTGGTTGTCAGAGCTGAATGAATCATTTTGAAACATAAACCCCCTCAGATCTCAAAAATATCAAGAAAAACATAAAACATAAGGGAAAAGGATTATAAAACACAAATAAAAAAGGTTCTTAACATATTTAGAGGCCTATGGGCTGTAAACACTGTAGATTATCATTAATGAAACTCTGCCAAGTACGCAAACCACAGTTCAGTAGCAGCTGTTAAGCAAGCATTGTTCAAAGCTGGATAATCCCTTGAACATTATACTTCGTGGCTCCGTACCTCTTCCTGTTAGTAATCAGATAATTGCCTTGCATTTTCTGTTACACATTTTGCTTTTAAAATTCAGTTTCATTCCTCTTCATGTCAAAAGGCTTTATCTTGTAGTCATCACTTAGGCAAAAATCCTGCAAAAGTCAACAGGCAGGGCTGTGATCTTTATTTTTGGGAAGTCTGGTCCAGTACAATTCAGCCCTGTGGTATTACTTTGGCTTCACAGTGGTAAATTAGATATGAATCCCACTCTACAAATAATATGCTTGAATTATTTCGTAACTCAGTTGCTTTTTTTTGCTTTTTTTTTTGCCTTTTTTTTTTGTATACAATGTGCTCTTGTGAATAATCTGGGAATTAATTATCCTGATGCCTTATCCTGGTGTTAGGAAAATGAAGCTGGACACAGTTAGAGGGGTTGGGGTCTTTACCTCAGTATTTTAATCAGGATCCTGTTCAGTGCATCCACTTCAACCAGGTGAAGTGTGGCAAAATGCACCCCCCCCCGCCAATCGTACACACCAGTTATAGACTTTACACATCAGCATATCTAACAAGGGGGCCCAATAATGAGGTTGGGGTGGGCTAACCCCTAGTTTACAGAATCCTCCTGCCAGGAGACCTTGGGTTCCTGAGATAGTAGGAATGTTTGGTCTCCCTGGCTCTGCAGTTCTGGGGTGTTTAGTCTCAGGGCCTGCAGAACACTTACAAAACACTAAGCACTAAACTAAGTAAAAGGTTGCACGTATGCATACTGGTAATACTTGTGGATACAGAGATCTGTGTAAAAGGTATATAAAAGAAAAGACAAAAATCATTCTGGCGTCACTACCACTTCTATTTACTTTACAATAAGTTTGCTCTTTCATGCTGGGAGAAGAAGGAGAAGGTGAGAGACCTTGTAATTCCATTTGTCCAAAAGTTCAGGTCTCATATGAAGGCATCCCAGGATATCATACATAAGTATCTTGCAGAAAGAAATTTGGAAATGATGGCAAATATTTCTTTCCAGCATTAAAATACTCTCAAGTACTAAAGCAGAGAAATAGTGAGCCATAGCCCTGGTAATTGTGAGTTCCCTTGAGTGCCATTGGCTACTAGGGTTGAACCAAGAGAGTTGCTTATCTTGCACTTCTGGAATTTCTCACAACCCTACAACAAAGCACTATTGATTTTTCTCAGCTGGCAGGAGGGGAGGAGGGATTGAAGAAGGTCATATGTAAATGTGCTAAGTTTGATAAACAGCTGGACCAAATATTACTAAGTCTAGAACCTCACCCATGCTAAGTAAATTCATTTTATAACCCCTGAGTTAGGCATTTACTGATTCCTTTCAATTCACATATGATGTCCCTGCACTGGAGTGCTCAGCCTCACAATATTCGCTGACATGGGCTATTCAGTTTAAAGCCAGCACATCTCTTTGATGGGCACTGGCTTCACCAGGTGTTGGCATCAACTTTCTTTGTCCAAGATCGAGTTCCAATCCCCAGAATCAAAGCAGATGGAGACATAATTCAGACAGCAGAAACTGGGATTCATTCTTAAACCTGAAGGTTTGCAGGGACTGTTTCACTGTCTAGTACTTAAAATTATTTTACGTCACGTGACATAAGCAGAGATTTGAGAAATGGTGTCGTACCCCCCCCGCCCCCAACATGGGCAAGGCATAATGGATATTTTCTAGCTAACATATCTCTATGGATGTGTAAGAAGAAACGGACTTTTTTCCCATAAATTGCAACATTTTGTTTTCAAGGTAACCCAGTGCTTTCTGTTCATTGCAGAAGCAATATTATTAAATGCCAGTCAGCAGTAAAAATTAGAAAAAGGATGGCCTGATAGACAAAAAGAAATGCATTTTTCCCCCCATTTCTCAAAAAATAAATTACCAGTGAGACAGGAGCTGTCTTTAGGCAAGGTTTCAGGAGGCAGATTAGATAGCAGAATTATTTCCTTGTTCTAGGTGAGAGGCAGTTTTCATTGAAGATGGGAATTTGTAAGTATTTCTAAGGGAAAAGGTCTTGTAGCAAAACTGCAAATTTGGCAGCACTGGGGTAACTCATTGATCCTTTCAGCAAAGTAATACTAATTAAAAAGGCATCTGTAATGAATAAAGTACAGATTCACTCATCTCAGCTTCTGTGAAGAGAAGACATGTACGAAACAATATAACTATTCTCAAGTGCAACTGAAAGGTGGAAAAAGTGTTTCTTGGTTGCTTTGTTGTAAGAAGCCCTCTCTGTGCACAGTTATCTGCTGACCAGTTGCTGATACCATTCAGTTCTAGGATATTCTAGAAAAAATGGCTCAGCAAAGATTCTAAGTTTTGGATTAATTTCCTGACATTAGGAATATTTCCAGCAAAGGACTTTGACTTCTGTAAGAAGGTTTTCTCAGTAGCAGTTTCTGTACCATCTGAGCCATCTGAGGCTTCCTGCAGTGATCCTTGGCTTCAGCTGAAAGATTGTCTTGCCCTTAATCATCTTTAAAGTTGCATAAAACTCTTTCAGTGTATTGGCAATTGTGTGTTAGTTTGGAATTGCATTTCGGAATGCATCAGAATCTGCCAAACTGTCTCAGGAGCACTGCTACCCAGGAAGGCCAGACAGTGTGTGACCACTGCATGTTCCTAGAGGGTGTAGTGTGCCAGTGAGATGTACGGGTTGGAGGAGCCTGCAGGTAACTCTTGGGTGCAGAATATCAGCTCCACTGCTAATACCATTCTTCTATTGTTCGAGGTAATGGCCAACTGCAAAGGTTGTCCTGTGGTCTGATCTTTCATTTTAACTTACAAGAGCACGTTAGTCATAAATGGTCTCTTAAATTCAGGTGGAAAATTTCAAGGAATTTTAGTAGTGGGGTGTTGGGTGCAAATTTGAAAATGAGCCACTTTGCAACCTATGAAAATGCTATGAATTGCTGGTATTTTGCCTTCCATATGGGTGCAAACGGAAGAAGGCAGTGGTAAATGGGGAAGCAAGAAACTGGGACAAGAGTCATATCTGTTAAATATTTCTGTTGTAGAAAAGAGTAGACTAAGGGATTGAACAGTGGCTTCCATCTCCCACTCCCCCTTCTCTTTACCTAACCATATTCTGGGATAAAACCTTGTTTGTCAGAAGTCTAAAACACTGCTGACCTGTTTGCCAGACTAGCAGAGTCTGAGACTTTTCTTAGATTTTAAAAGAAAGCAAACCCCAACTGTTCACAGTTCCCCTCGAGTGGCATCCAGGAATGCCTCCAGCATTTGACTCCAGATGGTGGAAGGCCACAGCCTCGACTAGAACCCAGTCATTGTGATTTGGGCAGTGGGCTTTGGGGAAATGAATGGATTGCAATACCATCATCTTATTTGAGGGCAAAACCCATCATTCTTGTCCAACTGCGGAGACTTTGAGCATGGAGTTTTTATGAAAGGATTATTCAAATAAGATAAACTGACTTCCATACTGGAGAGAATTTGCAAAAGCAAGTAGCTGTCATTGAATGGAGTAGAACATACACTTTGGAAGTAAAAATTGAGATAATCCACAGTAAAATTCACATGCTGTTATAGGAAGGTACAATTATTAAAAACCAAAACAACAAAACTATTCAAAAAATAAATCTGAAAGGAAATGGGGAAAAGCAGTGCTTTCCTACTAATTTGCCCCCTTTATTCTGTGTTTAATTTAGTAAAGCAGTCATAAACATTGCTAAACAGTCAAAAAATTAAATGTTGCTGTATAATTTATGGTGGTTACAGGATACATGAGAGTGCACTTTAATTAGCAAATTGCATGTTTATTTTATTTGCTTAGCATATAATTTAGATTGGATAAATGCGCTTTGACTGGCTATGGCACCTAGGTATCCTCATTTGGTATAATTTTTAATCACATTGTTTTGGAATTTTATTGCAACATTATACAGTTGATATAACAGTGCACAATTAAGTATGCTCAGTTCGCACCTTACTCTTGAGGAAATTACTTTTTATCTGTATTTGGATGGAGCACTTTATGCAGCAAGTGAGAACTTGGGAGTAATAAAGAAAGCTCACTGTGGGTGCTAGAGCTGCAATCTGAATAGTAAATAATAATAGTAATGATGGTGCCCTGCTAGTGAAATGTGTTTGGGAGGAAGATTAAAAAAAACAAACCCTTGAAAATGGGCAACTGGAAATGATCGTTGTCTGTAGTAGTGTATTGGCTGTATTATAACGATGTCTTGATGCCAGACCTGAACTGGGGGAGGGTGAGGATTGTGTTTGGTGCTGTACTCAGCCCGAGGGGCAGAGACCTTCATCCAGCAAACATGAGCAGATGTGGCAAGGGGGTGATAGACCTCAGACAAAACTGCCATCTCAGTCTTGGCTCCTGCTCCTGCGCCCCCGCTGTGCTGTGGCCCATGTCAGGAAGCTGACCAGCCTGGACAATGGGATGTGCTGTAAAGATGAACTGTAAAAAGACACGACATGGGGAGAGGTAGGCTCAGGCATGGCAGGTGTTCCTGTGGTTCCAAGACTTGAAAATGTTTCTGCACTTTTTGGTTTGTTTACTATTGTGTATTTGATCATACTCAGAGAGTGTCAGTCAGGGATGTGTTCATGGTATTGTGATTTTAATAGGCTTTGAATCTGGAGCTCTGTTTTCCCTGTTGTTCACTTCACTTTTTTATATAGTGACAGGGCTAAAAGAAGGCTGTATGCTTGCTTTGGGGAAATTCGGATTCACTTTACCAGTTAAATCCCAATTTCAGGTAAAAGAGCAGCAGCATGTGCAGCAGATATGCTGTAGATGTTACTGGAGGATGTAATAGAGCTGAACTTGGACATTCTGGAAAAAAAAAAAATACATTCTCTTTAGCAGATACTCCCTAAGGACGTAGTAATTAAAAAAAGAATTTTTTTTTTTGCAGTTAAAATATGGAAGGAATAGAGAGCATTTAATTGAGATCTAGAATATATCTCTGAAGTGCCATATTCTATAGTGGTTTGGCTTATGAAATTCTGCACAAAAGCTCTCATTTTCTCTTACAGCCTATGGACTTTTTCCATAACGGCTGCCTGAGATCCCACGCAACTCTCAGCAAGATTGATACTGGGCCAGATTATGCTTTCAGTCACATAGGTATAAATCTGGGGTAACTCCATTGTTCTGCCCCTACTAGAAGAGGATCTGGCCCACTTTCCTCTCCTCTCTGCCCCTGGGTAATTGGCCCCATAATGCGCCAGTGCTGCTGTGGTGTGATTGGCACTGATCGCTCCGCTGCAACAGGACATTAGCAGTGGTATGTACTGCACCAGCACTGACATTCCTTACTTTGTTACAGCGTGTTTTGATAATGTTATCAAAGAATGTTCCCTGCACTGATTATGGTTATTAAAATATACAGAGATCAACAGATATGGCAAACAGCTGGTTAGTCACAGCTGATGTGAGAAATTTGATTTAATGTAAGTCTCACCATTTGAAACTATATCCTCTAGAAAAAACACAGGTGATTAATCCCTCCTGCATGCAAGCTAGTTGACTTTGTTTAAAATAGGATTATATCAGGATGATAATCAGGGACTAGAATTAAAGCACCTTTTTGAAGATTGCTGAAACAGAGAAGAAAAAAAGCGAAGAGGAGAGTTTTTCTGGTTTGGGAGTTTTGTTTTGTTTTTGGTTTTGGTTTTTGTTTTCTTTTTGTACTGATGTACTGGAGTGTTTGGATAATATTTATGGGACCTATCACGCAGATGTCCCATAGTGCTGTAAGGAAATATCTGTGGTATTTAGAGCCAGCGATGCAGTCCTTTTAAATATCTGTATTGCTCTATGAAGGCAGACAGTGCTTCCCAGCATTCCTTATGGAACACAGGCAGAATGGCATGGACCTCTTGAATAATTAATAAGGTTTTCAGAGCAGTAGTCATGGAAACCCAGGCAGTGTCACACGTATGGATTTTAGGAATTAGGCACATTTTGAATTGCACTTCTAGCCAAAAAAGATCATGCTGTAAATCTAAGGATCAGAAGCATTTTCTCGATGAGTCTCTTGTTTACACTGACAAATACATTTATCTTATGTATTTTTTAAATTTCAATAATACTTGGATTCCTAAAAATTTATATGTTAGCTATCTAAAGGGCTTTTAAAGGCACTAACTGCCATAAGTCATTTTTACACAGCTTACTCTTTTTTTCCTCTTCTTTTTTTTTTTTTTTTGTTCATCCTAGGCCCCCAAAGTTATTAGTATGTAGGTTTTAAACTGTATGGCCAATTGCTGTTCACTTAAAGGACCATAGTTTTACCACTAAAGTTGCTAGGCCCTTTCTATTAGTTCAGTTGTGTGGCTTTTTTATCTATCTCAAAAAATGTCTCTTCAGGATCAATATCGTCATTACCTGAGGTGTGTGTGTGGAAAAAGTCAACCAGGCAGCAGTGAAAAGCTATCATCCAGTCCCCAGTAATATTGTACGTGTAAAGAATAAAAATACATGGAAGTTATTTATAGACCATAAACCCTCTAGTTTCATAAACCATTTTATACTATTATTTGCCCTAGTCTACAGAGTCTCTCCTCAGTTCACAGCACACTCAAAAGCCTGTTTTTTATTTCTGGTTGTTTGAATTGGGAAATTAATTAGAAATACACGTAGCAATTTATGGACATGAACAAGCCATTTAGCCCAGTAAGCCTGCTTTCTTTTACCTTTTTTCATCCTCATTTTGTTTTGTCATTCTCTTTCAATCTACTCTCTACTAATAAAAATATCTGTTTCATAAACTCATTGAGATTTTGTGGCAGTAATATTACTTGGCAACATAATATGGCATATTCATTACTCTCTAAGCAAAATGATTTTTCTTTACATTTTGTGATCCAGATTTCTCAATTAGATGCATACTTGCAGCTTTCATTGAAATCAATGAGACTTTTATAGCTGTCACTAATAGCAGATACTGTCTCTTTATTTCCAAATGTGAAATGATGGCCACGGTTTTGGCTTTATTTTCTTTTAACTGGTAATGAGCAGGTTCTCCCATCTCTCACATCTCTGTGCTACATGAGAACTTTTCCTAATCTCAAATGAAATATTCCAGTTGAGTCATTTCAAAGTTATCTCTTTCCTAGTAAGAATAAATTCAATCACTTTGGCCTGTCTTGGCATGAGATCTTTAAGTACCCAAGATTAGTTAAGGTTTCTGAAGTTGCACCCCCTCGCCACAGTAAAATTAACTTATCTGTGTGATGCTTAAAATTATGGTCAGAATTCCATTTATGAAGTAGTTATTAGAGAAATCACCTTGCTTCTTATGATTTGTATTGCAGCCCTTTTTTGGTGCATCTTTGTGTCCTTATTGCTGTTTCTTTTACTGCAGCCATACACAGAACAAACGGCTTCAGAGATTTTTTCTACACAAAGCTCTAAATACCTTCCCAGTTGCTTTGGGCACTCTTTGCCTGTTTCTTTTCCTGTATATGTCTTCTCTCCTGGCTTATTATGCTACAGCACTCCCAGCTAAGATGTCCATCTGTAGACTGTTAAAAAGATGTACGTTAGTAATGGAAATAGTCAAAAAAATCAAGAGGACCAACTCAGAATGGTGTGTGAATATCAGCTACCTATTGGAAACCTCACGTAATTCCCTCAGGACAGTTGAGACTCGACCCCAGAAATCCCCTGCAGTTGATAAACTTCTCAACTGTAGTGTTTATTGGGAAGAGTCACACACAGTTAATTAAAATGCTGAGACTTTTAGATGGGTCAGAGGAGTTAAAGGAGGACAATGATATGGTCTAGGACTGTAGCTGCATGCAGGACAATTTACTGTTGACTGAAACTGATATTCCCATAAAACTCTTAGCTGGAGTTACATAGGAATGATAACCAACTGAAGAGCTTGTCTTCAGAGCATGTTTGTCTCTTCTCATTTTTTGCTGCCTTTCAGGTAGGTTTCCAGTATTTTGATGCTACATACCATCCCTCTTCCATTGTGAACTGAGACATTAATGGAACCAGTATTGTCGTAATTCTTTCTTTCTCCGGGTTGTTTTGCTTCCCCAGTCATAGAAAAAGTCTTAAGATAATGACAACTTTTGCAAAAATCCAGTTGTCCCCCAGTTTTAATGCAGAAATTTATTTAGCAGTTTAGTTTCCTCCTCACAGAATTATACATATATTTTTATGTTCAGAGACACACACAAATACTTAATGTTACAGTCTCAAGAAGTTGATGCTGCTGTCATATCTACAAGTAATCTGCAGCACCATCATTGCTGCGACCTTTCAGACCACTGAATGTAAATCAGATCCTTTCCTTCTGGTGGGCTCCGTGGCACACTGAAATTGCTCACAGATTGAGTTCGAACAGTGCCTATCAAGTGAAATGACGATGCAGGAAGCATATTCTCATTCTGGTTGCACTGGCACATTTCCAATGCTACACCAGCTGCAGTGTTTTACAGTGAAATCTGTGGTTTGTGGAGGAAAGTGGGTGTGCACCTCTGTTAGCTGTCACATGCTTGCTCAGAGCCATTGTGTTCTTCCTGACTTCTACCCCCTGCTGATGGAAATCCCTATTCTCGGTCTTAAACCATCAGATCTCTGAAAATGTTTTTGGTTTAATGGATTTGGGGTTTTTAGATTGATGCCTACAATAACATCATACCAGGTAATGGAAGATGCCTCATATACAGTACTATGCAAAATTTTCATCCTATATTTACATAGACACTTGAAGTCGAGGCAAATGTTTTAACACTTGGAAATTCTATGTGGGATGCAATGCCAGGCTCATGGGAAGAAGGCAATATGAAACAAGGCAAGTGCAGAGTAGCAGGGTAGTACTGGAAATTCTCCTTGTGGCTTTAAAATCACATATTCCTAGCGTGATCATGGAGAAAGAGGTGTGTGGCTTAGGATCTCCCCCGCAGAAAGCGAAGTGACCATGATCACAAGTTTCATTCATTGATAAAGAAAGGCTATGATTATAGAGAGGGAATAAAAATATCAATAAATATGATTTCTACAGAAATTGGTAAGTAGATGAATGAAGAGCACTATTTTTTAGTTCATCCACTCTTACTTTGCATGTGACTGTAACAGCAGCAGTCTTATCATAACGTGCCTTTGGTAGACCTTTCAACTTCATAATTCATCAGTTTTCAGCAAAAGATCAAACAATGGGGTAAATATTTGTGTAAACCAATCTAGTTCTGACCTCTTGGGCTTTGATGCTCAGAGCACTCAAATGGGATGGGGGCTTGAACTGTAATCTTATAATGGCGTTCATCCCTTGGGCTTTCTCCTGGATCCGTCTCTCCTCTCAGACATGCAGTGAAGAAAATCAGATAGGGCATTGATAGTCCATCTCTTTTCTCCTTCTCTGAAATTCTTCATATAAGTGGCTGTGGCAGCAGGAGTATACAAACTTTACACATTTATTTCTGGCTTAACAGAAGAAAAAATGTGTTTGTTTGGGTATCTTGGTGTTCTTAGTATGTTTTCATCTTCTGCCCAGAATTGTGTAAAAGGGGCTGGAATTAAGCTAGATTAAAGAGGCTCAAAGCACAGCTGATTTGGCTTTAATACATTGTCAGTAGAAGAAACTGTCTGAATGCTGCAGAGGGCTTTAGATCTTCCATCAGCTCACAGTGGAGATCAGGTGAGCCACTATACCTCATACAATGAAAGAAACTGAAACCATTGTTCTTTGCCACAAATCTACATGGCATGAGGCCAGTTAAGAGCTGAAATAGGTTGGTATTAATGGCAGGGAAGTCTGGAAATGCTCTAATCATACCTCTCCCAGCAGGGCTCGTAGTGCAATGACAGGATGATCATCTTGTCAGACTTTGAGAACTTTCTTCTTTAAACACAGAAAATGGGGGGGGGGGGGTGTGAAAAGGGGAGGAGGGAGAGGGGAAGAGAGAAAAAGCTTTAACTCTGCTGATGTGGCTTCTTTAATTTGCTGTCAGTGATGCTACCGATGTTAATTCTGGCAGGGTTAATTATGAGAAATTAAAAAGCTGCACAGAACAGACTGTACCCTTCGTACTCCAATAAAGAGGCAGCTCTGGCGTGAGAAAATTTCTTCATTAATATATATTCCCAAAGGGCTGCTGTGTACAGCTTTTGGAATATGAATCATAAACTCCCAGGGACCCTGCAGGAAGCAAGAGAGATAGGATTCAGAGGCGATTGACTGTGTTACTTTTACTGCTTCAAGAGAATGATGCTCAGGCTGGCAGGAAATCACCATGCTGGTGACATTTGGAAAGAAAAATTTATTAATTTGCATGTTGGCATGTTAAAAGTTTTGAAATATGGTTTTAAATACATTCTGTACAGCCCCTGCTGTATCAGTGTTTGGCGTGTCAGTCTGTAATACATGCAGCTGTTAACACGGAGCTTAGCGTAAGTATTGTAATTGTTTACCATTTAGTATTTTGCAGAAATGGCTTTAGGGCATGCATTTATTTCTCAGGAAAATTTCTCTGGCTTCTCACAAACTAGGCAGCATATACCCTAAACCTAATACGTTACACTAAATGGCAGTGTGGTTATACCACATACATTGTAGAAAGTAAACTGCAAAGAATACCACATACAAATTGTGTAGCTCTAAAATACAATTGAAAAAATAGTATATCCCAAACCAATAATCTATAATTTATATTAGTATAGCTTGGCAAAGCTGCATTACCAAGCAAATGTAAGTGCAAATGGAGTTAGATAATAGTGAAATACCTCAGTGATGCTAACTTTCAGCAGAAATAAAGCCCTTTTGTTAAAAAACTATGTGCTTAAGTCATTTGCAGTGTAACTCTGATGCTGACCAGGGATTCCAAAGTGCTGGTGCAATTTTGAAGTCTCTTTCGAGGAAAGGTATTTACAGTCAGTAAGTCATTACTATAGAGACAGCAGCTAGACAAAGTTAGTTTACTGTAAAAAGGTCTAAAAAGAGGCCAGAGAATTAATTTCCATGAGAAAAACATGTATTTTTTGCCTCCTCTAATATCAGTGAAGCACTTATATACAATGTGTAACCTTTCATTCAAGAACCTCAATAGTCTTCAGAAACATCAATTAATTAACCTTAATAGCAGATGCAATCCATTGGTATTATTTTGAAATTTGTTGTAAATGGTCTTTCAGAGGACTGAAAAAATGCAGTTGAGATGGACTGCTAAGAAAAATGAAACATTATTTAGAGCAATTGAGAGTGCTTGGAAACAATCTTGTAGGAGTTATTTCAGCAGTTTGCCATTTCAGGCAGGCTACATTGAATATCCTGTGGCAATTGCAGTGAACTTTGGGCAAGAACAGTATGGAATAGAATGTTAGAACCTGTAGGTAACTTCTGTACATCTGCAGTTCCAGAGTGCTGGGATGTCTTTTTTGACAACTTAACCCTGTTGATATTTTATTCTTCTAGGTGCTTTGTTAATGTGGAGCTAGAGGTAGACAGTGGCACATACAGGGCATAATGGCTGAGGAACAAAGTCAGAAAACCTGATGGCCATTTTCTTTGTTCTAGCTCTGGAATCCCACTTTGTATCTATGTAACTAAACGTCTGCTATCAAAACTAGGGGGAAGATTAGGTATGTGCTATAAAAATGGCATTTCCTTTGCAACTGAAAAATGACTTTAACATTTCCAGGAATAAAGATCTCCTTTGTTTTCTCCAATTCTAATCCCTGTCTCCAATTTCACCTTAGAAGTGTGTGTCCCTCCCAAGTCCTGAAACTCTGCTGTCACCAGCTGTGCATTTCTTGGCAGAATCCCACTTATCAATGTTAAGGATGAATACTGAGGCTCATTGAATCATTCATTGAAATGTTCACTTATCCAACATAACATTTCAGTAAGATTTCTAATTACCTTTTGACTGTTTTTTTCATACTGCCCTATTGCTGTTGGAATGGCTCTCATAGCATACACAGAAATAACATTAGACTGTAAATCTATTGACTGGAGCAGTGGAAGGAAGAAAGAAATGTAGACAGGGAGAAGGTCGTTCTTATAATTAGTGCAATATATCAACATGCTGGGAAACTGAAATGAGAGAAGTTGTTGGAAATGGAAATTTGACTCAAAGTGAAAGCTCATCTGAGTCTCTTCTTCCCCGTTTCCCTACTGTTACCTTACCCTCCAAAGCAACCCTTCTGACAGCTCCAGGGTATGCTGTTCTCCAGGCTCAATCTGCAACCTAATCCATGGGCATGGTGAGCTGCTTGTACCTTCCTTGAGAATGACTGCTTTAAAATATTCACACAGGAGACATGGGCAGTATTCTCAAATGACTCCAAACCGCTGCTTCCCAAGCCCTGAGAGGCACAAATCAGCCAGCTGGTGCAGAGCTGGTTGAGCAGCTGTGTCTTCACTACTTCTCATTCAGGTCTGTATTGATTGATTAGAGAGCCCTGTTTGTTCCCTGTCCATGCTCATTGGTGACCCATGGACACCCGGAGGTTCCCAGCATTAAAGGGAGGAAGAGCAGCCTGTGAGTCTGAGATGCATGGTGAGAGTGGTCAAAATGCAGTCAGAAGAGTTAATCCTTATGTACACACAGTATCAATTGGGAATCAATATACGGGCTACTGGGACTGGCAGTGGCTGTCCTAAAACCCTTTTAAAATATTTTCTTTTCTAATAGTTTGTCCCAGACATCAGGATACTATCTAGGCAAAGATCATGAAAACTGCCCTGTTTTCATCTAAAATGCAGTTCACTAGCAACTTGTTACTGTCTAAAGAGAATGCTAACACTGCCACATTTCCTCATTAGCTTTGCATAAGACAGACTCCTGTGTCACAGCTGATGGAGCCTTTATGAGCCTTTTAGCCAAATGACTGATGTTTCCCTCGTTATGTCAGATCTGAGGGCACTGTGGCATCTTTCTTTATTCGCTGTCTAACACCATCAATTGAGCAGCTGCCATGCACCCATGATCAGGCTGATTATTAAAATGTGCTCAGGAGCCTGCTGACACCAATCTTCTTTCATCTAAAGAGGCCAGTATACAGTGGCTAAAACTGACAGTTATGTACGTGTAATATTTAGTGTAGGAGCCAGCAGGTAAGACTGAGGCTCATTCCACAGAATCTGGATCCAGTCCACTGAGACTACCATTAAGACCTTATAGAAACAATGGTGATATTTGCTTTGTATTTTTTTTACTCTTTTATAAATAGGGAATTGTTCTTTTTGTTGGGGAGTGCTTTCTCTAAAACACAGCCCCTCCTATTACCAAGGGGTGCCCTTGGTGAGGGGGTCACAGCCATTGAAGAGCTTGTTAAACCTGAGTCCTGCTAGAACCAGGCTCTTGTGGGATTATTCACCCGTAAGGTTTATCACAGTAGTTTTGCTCTGCTGTCTCTTCCTTCACTGATATGTCAGCATCTTTCAAAGGGAGAGAGCTCTTGCCTTCTTTCTGATGATAATAGTGAAAAAAGCCTTCTGCAAACAGTGTAGTTCAGAGCCGTGGTCTGACCCAGCATGTCAGGGATTCATCAGGAACTCAAGCTCACCTGGAGTTTCCCACCAACAGCAGACACAGCTTGGCTGTAAATCACTTCTGCCTCTGGAGTCTCTAATCTTAAATATTCTTAATATGCAAAGAGTAAGTTCAAATCTTTATTTCTAGTGCCCTTATCATTTTGATATTTAAGGATGACTTGTGATAGTTTGATTGACTGTGGGGTTTTTTTATCCCAATTTTTTAAAGAAATATTTAAAGTTTAATGGTTATCAGATGTAGTAATGTCTTATTACAGCAGTCTGATCGTGTGTGACTATAAGGTGTAGCCAAATGGGTGTCATATTGAGATTCTATACATAGGCTCATGTAGATACTACAAGTAGAGTATAGGACAAGAGAAGAAGGAGGAAAACCTTTGCAGATGTGAAAACCAGGCTGCAGAGTAAGGAGGGCTATCACTGACTCTCACCAAGTTCTTCTTGGAAAAAGGAGGCAGAAGTTTTGTGCTCAGCTGTGGTGGATCCTCCCCTCTTGCCCTTGTTCTGCCCCACTCTGTCAATATGCCCAGACGTCCCTTTCTCTGACCTGCCTTTTCAATAGACCAGAATGCTTCAAAAATGACTTCTGCCTTTGTGCGACCACATGTTCTCTCCAGATGCTGCAGTGTTTAGACCCAATCCATAAGTCAGCTTGAGAGGAATTCTAGGAGCTCCCTCAGTTCAGGTAATGTTATACTGCCTACTCTAGTCCTACAGGAAATGCAAACCTGAACTGTATCCCACCGTATAAATACATGCATTTTTCAACAATTCAGTTTATTGCTTTTTTGTTTTCCTCAAAGAAAGAAACAGTATTAATCTGCTTGTGCTCCTAGGGGATGGGGAACCCTCACAGGCCCCATGATTATCACAACCACCCTTAAACTCATAATACTGCTAATTAGCTACATAGCATTGCTAAGCAGTTAACACTTTTATTGTCTGTCTCAGCTCATACCCAAGAGGTTATTTCTCTTGAAAAAAAGCCCTCTCCTTAGGGGGAGACTAGAAACGACCAGATGAGAGTCACTGAATTAACAAAATCCTGAAAGTGAAGCTCCAAGTTGCACTGAAACCTGGTTTGTTCCTGTGTACCAGGAGGAGGGTTTGCTGTGCGAGAGTGTAGGGACTTGTTATAAAGATGACAGTTGCAAAAAGAAGAATGTTTGATTATGGTTCTAAATCTCCAAACAACTGTGTGCCTGTGGTGCCTTTATGACAGTCATTTTGCGTGGCTGAGCGTGCACGTGTCTCTGTGCGGTTTATGTGCAGAAAATTCAAAGACCATGGTCCTGTGCAGTTTTTTAAACTCTTATTCTGGGAATGCTACAGAATTAACCCAATTCTATTGCATGATATTCTATGGCATTAAGAGAATACATTTTACGTGGCCCACCTGCTAGTGTAACTAATTAACAGTCATTCTCATTAATTACATTGATCAGGATCATAAAATAATTTCAAATTGCTGAACATGATCAACAGGAGTGAAATGGTTTCACTTTAATCCCTTAATGATTTTTTTTCATTATTAATCAAAATATGTAGTTATTTGATCAATTTTTTTCTTCTTGGAACTGCAACTCAGGACAATTACAGTAGACATAAAGTTGGTGCAAACAGAACTACATCTCATCCGTTAGCTAATTAAGCAGTAAGACACAATAGGGTAGGGAGGGAGTATGTGTTAGGAGAAAATCGCTCCCCTGGGGATAAAAAAAAAAAAAGAGGACCTTTGCTCCCTCAGGAATCTGATTATTTTCATACAACCACATCCCTGCAATTGCCATCTTGCTCGCAGATTTTATAAGATTTTATTGGAGGGGTGGGAAATCTTGCCAGAGTCTGAGGAGACAAATGGTGAGCTGCACTCTCAGCATCTAACTGGAAGGCTCACCAAATCAAATGTCATTTACACCTCAGAAATATCCAGTCACCAGCTTTTCTCAGTAAAATCAGTGTTTGGTGCCTGTTCTTTGGATGCTGTATAGATCTCTCTTTTGAAAGTTCATAGTTCTTTTTTGATGTGCAAACAAATCTGGCCTTTGTTCACTTTGGCTTCAGACAATTGATAATCCTGAACTCAGGCTATTGAATTGTGATGTTAAATAGTAGTAGATAAGCTATAAAGAAGCTTTGTTATGTGTACGTGCACAAAATAACATGAATCAAAAAAAGGTTTACAGTTATGTTTGTCATCATTTCTTATGATATTATTGCTCCTAATTATCCCCAGTTACTAAGATGTTAATGGTCTTTTGCATGGCCACAGAGCTAGAATGGTTTAAACTATACTGAGATACCAGCATGTTTCGGTACATGATAATTTACAGATAGTAAATAAATTATATATATATAAAGATGACAAGATGACATAATTTCTGACAGTTCTGTGCACATGAGCAGAGTTGTTGAGACTTGGAGACTTCAGTTACCTCCTATAGGTACCTCGTAAAGACTAGCATCTCTTCTCATGGAGAAACATGCATTCTGATCCTGGCCATACCTGGAGCAGGTGAGATGGGCCGCTGTTGCTCTCTCAAGAAGGAGGGCATGGAAGAGCAGGTGATAGGAGCCCCCGTGCCTCAGTGACCCTCTCTGGATGGCTCCACAGCAGTCGGATGTGGGAGCAGCCTGTGAATGTTTGTGCTGTGGGGTGGGTGGGTTACCCTTGGTTGCTGTGCCCTCATGTGAGCTAAGGAGAGAAAGGGGTGTGATGGATGATGTACTTACTGGACCTGGATGCCCAGACAAGTCAGAAATTTGTTCCTGTAGGAAAGTTACTGGGCAAACAATTTGTTCTCAAAGCTACAAGATTTTTTCCCATTTTGATCACTTGCGGTTATCCAGCAACAGAAATACAATAGCATAGTCTGTCGTGGTAGTGCTTTCTGTGAGGTCATAAAGATCTACAGTATTTAACCTAGTTTTGCATGAAATAACTAGATTTAGATCAATCACAATCATTTTGTAGAAGAGAGAGAGAATATTAACGTGGTCTTGAAATGTGATTAATTCCAATTTTCTGTTTTCAAAGATAAGTGATACTCACAATCCTGTTAATTAAAAAATTTAGACTTTTCCATTTTACTTCTTGCACCATTTTTTAATGAAATAAGTTTGTCTTTTTTATTATGACTGATGCCTGGCTCAACATGCCACAGGCTTCCTATAGGAAAAATAGAGTGTACTTGTGTCCCTGTGAAATGAAGATAAATGGTTTCATGCAAGATACATTATGGGCTTTATGACATGCATAAATATACAGTAGATTTTATCCTTTCCATAAAAATGTTAGATTTCTTATATTGTGTTTTAATGCAGTTTTGTTAACAGGATGACGAATAGTGAAAATATGTAGGTATTAAAATAGGATCCCAGATTTGTGTGCTGTTCATTCAACTGTCAGCAATTGCTGTTTCTCAAAGAGCAGTCTGACTTTGACCTTGCCAAATATTCATTTCATGTCTCCAGCATTGCTTGATTAAGTCAGGCAACTTTCTGTGTGTAGCTATACTTGGCATGAGTCTACTGCCATGTGGAAACACTTTTTTGATCAAGGTTAGGATTGAGCAAGACCTTGTTAGAAACTAAACAAGCACTGGAGTTAGGCAATTTGCATGATCCAGAAACACTGGTTTCTTATGAGAACTGTTGGTTTCACCTCTTATCTTCAGTGCACAGCAGTTGTCAGGCCTGCATTATATGTTAGAAGAGGAAATGTCAGTTATTAACATACTGTAAGTGCCTCACTAGGAATAGAAAATTACCTTTAAATTAAAAACCACAAAAAAGAGGAGGGAAAATAAAATAGATGTATTTTCTAATTGGCTTTAGTAATTTTTATTGAGAGTGTTTGGCATTTGGATATTACATCTTGCTTGTGCTACTAAACTTGGCTACTATTAAAAGCAACGATGACAAAACCAATAATAGTTCTTTAAAAACACTGCACTGTGCTGTGAGTAACTGGGGGCTGGGTGTGTGTGCAGTTTATTCTCTGTCAGTGTCCAGATTGCTCAGTCATGACCTCTAAAGTCCCAGTTTAAAACCACTGTTGCTGACAAGCCATACTGTGCTAAAGTGTAAGTCACCTATTAATTGATAGGTTGTGGGATGGATTCTGAATGTGCAGAAAGTTGTGCAGCTGGTACTCTGCAGTACTTAGTTGAGTCACACTGTCTGACGTGAGCTTGGTGTCTGATCCTGTATCTTATTTGGAAGGTCTTATAGAAAATTGTGCATTTTTGAAATTGGATTGTCTAATTATTGTACTTATTCGGGAAGGCAACACAGTGTAGGAATGTTTGTACCTGTAAATATCCAGGTGTTTTGCCCTTTTGAAGTAAGCAGTAGTCAGAGTTGATAAATGTCTTGGCTGGAATTTAGCAACACAATGAACCTCTGTATCCCACATGGTATCAATTGAAGCTCCATTTAAGACTTAATCGTTGGCCCATACAAGCAGAGGAGAGCTTGGCTAGACAGATGGAAAGAGCTGCTTTAAGAAGGGATCAGAAAAGGCATTGCTATTCGGCTGGCCTAAATCCACTAATCTGATGTTATTATTAGCGATAAGGAGCAGCGACCAGGATAAAATCTCATTCTCTGCAAATGTCATTTAAATAGGACTCTGATATTTTCCAGTCAAGTAGACAGGCTTTAGTCAAATAGTGAGCACTTTATTTGTAAATGCAGGCGGAAAAGAAAAGCTTTAGTTCAGCAAGTTCTTAAGATGTCAGCTTACCAGTATTGATTAATCGTTCAGCAGTGGCAGCTGCTTCTTTATTAAAAGCGCAGCTCTCCATACAAAAGATATCAGATGTAGGAAATGTTTGTTGACAATTTACCTTTTCTCACAATGTGGCGAGAGCTCAGTCTGTTGCACATTCCCCTGCTTTCTGGCCCTGCAGCTCAGATAAAACCCATGAAGGAATGTATTAGTCCATCTGCACAGGGTAGATTGCGGCAGCTGGACTCCACTGCAAATGTTGTTCTGTTTGAAACAGACCTGCAGCACAGCTTCCCAGCATGGGAATTAATTCATGGAGAGCCAGTGCTACTTAGGAAAAATCTTTAGTTTGGCTGTGTATGGATGTGTTTGGAGCGTACACAAAAATATGGCATGATGAAGCCAGAACGAAGAATGAGACAAATGCCTGACTTTCACACAATGAGGGATATAAATTGAGTGCAACATTGTCTGTGTGCATTTTGCATGGTTTAAAATCTTTGGTTTCAACAACTGCTGAAACAAATGGTTGGTCTGGTAATTTGTCACACCACACAGGAACCTGGAGGTGTTTATGGACATGGGGACATAGGGAATTATTTACAGGTAGGTATTCGAAAATGAGCATTTTATTCTATGTCCTTGAGTAAATTTCTCCTTAGACTTAGGACATGGCACCTCTTGGTGAGTTTATATTGTTTGATTCTGTGGACTATTTCCTTGGAAGAATTTAGGCAATTAGATGCATCAGGCTGAAATGTTTCACCTTTGAGGTCCCCCTTTTGTTGTTCAGTGCAAGGGAATTCTGTGCGTTTAGTGTAGACTGCTGTCACCTCATTTCTTGAATGAATTTCTAATGAACTGATGAAGTTAAAGGCTGATTAATAGCCGATGGAATAGTAGAAGCAAATATTGAACAGTGTGCTGGAGCACAAGCCACGTTTATCTTATTGCTTGTATGTGCCTTTCTTGCCAAATACAGAGCTGAAGAAAGAGAGAGTTGCTTTTCCAAGGGATTATAAGGGATCTGAAGTCCCATCAGCTTACATAATGTGTTTTCTTATAATGTAAGTACAGTTAATTACTGAATATTATTCTGGGAATTTGAATAGTTTCTTTGCTGTACACTACCCTTGGCTGTATCTTGTATCTCCTAGTTCCTCTTTTTGGCTTCCTCTTTCGATCTGAGCTTTCCCGCCTTGTGCTTCAGAAGCAAGGCAATTTGATACCCTGTGAATTCAGCCTCAGCTCTCATGGAGGCAGGGGAATTAAAACAGATTAAAACTGATAAACTGTTGCCTCACCTTTAACAAATACATAGCTGTAGAAAGAAAGATGCTTGAAAATCCTTGTAATTTTTGAATACTGAGCACTCCTGACCTTGATTTAGTATCCAGGGTTTTTTAGATGTCGAAGACCTCTCAGGCTCGTGCATTTTGATAAAAACACAAGCTGCAGAGATGAGCATATGAGGTGCAGTTAAAACTGTTCGGTATCTGAGCTATGGTTGAATAAACCAATTAGGGACTTAGCCTAATCTGCACTGTCATGACCAAGCATAGCAACGGGGAACAAAGACATGGACCTCCTTGCTTGTGCTAAAGAGGATCTTTTATTGTAACAAACCAAGACGGTTTATGTCCTAAACCCAAAACAAGCACCCATTGGCTGCCTGCCACTGCAGGGTCGCTGTCCATGCATCCCTGTACCAAACCAGCTCTCTCATTCTGTGCTGTCCATGTGCCTCCACAGCCAATCCCACCTCACAAGCCAGGCAGGCACATGCCAGCCACACAACCCCATCTCTAGTTACAGGACCCACTTTGGACCTGGCTGGTAATTGAACCTTTGCCAGAGTCCTTCTAGGGTGAACAGGATTTCTTGTCACCCACAACCAAGTCCTTGGGACACAATAACTTATTTGATACCCTGTTTTTTTTCATTTATATTGTTTTCCCTCATACAGCAAGCCAGCTGTATGTAGATATCAGATATATGAGCTTACTCCCTGAAGTACCAATTCATAGTTCCTAAGAGTATTTGTACAGACAAAAACTCAAATTAATTTTGAACTCTCTGAGGTGTTTACCTGTGACTAATTGTCCTGAACAGTTTTGCAGTAATTAGCAAAATATTTTTTATTAGTCCCTGATGCAGTAACTGCAAATTTTCATTCTGCAATAGTATTTATACTTTAAGGTTTCAAAAAAGGAAGCATCTGTGTCAAACACTCAAACAGACCAGGTTTCACTAGCCTTCCCTTTTTACTGACATCATGATATTCTGTATCAAATGCCTGCAGGTACAGTTTGGGCTTTAGGTGTTCTGAATTAGCAATTTATGGAGTCATCCAGCAGTAAATTCACCCATTGACCTTTTTTCATGCTGACTGTTTATGCTTAAGAACCCAACTGGTGTATAATGTATGTAAGTGTGGTGTGTCAGGCATTTCTTCTCATTTAGAAATCATAATTTGTAAATAGTTTTTGGATAATGGTACTTTCTTTACTTACTAACTCTACTTATTAACCTGTTATATAGAAATCAATAGGTGACACAACTGTATCTTTTTATCCATGATTTATATTTTAAAAACAAGAATATTGAAATGTCAGCAAAACTATTCATGACTGATATATGAAATTGAATAAGCAGTTCATTAGAGTTGATCATTTCTTTGCTTCTTATAGTAACTGTAAGAAGTAACTTACAGTTCCCACCTGTAAGCCACAGTGAGGTAAAACATCTAATTGTCTTTATAGGGAAGTTGGAAAGAATTGAGGACCTTCAGCTGTGTTTGAATGATGTAATGTACAAAATGAACTAATTGCTTAATCAGGACAATATTAGGCCAAAATTCTGTTGTCTGATATACTTGGTAGTCCATTATTATGGCAGTATATGCCCATAGGTGACTGAAGGCAGCTTGTCATCTGTCATATTAGCAAGAGTAAGATATGTTTGCTTGATAAGCATCCCTCCTCTGAATTTAACTCCTAAAAGAAACAGATAATTTAATTTGTCAAGAGCAGTCATTACCGACAGTTATCTGCTCTTAAATATTGGATATTGTGAATACTGGGATAACGAAATGGGGCAGGAGGAGGAAAATGCAACAATAAGGTATTTGTCCTCCATTTTTATGTGGCAGTCCTAGATATCACACCTCAGCTCACCTTTAGTAACTGATGAGACAAGAATTACTGAAGGTTGGGGAACCTTCTTTTCCTTTTAATGAAGAAACAATATTTTAAGTAAACAGTGTGGGGCGCATGTTTTGTTGGCTTGGGCACAATCTGACAAATACCTTCTGCCAGCAGTGCCACTTCCTAATGGGTGTGTCCAGAAGGAAATCACTGTGGGTTTGGACTGATGTGGGGACTCAGAGGGATCCTTTGCAACCTGTGCTGATGGATTTTAAAGATGCAATTGTGCGTTATTTTCTAAAACACATCTCAAAGTTAAGATGGTTTTGGTGTTAGCTCCTAGGGACTACAGGAATGCAAATTAAGAGTGCTGTATTTATAAAATAAACATAATGCTGGTCTGAAGCTGTCTGTTAGAGTAAAAATGAATTTTAAATTACATGTGCCTGAGGCTTTACCTTACTTGCCGTGGGCAAGGCAGATCCTGCAGCCATGGCACTGTATGCACAGCTATGCTACTGACAAAACACCCCTTTGGGAATAACAGAACTTACACATTTTGTAAAGCTTTTTCTTCTGCTGGAAATATGTTACCTTTTTTTTTTTTGCCATCTTTCCTGCATTTTCACTCTGTCATGCTCAAGTTAATGCAGAGTTAAATACAAGGTTTAACTTCCACTCTGGCTGAACGTGGTGCTCTACTAATGCCATCTAGGAATCTCAAGCTATGAGCCAGATTAATGGAAATGAGATATTCCACTTTTCCAGCAGTCCTAAAAGTGATTCCCTGCTTGGCGGGAGAGTGCAGAGGAGACTTGCTTTCTGCTCAGTATAATTATTGAATCCAACCAGAGCAGCAGCACTTGAAAATATCAATTTCCAGAATCATCAGAATCAAAATATCATCCCAGTCTTACACACTGTGCTTTTTATTTTTCTTGGAGCTCTTTGGTGATTCTTGTATTTTTAAGAGCTGGATATAAAATGCATATGCTCTTTACATAGATTTTTAATCAGTAGTTGTATGTGAAATCTTGTAAGCAGGAAAAAAAAACCCACAAATTATTAAGGATTTTTGTTTTTCCTGACATGCTTTCCAATGCCTGGTAGGAAGTGTCTCTGCTCAAGTGCAAAGGTGCTGCAGCTGCAGACTAGAGCTGTTAGCTTGGGTGGGATTGCAGTAGTGAGCCAGGGCAAGTTCAGGTCTCTTTTTTGTTACTTGTGCCTCTGCTTCCTAGGAATATAAAATGTCTTTTGGGAATGGTAATATCAAATGATGAAACTAACACTGGAGAGCTTAGTATTTAAAAAACTCAGTAAAATAAAGAGCTCCAGAGATTTGATTCCTAAGTTCTGAAAGCAAGTATAAAAACCTCCCACATCCATGAATGTATATTGAGCAGAAATGAAACATTTAGATTTTGCTTCTCTTTTTCTATTTGTGCCTTTAGGGGGCTGTAGTAGAAGTGGAATATATATCTCCTGTCAATACATTATGTATTCCACTTCTGAGTACAGCTCTGAATCCTCTTGGCTTCACTGTTTCTGAATCATCATGTCTTTCCTCAGTGGAGAGATAAATATGACATTCACTTCAACCCATTTAGCCCATTATTCATTTATATAAAGCAGGACCAATTAAGACATTCTTTTGTGTATTTGCACATTCTACACATGGAGCAAACGGGAGTTAAAAATATCTGTTGTAGCAAATGTGGGGGATGCTCTCTGAATACTGAACACACTACTCCTGCAACTCCTCTCAGCCATGAACTGACATTCGGGAGCTGCTGAAACACACAAATAGACACTTGTTTGCTTTGGTGTTTGCTCTGTTCCTGGATAAGATTCATACCCACTCACTTATCTGAAAAAGTGCACTCCTTTCCACTTCCACAGCTGCCTGCGAGTGATTATAGGCACAGGTCTTCAGCCATGGACAGAGACAGAGGTGACCGAAGAGTTTCTAAGGTAGATGTCCCCATGCCAGGAGGGATCTGTATTAAGTAGCCCTGGTGTATCAGAATGAATTATTTTCCTGGCATAGCGTCTTTCTTTCAGAACATGTTTTCTGACTTTTTATTCAATCTCTGAGAGTTTGAGAAGAGAAGGAAGTTAAAATGAAATCATAAAAAACCCCTAAGAAATTCCTGCTATCACAGGCTTAAGGAAATAAGACAAAATATACATTTTCAATTCCAACAGCATTTCTGAATGGTATAAGTCTCTGTTGGCTTAAGTGTTTCTTGGCACAAAATGCTGATTATATATGTCTCAAGGAGACAATCAGCATGTTCATACTAAAGTCTCAATCCCTAAAACACAATAACATGTGGTTGCCACTAAAGATTTGCTGTTGAAATAGATAAGGGAAGTTCTTCTGGATTACAATATGAGGCTTTACATTCAAAAGCTTTGTTTTGCATTAAAAGATAGTTTGTGGCATTGTGAAGTGATGAAATGGAATGCAGCATAGTACAATTTGAATGGAGCGGAAATTTAGTAAGATATAAACTTGCTTGGTGGTATTTTTCCTAGCAACTCTGTAATATTTAACTATTGCATTGCTGCCTGAAACAAGTCATTCCAGTCCTTATTGAGAAAGATGTGGTGCTGTGCAAAGTTTTTTCACAGGGCTTCATGTACCAGCACTGTGGCCCAATTGCAGATGGACAACTGCTACTTTTGCAGAAGGGGCTGCCTGGGGGGATTTTGGTGGATTATATAATACTTTTATGAGTATTATACTTATATGAGTAACTGCTGTCTTGTGGATTAATATGACAGTGGTAGATTCAAGTGCATCACTTTGTGTCTTTTGTGTCTGCTAGGCTATTTTACGTGGGTTTTGTTTAAATCTAAGATCCTTTCCAAATATCTTTCGGTATCATGGCTTAGAACTTCAGCATCTTCCTGTTCATGTTTGTGAATGTCAGTGTGAAGACATGCTGGAAACTTCTTGTCCTGTGGTTTTTTTTGTGTTCCTATTATGCGTGTCAAGGAGTTGCACGAGGCCATTTATAAACAGTTCTGAGTTTCTCTGCAGCTCAGGCTAGGAGTGTGTCCTCGAGACAACTTGGCTTGAGGCTTAATTTCCCTTCTACCAGGGCCTGTGCCAAACCCTCTGTGCTGTAACGTACCTTTAAGAAAGGTTTCCAATGCCTGTTTAAAAACTGCACATGGCTGTGAATCCCCTGCTTTTTAGCTAAGTTGTTAAAATAGTTATTATTTTATTATCATTGAAAATTGAATCTGCATAAATAGTTTGAATTTGACTGGCTTCAGCTTCCAAGCATTGGATCTCGTTACACTCTTTTCTGCTAGATTAAAACCCATCTGCTCTCTGCAGTCTCTTTCCTGTGTAAGTATTCATAGTCTGTGATCAGGTTGCCTCTTAACTTTCTCCTTTATGAACCAAATAGACTGAGCTGTAGTCTCTCCTTCTAAGGCAAGTTTTTCCAGGTGCTATAAATTGCTCTTGTAGCTCTTGTCTGAATCCTTTCCAAGTGTTAGGGGAGGTAGGGAATAAACCAGCTAAGCAGGGGAGACCCACTTTTATTTGATTGAGCAATTCGGTACAAGGAATTATTCAGCCCTATTGAGAAGATTGAGAGGTGTACCTCATGACAAAGAAGGAAAAACAAAGCAGCTTGTTTCATCTGGCAAATGGAAGGGAATCTTTGGGTCTCTGTCAAACATCACCTTTCTACGCAGCCCTATCTTCTCAGTCATCAGCAGAAATTCAAGCTAAACTGTGATTGCTTTTCCTTGTTAGTGCCTCAGTCATACATTTTTGCCATCACGCTGCAGTTTTGAACTGTGTGGATCAGGTCTCATGTTGTCTGATATCTGGGGTAAAGTTTCTATGCTTTGTAAAATGCCAAAATTAACATTAAAAGGACCGTGAGAGGTTCCCAGTAGAAGCATCTTGATAATTCCATGGTTTAAATTTGTTAAGGGTTATTTTAAAATAATATTTACTATTTGTTACTTTAAGTATTTGTAATAGATGCCCTATCTTCTTTTGTAAAATAAAGTATCTTTATCCGCAGCTTATCTGATTTATTAATAGGGCTTTTCTTTACAACTTTAGGATACAAGTATTATAGCAAAAAATAGTATATTTTTTGATATAACTGTAAATCAGTGAGTTGAGGTGATATACAGCTCCTTCTTTCTGATTCACATTTTCTAAGTAGAAAAATAACTGCCTATAGGCAGATGTGGCCATATCCTCATGCCATACAATTAAATAACTTTTAATAATTCTTTTATCATAGAATGTTTCATCAATGTAAACAACAAATGTGAATAATTGAAGATCTTAACAAGGTCTTAATGTTGATTGTCTTGCCAGTGGTTTGTTTGTGCTGAGCATTTGGGATTCAGTAGAAATATGGTGTGACGGTGTTCTGATTTAATGCTGCTCACATTTAAACATGGTACACAGTTAGGATGAAGCTTGAATTATTGATGAATCAGAACAACTAATCCTTGATATAAACAGAATACTTTAAAAAGTTTAAGCGAATACTTTGTCCTTCACATTAAATGACTTGAAAATAAAACTATTCAAAAGGATTTAATAAAACATAGGCATGAGAGCATGAGAGCTCTCTCAAGGCTTTTCAAGGAGTAAATGGTTACCATTACCAGAGGTAATGTACTTCATTTGCTTTCCTAAGAAGCTACTTTGATATTAAGAGAAACTCCTGAGCTAGGATTGGAATTTAAACTCCTGAAGGGTATTTCATCCTCTGCCCTAACACACCAACAGCTTGTTTGATTCTGAGGTCAGCTCTATTAGTGGCATCAAACTGGCTTTAATAATTTCAGTGTTATTTCTCAATTTTATTTTTTTTTTTTAGTTTCTGCAGCATCAGTAACAATTTCAGCTGTTATGTGCTGTAGTTACAGAGTAGCTGGCGATAGCTCTGTTCCCATTAAAAACATCCTACATGTATTAATAACACTTTTCTCTCTTACCAGTTCTGCATTTTAAGTGCAGAATTGTTTTATTGTAAATAGGAAGCTATACTAGCTATTTCTCTTTTGTTACACAGCTATAGTTGTCTCCTTAGAGTACTCCTCTGAGCAGAATTTCCCAAGGGAATAGTAGTACATGGGAGATTTGAGGGCAAAGAGATTCCCCTTGCCTCCCTTTTCAATAGTGATTCAGTGGAAATACCTGTGTAAAGAAGTTAATACATAACTCACTGTGTTTGATTAAAAATCATTTATTCTTCTGTGTTACAGTATGCTTTTTGATGGGGTTTTGATAAGTATTGTCTCTTTGCAAACTAAAGCTGTCATTCAACTGCAGTAGGGCCTGATTTAGTGTTTGCTGAGATCCACAGAGAGCTCCCGCTTTGTTTTTGAGGGATTTGGTTCTGATTCGCAAAAAAGGATAGTTGATCCACAAGACTGTTCAGCTGTGCTTGAGATAAAAAGAATAGAAACTGCTTACTGGAATTGGAACTTGCACATGGAGGAGATGATGACCCAATGGAACTGGAAACAAATATATTCTTACCATTTTAATTTCTATGTTGTATGAGAAAGTTGTAGCCCATTACACTCATTGCTTGAACTTTGAGCAGCTTTTCCTCTCCTTGCTTTAAAATGCATCACCATTTCCAGTACAAAAGACCCCTACTTACCTCCTGGGTTTCTCAAGCACTTGAATGTATGATCCTTACATGATATGTTTCTTCTAAATTTCACCCTCAGGTAGCCCTTGTAGTGGGAAGTGTTAAGTGTAAGGTGAAGGCTCTCAAGGAACTGCTGCAGTGTAAACACATCTGCACATATATATCTGCTCAGAAATCTGACTCAGTTAAAACAAAAAACCCTCAGCAAAGACATCCTATTTGGTGTTTTACACTGGACCCTGTATTGCCAAGTGAAGATATGAACACTGAACATAAGCATCACCTCTCTGCTTTTGCCACTAAGAAATGCCGTTGTCTTAATGTATAAACTTCTTCTTGGCTTGGCATGCGAGTTTCATTTTGGGGCAAGATTATGGCTGCTTTTTGTTTTAGGCAAGCATTATTTTCATTTATTTTTAAGTGTAAAACAGAGACTGGAATTTCATCAGGTACCAAATTCCCTTGGATTATTCTAGTCTTCATAATGGTCAAGTAATAGATCAGAAAACTTCCAGTTGATGAGCGAGGGATTGCATTTTGACCTGCCTGTTGGCTGGTGCTGATCAGTTGTTTGGCAGATAGCAGGGAAGCTTCACTATTTCACATTGTATGCTACTGCATGAATAATAATACTATTTCCAGTTCTCACAAAAAATTATTATTACCCAACTGCTGACGATTGTTCTGTTTTCTTAGCCTTCTCTGGAAAGCTCTTTTTTGCTGCCATAGGTCTCTGCATGCTTCCCTGCAATCTTGCTGCTCTCCAGTAGGATTCTGTCAGTGTTTACTAGATTAGCAGGATAATTTGCTTTCCTGGCATGTTTTGCTTGTCCTTGAGGACAGACTGCTCAAAAGAAGAGAGACCTAACCTGGTGGATCAAGAAACCAGTAACTATCATTAGTTGTGAGTTCAGACCTCCTGGTGCTGAACTTGCAGTCTTCAGGAAGGGCAAGATTGATTTGTGTGTTGCTGGTTTAACATGCCAGCCTAGTCTGATTCCAAACTGAGTTGTAGTGTTATTAACCTTCAGTGACAGATATGTGCAGTGATGGTGATCTTTGACCTGCATAAAGTAAGTCAAAGGAACAAAGCAAAACTTCAAAGATCACGAGTGTGCCCAACACTTTCAAACTTACGAGAACAAACTGTTAGCATGAGTTCTGAGGAGTTTTAATAATTTCTCCTGTACCTTAGCACATTTTTGTAATTAGAAATCAGTCAATTTTAGAGGTAGAATTTATTTTTCTCTCTTTTCTTTCTTTTTCTTAGCAATCAATCCTATGCTTTGATTTTCTTTTAACATTTTGCATATTACACACTCTGATTTATTGCAAAAAATGTATGTTGCATGTGCAACTAGTAAAGAGCACTTACAGTCCTGTTTTTGACAGAACAAGTCATTTGATCCGGCTGCAGTACAATTTTCCTGATTTGGAATAATGAGCAGGAGAGTGATTGCAAATTCAAGAATTTTCTGATATAGGAAGCCAGGAAACAGCTATAAACACAGAACGAATGCATCCTATAATGTATTTTGTTCATTTATTTCGTACCTTAAGGATAGTTTTAATTATTTATGATACTAAACTTGTGAGTGAGGCATTCTGCTATATTTGTAATGATAATGAAACTTGAGTGATGCAGGCCCTCTCCACAGCATCCTGGTATTAAATATATCTTGCAAACAGATTAAGGAGTTGGTCATATGCTCTTTTAGGAGTTGTTTTGCTATTTGAGTAGGGGTTGAAAACTTGTTTTCTCTTTCTCTCCCATCTTTCTCTTCCCTTCCAGTTAAGGGGCCTAATGCTGTTTCATCTATCAGAAATAGCCACAGTTAGAAAGAACGTCTTAACTAAGGCTCAGAATCCTGCGCGTTTTAATGGGTGAGAGCTCAGCAAAAACATCTTAACATTCCCAGGCATTCTCAGCAAACTTATAGTGAGCTGCTTTTAGTAAAATGCTAAGGGTAAAAAGGAGGAGTTGGAAATACAATTAAAATTGCCTTTGCAAGTCACCAGTAAAATCTTTCTGTGCAAATTATGGCAGGTGCAGCTCAGGGGCTCTACAGTAGTTCATTTCTAGTGGCATGACTTTTTCCTCTCACTGGTGATTTATTTAAGCAAAAGTTATTGAAGCAAAAGGCATTTCCTGGGGAATTAATGATTGCATGGGAGGAGTTGATAACCTAAAGTAGAAGTGAGGACCATCTATCCCAGCCCATCATTAGCATCCAGAAATTGCCCTGTACTCAGATCACTGATTTACTGATTTTTTTCTTTTTAATATTTTTATTGTTCTTTTTTTTAAGAGAAAAAGATAAAGAGCATTACCAATTTGTTGTCTGAGTTTTTAACAATGCTCAAATACTGTGGTGATATTTATGTAATCTGTTTTAATCTGGTAGATTCATGACATACTAAGCAGTATTTAAAAACTTCACAAATAATAGTAACGTATGGGCCATTTATCAAGAGTTAATGCCTCTCTACTAGCCACTTGGAGTATTTTGCATTTGTTGGTATTTTATTAATTTGATATTTATTAGCCTCCTGAGTGCTAAAATTGAAGTGTTACTTCACTGTCGGTGATAATGCAATGAAAATGTGAAAACCACTATAAATAGAGTATTTATGGTAACATTCAGTATATGTTTAAACCTTTGAAACAACAAAAGTGGGGGTTATGTTTTCTGGCAGGTACTGCAAATAGAGACGCTGTAATAGTAACTCCATAGTGTTGAAAAGGGAAGTTAATTGAGCTGTAGGTACCAGGACTAAGACATGGGCTAATGGGAAGTGGTTCCAATCCTGCTGCTGCCACTGATGCATCCTGTGGCAACAAACAAGCCCTTCAATTTCTCTGTGCCTTAGTTTCGTAATGCATGTTGCTAATGGCAATTAACTGCTTAACTGGTGTTTGCATATTGTTTTGAGCTAGTAGCTGTCAGGAGAGCCTTTGTTGCCAAATTTGTAAATATTAACAATGGAAAAAAAATGGGGGATTTATCTGATAGTTTCCAGGGTTGGTTTCCATTCTTTGGTGTGACATATAGTCCCAATTTCTCCCTTTGCTTGATGATTTCTGTCAGTATTATGAGATGGAGGCCTGTAAAATGTTAAATCTTCTAGATCAGATCTGACTACAAAATCCTATTTAGACTAATACTCTGATGTGATTGTGCTGTAATCCAGTGAATTAACAGGATGATATTTAAAAAGAAAGTTATTTTTTATTCAGGGACATACTTAATGAGAATCTGTGTGGAATTGAGGAATGTAGAGGTAGAGTTTCCTCAAGAGGGTTTATCCTTGATGAGCTGACCTGACAGAAACTCATGAGGTCGGTAAGAATTTGTACGTCCTGCTCTCCATAAGGGTAACTGAGATATGGAGGGACCAAGACTATTTCTGAAACACTGTCACAGAGGAGAAAAGAATCCAAGGAGCTATATGAGCAGATGCTTTTATACTTATAGAGAATATTCCTCCTGATATTAACTTGTTACAATACCAGTTAAAAGAACATGAAGCTGTAGTTCTGACTGCTCTTTAATGTGTTTAATATCTGGCCAGCACTGCTGAAGAGATCCACATGATTTTGGCCAAATGATCTCCTTGAAGCTGAAATCGTAAATTCAGGTGTTTAAATCATCAGAATAACTAAAGGTAGATGTGAAATATGGCTGTACATATCCCTTAGAAGAAAGGGTAAACTTTTTACTTGGTGTTTAATTTCATGTCAGGCTCAGTTCGTTCTGCTCATTCCCTTGGCTCTATCAGAGTTCAAGGTCTGATGTTGGCGTCATGGCTCAGGGTCAGGCTGGATCTGTCAGTGCCCTTGTTTTTGTCTCTTGTAGTTATCTGAACCATAGGTGGGTGTTATGTGGCTATAAAATCCACTCTGTAGGATTGTTTTCTTGAGCAGATGTTACACTGGCTTTAGAGCTGTAATATTCTTTATTTGTGTCTGGTTGCTTGAAACTGGTATTTAAAGAATGACAGGTTCTATGGTAATACAGAAATGAGGAGGGTTGAATTACATATACAGTATGTTAAGTTAATGTGAGTAGAATAATCCACATTTTGAAAATGAGAGAATCCTTCCTAGACTGACAGAAATACACACTTTTTTTTAGGCTTTCAGTGTAGCAGTGCAAGACTTTCAAGTGGAAAATTGTTAATTTACTATAATGAATTGAAATATGAAAAAAACCAAATATTTAGTTAATTGCCTCATAAATTTGTCTGTTACTATCAGTGAAATTCAACTGATAAACAGTTCTTTAAAATTAATTTCCACATGGCAATGGCAGATTTTATTTTATTCAAACCCCATTAGATATTTGGATGAAAGAAAACATAAATTTAAAGGATGTGTGTGACAAAACATACATTTCCTGCCGTGGGTTCTGAGGTTTCAATACATTTGGCATAATGAGGAGAATTCAACACTTGTTATTTTCAAAGGCAATACCAGCTGAAAAGTGAAGTACATCATATCCTTGTGATTGCATCATGTCACCTTGCTGTTAATACAGCTGAAATCAGAGTCCTTTTGCTGCTGGGATCAGAGGGCCGGGAACAGGACGCTTGAAGGTCTCATGTGGATTTGGGCTCTTGCCAGGGCTGAAAGTGCTGCAAGAGCCCGAGGGGAAGGTGGGATCTCTCAGGAGGACTATGAAGCTTATTCCTGGTCGCTTCCAGGATGGGAGTTCCTGCTGAGAGGCAGTTTGGTGTTCTGTGTCCTTTATTGCCTCCACAACCACAACTTTCCCTAGTCCAGCACCTACTATAGTAGCTCTTGCAGGTCCTTGTTATGTAAGAAGGTGGGGAGTGCTCTTGTACTTTAATCACCTAATGACATTATACCCTGTGCAGTATCAGTTTGTCAAAGTAAGTGGGGCACTACACAAAATTAAATCATTTGATATACTCCATCCTTCCAGCAAATGTAATAAGAACATGCTTTCTGATCTCTCCCAGTGACATTCAACAGGAGAAAGCTTGTCTCACAGTGTATGACCCAGTGTTCTGGAAAGGCACATAAAGATAATTCCTCCTTGCTATGTGGTGGTGTTAGATAGTCTTAAATTTCAACTTGGTGGTTGTCATCTCAGAGCTCAAAGGTGGATGAATGATTGCAAGTTACAGCTGGTCTTAGGGTAAAGTTTAATGTCTGGGAGCTGGGACTCCTCAGTTTTCTTTCTTGAGCCATCTCTTCTTGAATGACTGTCATCACCTCGCTTAAACTTTCATTCCCTCAGTTGTTTTGCTTGACAGTAGTTGCTCCATCCCAAAGGTATAATTGGGCATGGCTTGTTCTGATTCTTAAAGTGCTTTAAGATTCCCAAAGAAGCCAGCTAGAGGGACAAAATATTAGTGATAACACTGACCTGTAAGATTTCAGAGGAAGGAGGTTGCAAACACATTTTCATTTAACTTTAATAATACTTTAATAATCAAAAGAAGAAATGTAATGTTTAATATTTAAACTAAATTGCATTCCCTTTCTTCTCATGTTAAGTGAATATTAAAGCAGGATGGAAGCTAGTTTACATATTTTTACACTAGACTATTTTATTATTAAATACTGAAATGTACTGGAGTTGGCTAGCTTCCAATGAATATGATTCAACTTACATTGCATTTTAATCTGTGCATGTTACATAGTATAATATTTCTATTAGACAAATGGTTGATGGTAGGGAATTAAAAAAGGATGCACTTATGTTAAGTATCACATTGTTCATGTTGTGAAAATAATTAATGTTCATGTAATTTTCTGATAGACAGCAGAAGGGACAGAAATAGGTTTTTGGAGTGCAAATAACTTATTCAGGATGCAGTAACCCATGTGTCTGCTCTTAAAAGTGCTGGGTATAGTTAGTGCGGTGAATGTGCACTTGAGGTTCTCCAGAGCCTAAAGAGCAGAGTAGCTTCCTCTTTGTTTGCCTGTAATAAGTGTCCATGCCCCTCAAATATTCCTTTGAATTCTCTTCTCATGTGTTCAGTTCAGTAGAATCTTTTTTAATCAGTGAGATTTTCAGACTTGATATGAGCACTAAACCTCCTTTGAGTTAAGGTAGTAATTTTCAAATGACTTGTGCAACTCCTTGCCACAGCGTATTCTGTTTGAGAGCATTCTTTGGAGAAGAGTCTTCTAGAGGTGCTAAATATAAACGTACCTTCTCCTTTGTATTTAACACACTGCTTCATCTGCCCAAATTTTCTCAGGGCAATGGCAGTATTTTGGGGACTGCTTTGCCCTGTTCCCATGGGCTTTACTGGGCCTGGTGCCTGTTGTCAGAGGCAGCATGGGTTAAACAGAGCTTTGGTCTCACTTCCTTCTGGGAGTCTGGCCTTAAGTGGCCTTGTTTTCTTCATTGTGATCTTTCAGTCATTCATGAAGTCAGTTATAGATGTGAAGTTTCAAATACATTCAAAACATAATTGGGGGGACAGATATAATTTCTGTTTGGCTCTGGGGAACTGCAGTACTGGAATAATCATTTGCATCACATCCACCTTAAAAATTCAGGTAATTTCAGACATGAGTTTATAGTCTAAATAACATTTTTGTTATGATTTTACTTTGTCTAAAGAAGTATTTTACAATATTAAGTGCTCATTTTTGCTTTCAACTCCCAGAGCATATTTCAAACCTGTGTAACACCTACATGCCATATCCCTAATTGCACAGATTCCCTTGTCGAGTTAAATTTAAGGGTGGTGTTTTTTTCAGGGAGCATATTACATTTGGTTTTCTTTTTCTCTGTGACAGAGTCTGTGATCTGCTTCCTGGTGTGTGTATGTCTATGTCAGTGCTTACTGTGGTATAGAGACAAATTTGATTATTGCCCAGTCAGTTGGTTGAGGTTTCATGTGTACAATCTATGACACCACTAAAACAAAATAAATCCGTATATATAAGTGGTCTTTAGCTCATGGTGATAATGGCCTGTGGGGCAGATTAGGAAACTTACTTGGTATCTCACTTGATTTTTTTTTTTTAAGACATTCTTAAATTTTGTTTATTTACCTTTGTCAACCAGGAAATCTTAGCAGTCAAAATCTGTTGCAAATAATAACTACAGAAGTTCTGTAGCTCTGGCATGTGCTGATTTGTACTTAGGAATTTTAAACTCTTGACACTGGATAAAAAAAATCTCTGTTTAGCATGAGGAATAAAACAGAAAATCTAGTTATACCAAGAATTTGCTGCAGCTTAGAGCTGGCTGTGTATTGAGACCTGGCTTTTTTGTCGTTATTAAATGACTTGGTCCCATCCAGCCCTCATTGAATTCACTGGGAAAATTGGCAGTATCATCAATTGAAGTTGCACTATGCCCTTAGAGAGGATGTAAACCTCAGCACTGCTGATGAACTTTGTGCTGGTTTGGTAAAATTATTTTGTCATACTTTATTCTGTGTTTATAAATGAGAATCAACATTATATGTTTACTCAAGACATGACCTGTATTTGTTATAGATTAACTTCCTCACTAGAAGCAAAGGATGATAATAATCCATTGACCTGCTGACTCTGAATATAGTTAGGAAAAATAAGCACAAAATATGCTTATTCTCTTCTAAGCTGTGTCTAACAGGCTTGTTTCTGTGAGGCTTTTTGAGGTCTGGTGGAAGAAGGCTGAAAATTCAGAGTTTGAGTTCTAGCTTTTTTCCATCCTTATGAGCACTAGGTCTTATGAAGCGACAAGATCACTGCATCTCCTGCAACTTGCTAGTGCCCAGAAGAACAATGTATTTCACAACAGCATTAAAAAGGGGATGCAGGTAGACTTGAATTTAAATTGAGAGGACTTTGCATTTATTTTATAATCTTTGTCTTTTCCTCTAGTTCTACTAAAACTCATTGAGGCAATTATATAGAGTTTCAACTGAAAAGAATAATTTATGTAAAAGATAATTTATTTAGCCAGACAGTGTCCTAAATAACAAGCAATTAAATTATATTAGGCTTACAATAACATTTTTTTTGCACTGGAGTCTGAATCAGCCTGTTTGTGTGACTGCACACCGAAACCTGCATGAACTTCTCCCTCAGTCTAAAATTGATGAATGAAATAGTCAGCCTCTGAATTCTTAATTTTCCTGTCATTTTCAGCACAAGTTAAGTTTAAGAACATGTGGTTAAAGAGCCACACAGCATGTGAAAATGCTCAAGGGAGCAGGGGTGCCTGTTAGTAAATTAATGCATTTATTAGAGCTGTAGGAGCACACAGAAGCATTTCTGCAGTAAAATACCCAAGCAGTTGATTCTGCTGCTTCATTTGTACCCAGAGGTTGTGCTAATCAGTGATTGTTTTACGTCTCTTTTAAAAGACAAGATTTATTTCTGTCTATTCTGCCATCTCTTGCATATCATTGCCAAAGTTTCAAGCAAATACAAACATGTGGACTCCATTTTTAAGGAAACATCCTACAGGACCCCAGAAAGTTTTGAGTGGCAGTATTTAAAAAAAAATCCAAAACAAACTATAATTATGAGAAAAGATGAAGACAAAAGTAGTGTTCCAAAATTATTTTTGGCTCAGGTGTAAGAATGCAATCTGCACATATGAAGTGCAGAAAAATTTTGAGTTTCTATATATTCAAATGTATTTTAATATTTGAAAATGGTTCATGTACTGATATAAATGGACATTTTCAAGAAATTTTTCACAATTTGAGGTGTTCAGGTGAATGAAAAACAGCCTGTAACAAGCACTGTCTGAAGACTTTTATTGATTCAAATTAGTGTTATGTCTTGGGAGTAATATATCTTTTTACCCTCTTTGTAGCGGTACTATGCCACATTTGGTATCAATGTGTATGAAGAATAATGCACAGCATACAAATAAACATAATTATATTCGTCCTTAATATATTAATACACAGAGTGCTGAGGCGCATGGGAAGTGTGATGGCAGCAAGGAAGTCATTATGAGATGTCTCTGAAACACAGCACGTGCTTTGGCAAAGGCTTCATGGCTTCATTGCCTTCAGTGAATTTTGTAGAAGCATCAAATCCCAGGAGAGATCGAAATTGAGAAAAAACCCAAAACTCCAACAACAACAACAAAAAAACCCAAATCAAAAACCAATAAGAAATCTGTTATATTGCGTTAAATTCAGGCAATGAAATTGAGAGTTTAGGTTGAACCTCCTTTTCTTTTCAACCCTCTTGTAGTAATATGTCCCCTTAGACTCACAGCACATTATTCATCTCATAAAGCTTTCTAATCCAGCTCTAGTGTCCTAAATGTAATTCATTTGATGCCAAAAATGCTCTTTAATTTCACATTTATGTAAGTTTGTTAGAGTTTATCAGTGGTTTATTGCAAGTCATAACTAGAATACTGGATTCCAGGTGTTTCTGGAAAGTTGTTAACAACAGCTTAATGTGCATTCATTTATTTAAAGAAAAAATGACAACAAAAATAACCCTAAAATGTTGTCGTAACTAGCTCTTTTCTTTATGAATCAGATGTTTACTCTTAGAAATACCACATGTTGGAAAGGCATTTTATGTGACTGCTATTTTAATGATGGTTTGTCTTTTATGTCCTTCTGAAGATGTGGTTATAACCATTTTTCTCTTTAGGTTCCTTTCCTCCTCCTCTATTCTTCAGTTTTGCTTTTGTTTCTCATACTGCCAATTTGAACTGACAAGAAGACTGTAATAGGACTCCAAAACATACCTTGAACACATATTGTTAAGCAAATTACAATTGCTGATGTCATTTACACGTGTTGCCTTTCAAAGGATGAACATGTTCATTTAATTTGCGTTTTAAATATCCAAAACAGTGTCCCCAAGCATTTTCATAAAACAGAAACAGTTAATTATTGCCGTATAAGGGTACCCAAATATAGTGATCTGCAGCTTGCATTTAAATGTCTCTGACAGCACTTTTCCCTTGAAGAGAAAATTGTGTAAATTGCCAGTTATTATATTTTTTTAATAAATAAGTCTTGACTCTGGTTCTCTTTTCTTCCCCACCCCTCTGCAATACCATTCAACAACCATACTTTCAGTGGGACCATTTCTATTACAGAGTGATTGAGCTCTGATTTACACATCAATTACCCAACTTCATGGAGATTTTCATGCTCCCCTAGCTGACATCAATGAAGCATAACTGCATAAGTGCTTTATTTCATTTGAGTTTTTGATAACTCAGACTGATAACTAATCATATTGAAAGACAATGTTCTATGATACAGGAAACAATAAATGCTCCCCTTTGAAACCTCATCTATTCTTTATATGCTTACTATTCAGGAGCTTATCTCTGCCATCCATTTCCCCAGGATCGTTCTTTCCAAATTCACATTCAGGAGAGGTTTGGGGCTGCATAGTACTAAAAATAGGAGAAAATTGAGGTAAAAAATAACATTTTCTAGGTACTTGGTATGTGTGGGAATAACTAAAAAGAATGAGGAATATGACAATTACTAGCCAAACCCTTAGTTTACATTTCTATAATTCACCCAGTGGGTCTCTTGGGCATTATTTTCTTTGGAGGCTTTAATCTTCTGTATTCTCTATTAAATCTGCTACAGGAATGGCATTGTTTTTAATGCAAATTGAGAAGAGATTTTGCTCATGAGGATAGATAACCAGTGACCATCTCCAGTTGTCAAGAACTGTTGAACATCAAAGACAGAATATTCTGTATTTTAAAATAATTAATTTCTCTTGAAGTGCAGTGATAGATATGTTCTGTGCTAGATACTCTCAGTAGCTATTCATGCTGTGAAAAGAAAGACAACATTAAAGTAAACATTGAATATGAAAGATACTAAGAACTTGTAAAGCTATTCTATCATGACTTAATTTGTCTCTGTCAAGTAGGAAAATTACTAGGACAAAGATGTAAGCTCAGTGGTGATGAGCAGAGGAAGAGGACTTTTGCTTTTTAAAGTGTAGTAGTGCTTATATTGTTTATCATTAGTGAAACAGAGACTTCAGATCAGCAGGGAAGATATGTTAAATTGGGCATATTTCTGCTTAAATATCAGATTTTGAAATTCCTCACATTTATTTAATACATTTTATGACCTGCGATGAAATTTTAGACCTGAGGCTGCTTTTTTTCTTTTTTGTTTTCTATTATTTGGAATAAATGCATTAAATTACCAGTGTTTTTACTGGGAGAATCTGCATACATGAAGGAAGGCAGTTTTTCTTTCTTTGTACAGACCTGTGGTACCCTGCTTTTATATTATTTCGGTGGAGTTACGGTGAGATAAAACTGGAGTTACATATAGGTGAATTCCCATTGTATTTTATTCATCAGAAGTACTCTTTTACCTGGTTTGATTGCTGGGTGAAATGCTTTTTGCCTTATGTTTTTAAGTCACATTGAAGAAGAATTGCACAGGTGTGGAAAAGCAAGTATGTATTTTAAGCATGGTGGATATCCTCGTTGATCTGAGTTGGATTTCTCCTGTAAGTTAAATATACTCATGAGTGGGTTTTGATTTGGGATGCTTAATACCTTGTGCAGGCATATGAGTTAGTTTTTGAGGAAGTCCAGTTTCCGAGTTCACTTCTCCAACTTCTGAGTGCTTGTGGGCAAAATAAAAACCATGAAGCAACAACCTTGGGAAAGGACTTTCAGTTCTCAAATTTGTATAATTTTATATCCACTGTGACTTAGTTTAGAAGCTGGTGTTTATTTCTTGCTTCCACAAATTAAAAACATTTCAGTTTGAGGACTTCTTTCATAATTTCATCTAATATTTTAAGGGGGGGGGGGGGAGGTGGAACTAGTACAGGGAATGTTTGATTTGATGCACTGTGCATTTTTTTAATTGAGACGTTACTTAGAACAGCAACTAATTCTTCCTGAAATTGAGGATAAATGCTGGCTTTTTTTAATGTCATTCATTTATCCTCCTGGATGTATTCTGTCATTGCTGTAAAGCCTCTCTGCTCCTGCTTTTTTATTGATTCTTTTCCTATTGGGCTCTTGTTGTTTTGACTGAATCAACAGATCCATATTCTGTTCTCATTCATTATTTGTCTGCAACATGAGGTGTTTGATCATTTTTCTCTCTTCTACTTTTTCTTAATATCACAGAGACTACTCCTTCAAACTTGACTAGTCCATCTTCTTTCTTCTGCTCCTTCTGCAGCCTTTCAGGCTCTTTCCTAGTCATCCGCGCTTTGAGAGATTTCTGTGGCTTTAGTTAGCACAACTTTGAAAATTAACACCAAACGCTGGGGCTCAGCCTTTAGAGTGCTGGTCTCATTTCCTCAGCTTTCCTTTAACTCTTCCCTACAACCTCTTACTTTGTTGCAGTCTGTCGTAAAAGGTGTTTTTCTTTTTCCTCCAGATCTTTTGCACCACATCCTCTCACTTTCACCACAGATGACTGCACTGTATTTTTCAGTGCCCCAAATTTTATTCTCCTTCTAGTTCTCCTTTTTGTAGCCTGCACTCATTTGACTTTAATCTCTTATTGCTAGATCCACATTTTTAGCTTCCAGTCCAAAACCTGTGTGCATGTCTGTTATCTTTTGCCTTGATATAACCTTCTTCTGCCTCATCCACCTTCCCTGTTCTCCAGGGATTGGGCCAGATTGTCCCCACAGCTGTGGGCTGCAGTGGGGGAGAAGGTGCAGCTCCACCATTCTCGCTGACACTCTGCAGGCTCATCCAGGCTGAGCACCTGATCTGTCACAGGGCGTCAGCTCACCACTGTCCCCTAGGGTGCCCGTAGCTGGGAAGAATGACAAATGGATGTGTGCTGCTCTAATTGCAAAACATAAAATATCAAATGCTGTTATTCAAAATGCATTTGCAGTCTGCCCCAGTGTTTACATACCAAAACAACAATACAGTTGCAGTTGCTATTTTTTCTAGCTTAGCAGCACACTGGTAATTTGTAGATTGGTAGTCTTGTGTGCTCTTGTACTGTTCTTACTGTTCACCCTTTCTGATCTTCTCAGATTTATGTACAGGCTTCCCCAATTAATAATCTAATAAGTGGTAACAAAAGATCTATAAAACATATCGCTCACATACTGCATTGTTATCTAATAGTTGAATCTAGGGAACTGCCTTCTCGAATATAGTGAATTTTGTCGCCTACCGCTGTTTTCTTCCAAATGTCTTTTTAAAAACTGTTTGCAAAAGTCTGTATTGTGATATCCTGCTCTCCTGGCTTTAGAGGAGTCATGAAGTATTTCTTATATTCATGAGACAGATTGAACTCTGGTGTTTGTCACAGTATCTGACTATAGTTTTCACTGACACCTTCACCACTAATCACATATCTGTATTTCACAGAACATTAGTTAAGCTAAAAATTAAACATGAGTCTCGGAGATTGCATTGTGGCCGCATTAAGAATTTCTGGAGAGCATCCCATTAAGTTCTCAGTGCACTGCAGCCTTAAGAGCTAATCAGCATCCCTCTTTGAATTACACGGAACCCAAATAAGTTGTTATCCTAATCTGTGTACGATCTTACAATATTTGACTTCCCGTAGCCACAATCAACACTGTGTCAAGCATTCTCATAGTAAAAGTACATTTGCAGAGAAATAAACCAAGTAATGGATCTGACAGGATGAACAACCACTTCCTTTTGCATAGATACTTTGTATACTTAAGGCTGCAGTGTGACTCTGCCCATAGAAAGTTCAAAATGCAGCTTTAATTTTTTGTTCTTCTTTTGTTCTCACAAGAGAATATATGAGAGTGACATTTAGATTTAAGCAGAGGTAGCAATTTCCTTAGGGTTTTGCTTGTCTTGTAACATAGGTTCTCACAGTTTTGTAGTCTGTAAATGTTTGCGTCTGGGGTTGAGATGTGCCTTTGCACTCACCTCTTGGGTGCCTGAAATAGAAATCTTTCATAAACACAATAAAAGATAAATACTGCACTATATTGAATTGGAAAATACTGTATTTTCAAACTTTTAATGTTAACATTCTACACACTGTGTTAGCTTAAGTTAATGTCTTTTAAAGTGAATATGCCACTTTGAATTATGCCAGTGCTGTTTTCATAATTTTTGAATTTGTGGTTTTGTAATGTGTCATAAAACATATCTGAGTAGTCTTAGAGTCTTTGCTGCTTTTTCTCAGCTAGGATATGGCATAATGCCTCACATGGTTTCCTAAATACTTTGCATGCTTGTGACCTGAGCTGGCTTTTAGATAACAAAATGCTGGAACCTCATGTGAAGGGTGAGATGTGTTGTGTGCTGGACTCTTTGATCTCTGTGTTCAATGGCCAGATTTAGTTTGATTTGAATGTGCCCAGGTTTTCATCCTGAAACCCCAGGCCAAGGAAGTAATTCGGAAGCTGTAAAATGCAGCTCTAACTTTCATGAATAATTCTTTCTGAAGTGAATGCTGGCAGTCCTGGGATGGAACTACTTCCATACAAGGATTGCTTATGCAGGATATAAAATCTTGCTTAGACTAGATCCGTGAGACTATATCCGGGCTTATGACTTCCCCGTGACCTGATCTTGCTGAAGAGTCACAATGGGTCAAACTGCCAAAGAAATCTCTGGAAAGATCCCCCATGAGAGGGATAAATATAGTGTGCCCCTACTGCTCTTGGGCTGGATTATTTCTGGGTTAACCCCGCCCTCGACTCCAGCAAAGCTGTGGAGAGAGATGAAATCAGCTTTGGCCTGATCTTTGGGTACCAGTTTGGGAAAAAGCTTGTATTCACTTACTCCCTTATTTGTGGATTATAATCTTGATTTAGGATACAAAAGGAAGGGACACTGATTCCCCCCCTCACCTTTTAATGAACAGGTTGCTTTTGATTTACAGTGTTACATTAGCAATGTGGTCATGTGTAGAATAGTAAAGTGACTGTCTTTAAAACAGTTTTCCTGCTGTTTCCCTCAGGAAACCAGCAGACAGTACAATACCTTCTGCAAAAATACAGCATTGATTATAACAGTGTTCTGGAGCTTGCTTTTGGTGTTAGTGATGTCAGTACATCAGGAGATGTTATAAACAAGTAAATTGAATAAAACAAAACATGACATATTTTCAGGCTTCTGATTTGTAGAAAGAAAATGTGGATGAAAATCATTCAGCTCAGCCTATATAGGTGGCTTTGCATTCAGTTTACAGGCCAAAATCAAGCCTTATTCAATCCAAGTCTGAGTGGTCTTGAATTGCTTAAACCAATTATTAATTCATATTTTTATAGAGAAATCTCATTGTGGCATGTCTGTATATTTTTCTTTCCTTGTCTGTACAAAAACAAGTGTGTAAGTGTAAGGCTACATGGAGTCATCAGGCAACAGACATATGCTTTCCTGTGCTCTCCACAGGGCTTGCAAGTTTGAACACAACCTGCCTGAAACATAAGAACTTTAATTGAGTAGATAAAGAGGTCCTCATAATTATAAACTGCAGTAGGTATAACAAGAGGCTAAATACATAGCTGTGGCTTTAATTAGCTGGTGCTTCAAATTAGTAATTGTAGTTTCACTCAGAAATCAGTGACTTTATACACTGTTAAAGCCTCATCACTGTGCAGTTCATTCCTCATTATATCTCTCGGTGTGAAGCTTTCAATACAACATCATGCTGAGCTAAAAAGGCAAAGTTGTAGATACTTGGTTATATTCCAAGTGCAATGGATCTCTGTGGAGATTTAATTCATTCTCTCCAGAGACAGGAGAATTAACTGTTCTTTGTTACAGCTGTAATAAGTGTGTTTGTATGTAAGCATCTGTGTGTGGATGTGTGCATGTATGGCCGGGATCTATCAGGGAGATAATGCTTACTTCAGATAACATCAGGGCATGCACCAAATCTGCTATTCAAATTGTCATCTGGAATTCAGGAGCTAATTAACTGACACAAAGCAGAGCCAAAAGCTTCATAACAAATCAAATGTGGTTGAAAGCACAGAAGTGTCCCTTAATGCTTGTCACATGAGAGGTTGTCAGTACAAGTTGAAGTATGCATCTTTTCCTTTCCTATTTCCTTTGCTATTTTTCCCTCTCCTTCAAGGTTTTAATTATATCTCTTCCCTCAGAGGAGCAGGAGGTAGTTTGTAGAGCCAAGGGACCAACGTACTTCAGTGCTATTCAGGGGATAAATAAATGTGGTCTCTCAGCCTGTCATCTGGGTCTGGCAGGTGCACAAAGTAAGGTAACACACAGATAAGTGCCACTCACCATTGGCAGCACTGAGGTGCTAGATCCTTTTCTGTGTTGGTGTGTAGAATTATCTGATACTGGAATCAACTATCTTAAAATCTCTTCTAGTAGCCTGCTGCTACAAAACACTTCTTAACCCCTCTTTGACATCTACAATGAAACCATACATAAATTTTAAAGAGAATGGGACAGAATTAGGTGGTCTGAATCACAAGAGGCTGAACTGGAGCCTTGGGATGGATGTTTAGTGTAATGGATTTGTTGATGTTGCTGTACTTCCTTGCTTTCACGTTTGCTTTCCCTGCACAGACCATGCTTTGTGGGCTCATGTGTGTGCATTTGTGTTCAGGTCTACGTGTTTACAGGCTGTTAGTACAAGGATATCAAAATATATTTTATTCTTCTGCAGAAGGCTCTGTTAATTTGTAAACAATATTTTCATTGTTTCATTGAAACACTTACCATTTTACAAGTGTACTAAATGCCCTACTGCCCAATTTTGCATAGTTTTATGATTCCAGATTTAAATCTGGGAAAATAATTAATTGGCTGTTTCTTTCAGAATTGTCCTTGCCTTGTTTCTGATGTTTTTGGTTGTCAGTTGCTATTACTGATAGTAGTGAACATATAAAAAAGTTACAGGAAAAGTAATGTGTTGTCATTTTTGTCTTTCTCCAGTCACTATGAGCAAGACCGGAGTGCACTTAAGCGGAAGGAATGGGAGAGAAGAAACCAGGAAGTCCAGCAAGATGAAGATCTCTTTGCTTCAGGTTTTAATCTCTTTGGGGAACCCTACAAGGTAAACTACATTGTTATATTTTGCATTTTGTGAATGTCTTACACAAATACAAATAAAGCTTCTCATCACCTCTAAGAAACTGAAGTATTGCATCTGCCTAGGTACTTACACTCTTGAATACACTGATTATCCTAATCAGCATATGGCAGCAGAGCAAACTGAACATTCTGCCCAGGTTGCATTGGCAGTCAGGACTTTGGGTTACAGTCCAGTTCAAGATTTCTTCCTCTTAGCAGACAGCAAAGTGCTGTAGTAGAAGTACGTGCAGCTGATGTTTCTACAAGTGGGTTTGTACCTACAAAGCTAGCACTAAGTTATTTTTTTTAGGAAGAAAATATATCTGAGTTGTTAAAACCAATGTCCTCTCTATAAATAATAAGTCCATCATCTTTCTTGTGCAATCATAACTATCGAAAGAAGTCTTTTGAGAGATTGAATCTTTGGGAAGCATAACAAAAGGGACTTTTGTTACAAGTGTTATTCTCTCTAAGGAGATTTTCCGCCTGAGATTTTCATCACCAAGGGATGTCCCCCTTTTTGATTTCTGCTGCTTTGATTTTCAGTAAGACGTTCCCTAAAGAATTCATCAGAATGTAAATTTCCATATCTCTTTCTCCTCCCAATCAGTGACATCCATTGAAAGGCCACCACTTCATCTTTCCATCTTACATTGTTAGCAGCTGTAAGGGAGGATGACGGCTCTTTGAAAATCACCCAAAAAAGGAGGAGAAAAGACTGCCATTAATTTCAAATGGTGTCTAATAATTATAGACCATAAAGGTGTGACAGATGCACTTGACTCAAGGCTGTACTTTGGTTCAGGCTGGCTGAGGAGCAACAGGCCTTTCTTCCTTGGTGTGAACTTGCCAGCAGGAAAGCTCCTGGCTCATTTTCAAGGGAGTGAAGGTCTCTTGATAAATATTTCAAAAGGGGTTTTAAAACCCCAAAGTGGAAGATAACCAAAGTACAGAGCAAGATATCTGAGCTAAAGTGAAGAAATCTATCTTGTCTATTCTATTGATTAGCAGCTTTACCCTTAAATATCTCTCCCTGAAGTGCACCTGGACTGCACCCCAGGTGACCCTCTGCTTGAGCAGGGATGCCTCTCAGGGGTAAAGATTCCTCCCTTACCCAAGGTGGAGACATCCCTTACCCATAACAGATACTTGGGAAGTGACTGATACCATGAATTAATACTATGGACCATTACGAGTCCATGTAGCTACTCAATATTGTAAATATGGTATGGGTAATTCCCTTAGACTAGTGCAAGTGGTCATTTGGATTTCAACAGGTAGAACAGTAAGCAAATCACTGCAAAATTTTGTGTCAAGAACTAAAATCATACACCACCAATGTATAATAAAAATGACAATATCCGGTTTTAGATCTGTTTAATGTGTACGCATTTGCACCAAGTGTACACAGAGCATGTGGTTTCTTTTCAAATACTGAATGACTAAAAAGCCAAAAATTATTCTGGTAGTCTTTCTGGGCAAAATTTTTTTTAAATTGCTTCTGATCTGGTTGGCAGAGAAGTTTGTAAACTTTGTGTGATTAAGCAAAACATAATACATTACCACCCTAAAAAAGCATTATAGTTATAGATTGTGAAAGATAAAAATTGAGAGGAAATTGCAAAGTAGTTAAATGGTTAGTAGTTAAATCAGTCTTAAATTTGAAAAAAACACGTAGAAGCAAAACTAAATAGGAAAGCTAGGTCTTGCCTTTACTTTATGCTAGGAGAAAAAAAAGGAATAAAGTGATAGACTACTATTTCCTTTTTAAGTTCTGCATTGCTATGACCCAGCAACAGTGGAGTTTCCTAGGGACTAATAAAAAATGAATTTAAGTCTTTGGGAATATGTAGTGATTTTTATTCTTAAGAAGTACAAAACTAAATTCACTGGTTTGTTTGCATTTATTCTAAAACAAAATTAAGAGACCCTGATGTGAGAACAAATATCCTGCACATGCAGTTTGAATTTCTTCTCTATTTTGAGATGAATAGATATTTCTGTGTTCAGGAGACTCAAGGCCTTGTGCACACAAGAAGCTGCACTTGAGTCTTCTGGTCAGTGGGAGCAGAGTGAGATAAACACTGCCTGGCAAAGTGCTGTGGCCTGTGATGAACACAAGGTCCACATACTCACTGGGCTGGCTCTGCAAATGAGCATCAGCTCATGTACAGCTGGTACATTGCTGGAAGATCTGGGGGTGGGAGCTAACATGGAGACTACAGTGACAAAGAAGGTTGGGAATAGCAGTTCTCAGGAAATAGGAAACATCTCTTTTTCTTTCTTTTATTCCCAGACCTAGTGTCCTTGTTTTCCATTCATTCCTCATTTGCTTTAGTAATATCCAGAGGAGGGACTGTCAGGGTAGGGAATACCACCACTGCTGTTTATGAAGTTTCAAAGACTGAAAAATTGGCAGCTGTTTTAAGACTGCACTAAAAACCGATAATATTGAAAGTTGCACAGAGAAAGAAGCTCAGATTTTCTCATGGAGCCTACTGCCATTGTATATCATGAGATGTGTGGAGTATATGCCTTCATCTGTCATCTCTCTGCTCTAGCTGTTACAGCCTCTTTCTTTCCCTCTGTAAAATACTAGGTGTTCATTATAGTTTTGGACAAATGCATGTTTCTACATTGATTCTTTGTAGTTTATGTATGTGTGCACTTGCGTGAAAAGAGATACTTATTTCTGTGGGTGTATAAAATTTTTCCATGCTTGTTAAAAGATAAATGTCTCCTTTTGAAGCTCCACTGTCTTATGTGGGCAAAAAAACTCCTTTGACAATGTTATTACATCCAGCATTATTTTGGGAAGGTCAGGCAGTAAGGGCTGTGTTGCTCTTTAATGCAAGGGGGTTGCAGGTCCTGCCTTCAAACCCTGGGGCAACGTGCTCATTCTTGATTTTGCAGAAGGATCAGGGAAGGGCCTGTAGTGTAACAGAAACACACATTTGAAAAAGTAGTATTAGAGTTTTCCTGAGAGAAACTGTTACTTTACTGCTGAATTGTTGATACCTTTTAATGTTTTGAAATTAAGAGTTTCACAGATAAGTATTTTAAAAGAAAACAGTAGGAGTATTTTTGTTGCTTTTCAAAGGAATTGCCTCAGAAGAGTTCATCTTGAGAAAGAGAACCCAATGGGCAGCATTTCCATTGCAGAGACTTTGGTGACCATTAAATAATTTATCTTTTTCAGGTAAAGCCCCTCCATGCTTTTCAAGCTTAGCATAAAAAAGATCTCCGCTTCTAATCTGTGGAGGTTAGTTTAACTATGAGGCATAAGGAAGGGAATGAATTATGAAACCTCAAGTTTCACACAAATTTTCACAAAACACTTTTAAATGGGGCCTATAAGTTTGAGTGCATTAGTTCTTTCATTTGTAAAACTATAATGCAATAGCTAGCTAGTCCTCCAGTAGGGTTCTAATACAGATAGCTTTTGAAAGAAATAGAAGCAAATGCAGGAAGATGTGCATTTCCTAAATTAACAGAAGCCTAGAATGAGGGGGATTGCTACTAGCTGTGAGTCATAAACCAGACATATAATTTTATGCCTTGAAATACTCAAAATGCTGCATTTCCTCGATAGCAATAAAATTGTGATTCAGCATGCTGTTCAAAAATAAGATGTACAGAGGTTTTCTTTAGGAAATCAGACAACTATATGAAGGTAGAAATTGTCTGGAAGTAACAAAGAGCAAGCAGAAATTATGACTGGATTTTGTGTTTCTCTTGCTGGTATACAGGCTTGTCAAGAATCCTGTGCTTCTTGTGAGAGACCTGAATTTGTTGTGGAAATAAAGTTAAAACATTAATGTTATGCCTTATGTCTTAAATGCAGATAGAACAGTGCACTACAAATCTGAGCTCATTCAGATTGGGATGCTCAAGTCTGATCTTTGTTTTGTGTGGTCTAGTTTTATTTAAGTGTAATTCAAATTACCATTAATAATGGTTTTTTTGCTTTGCATCCTGGTCCAAAGGCCACTGAAGAGAGTAATTATCCTTCCACTGACTTCAATAACCATTGGATATGAGCTGTAGTGTACTTAAAATACACCAAGGAGGTTTAAAATAATATAATCTCCATGGTTTTCAGTAAATATATTTTTATTAATGTTCCCTGTAAAAGACTATGAACAATAAAAATAATACCTAACATTTATACAATGTCTTCTATCCCCAGGATGTGAACATTAGTCATAAAATAGAGTTAATATCAAGCAAAGTTGTATTTATCATCATGTGACATGTAAAAGACAATACAATGAGAGAATTAGGTACCTCCAACATAAAATTATTTAAAATATCTACTTTCAGGTTAAAACATTTTCTCTGAGAGGATCTAGACAAGAGCCTTTTAGTGTGCTGGGATGTTGAAGTGTTACAGTGATGATATGTTGTCAGTACTTTTTTTTTTAATTTGTGCTTTCTGGAAAGTAAGCTAAATGCTCCCTGGAAGTGTACCTGAACCACAGAGGTGAAGGTTGGTGGTCAGGCTTTTTTTTGATACTGTTATTTCCCATGTTCTATCCCATAAGGAGTTAAAGTGTTTGGGCAAGGAGAAAACAGAACAAGTATGTAAGTGTTTAGACTTCAAATCATAATTCCTGCTGGGCCCTTAAGCACAATGGAATCTTCTTGTTTTAAATTTGGGGGTTGAACAGAGGGAGCCTGGTTTTGGCTGCTGCCCAAACAGCTCATTGTGCAACTCAGTTGAAGGAGACTGCTCGTATACAAAGAGCTTATTCTTGGCTTAGCTAGAATATAATTTTTTGCCACTAAAATGACCAACCTAGAGCCAATTTAGTGAATAGAAGTGATTCGTGGTTCTCCACAACTAGGATTATTAACTGTGTCAGTTAGGAGAACTGGCAAAATGTATAGAGATGGGAACAACACTGAAAAGTTAATTTTCAAACCTGCTGCTTCAGTGCAGTGCTAATATATGTTACAATCCCTGAGAATGAGCAAAAGGAAATTTGCGTTTATTATTATTATATATATATATTTTTATATATATTTTTTTCCTATATTCAGTACTCTTCTCATCCTGTGACTAGTTCAGCAGTGGGTTATATAAGGAGATATTTCAGGAGAAATCCATGCATGAATTTTTTCATCACTCAAACTTCCGTTTAATACTTGAGGAAAATGGGATTCAGGGGCATAGTAGGATCCCTCACCAAGAATTGTGACACTCTCTAACCAAGCACAAGCTCATAATGCTGATTTTCCCCATCTTTATGGCCTGGTGTTAAGACACTATTGGATTGTGGCACTACTTGTTTTATTGAGTGAAAAACCCCTCCAAATAGAAGTAGAGTTGACTGTATCATGACATAACTTTGTCATTTAATTCCAGATTGTAGAAATGAACCATCTGCTTGAACAGGAACTGTAGTTTGGCTTTGTTTTTATCCTTTGAGTCTTGTAAAGCCATAAGCACGGAGAATAAGATGTTTTAGTTCTCTGCTGGTCACTTCAATGGAACAGAAAGGTCAGTAGGAAGGCTGCTGCTTTGCATCTCTGTGGGGTAAGTTAGAACAGGAAGAGAGAGGAAATCCACTGTGTGTTAATTATAGCTTCCAGCTTAGTTGTCCAACTTTTTACAAGTGAAAGGGAAAAGGAAAAAGAAACTTCATGCTTTAAAAGCAAAAATATAATGCCAGTGAAACAAGTATGAGTCAGTAGTTATTTAATAATTACTGGAAATCAAAGAAGAGCAAGATAAGAAATATAACCAGCCTGCAGACAGCGGAAGAATCCCTATGCTTAAGAATGTAGCAGTCATGTCTGTTTATGTGGCATGGTGCATGGGGTCGACGGACCAGTGCTATGATTTTCTCACAGAGTCCTTCGAGGAGTTGCTCTGGTGGTGCCTCGCTAGCACCCATGCAGTCCAACCCTGCAGGTGGACACAGGCAGCCTTTCACACACATTCTAGAGTGTCCCAGAGATAAAGAAGTAGGAGGGATCTTTCCCTTGCAGTTCTGAAGGGTTTATTGGGGCCCTTACACAGACTGAGTACAAACGTCTTCGAACAGGAGCAGAAGGCGAAAGACTCTGAACAATTGTGCGCGCATGGTTTTACACTGAGGGATAGGAGGGGCAGGCAGAGCATTATTAACCAATAATCTGAGGCTATTAACCAATAATCTGAGGGCTAGGGGGTGGAGACAAGATTGAATGACATAACAATGGCCAATGGGAAGGGGAGGGGAGAGGGGCCCAGGAGCCAGTGCGGTACTGAGAAGAATAGAACTTTCTGGCACAGTGCCATGGGGAGAAAGCATTTACCAGCAACATAGGGGGAATGTGGACTGGGCCACCACAACATTTATTTTCCATGAGAAAATATTTTTGAATTATCTGTTATTTGAACCTATCCTAGCATGTGATAGAAGCTTTTCCTCCTCTGGATTCAGATGGCAGATACATCAGGTCAAACTGTACTTTTTATGGAAAAGTAATTAAAGTCAAACTGGAGTTTGGTGCTATTACAGACTACCCAGCTTCTGTGTGTTCCAGGACTATAGATCAAGGAGCTGATAGAGCAATAACATACTTATATCAACTGGGTGATTGCAATTCAAATGCTCAGTAGCCAGTAATTGTACATTCGTGTTTTGCACGATATGAAATGTACCAGCCCAACATCTCTGACATAAGCCCGGCTTTTTTTGCGCCTAACAGCCATAACTGATGCAATTTAAACACTTCTCTGAGAGCATATTTAAGAAAATGGGAAGCAGCAGACAAGTGTTACTGATGCAAGCCTGTTTCAAGAGATTCTTTGAACACAGTTATTGATAGGTTTTTCTTACATAACATATGCAAAATGTAATTGAAATTTAATTAAATGTCAGCATGACACCATTAAACAGCTAACATTTGCTGTCTTCTAAGACAACTATTCTGAGCATTAACTTGTAAATCAGGAATTTACTCACGCTTTTCTTGTCTTTTTTTTTTTTTTAATTTTAGACAAATAAAGGCGACGCCCTTGCAAACCGTGTCCAGAACACGTTGGGAAATTATGATGAGATGAAGGATCTGTTAACCAATCACTCCAACCAGAGCCACCTTGTAGGAATCCCAAAGAATTCTGTCCCACAGACACCCATTGACAAAAATGAACAGAGCTTTTTCCCAGAACCAAGGAACAGGATGATCCCATCTCATCAGATCAGTGGCAGCTCATCAACATCAATGCCTCCACCTTCTTCATTGTCATCTAATTCTACTTTACTACACAGCCACCAGAGCAGCAGAAAGTCGAGGACAGACTGGTCACGCAGTGGTCACAACTCCAGTGGAGCCCAGCCAAGCCAATCCAGTGGTCAGCAGAGTCGGACAAAGCACAGCTCTGCTCATGACCAGTCACAGGGCAGATATGAAGATCTCTATAATTGCCAAAGTGAGCAGCATAAAAGTGGGGGAGCTGAGGAAGCAAATGCTATGTCAACATCTTCACATTCGAGGAGGCACACTCATGCAAAGTCAGCACCTGGAGAACACACTTACAAAGAAAACAGTCATTCAAAGTCACCCACAGAGCTTGAGTTTGTAGGCCATAGTCCTGGATCTCCACTTCCTTCCACTTCTCTGTTAACTGCAAATAATAGTCTTTCAACTCAGAATTTCCCACCAGGACTTCACTGTAAAAACAGCATGGTCCAACAAAAGCCTACAGCTTATGTCAGGCCTATGGATGGTCAGGACCAGGTACCCAATGACTCACCAGAACTGAAACCCCCAATAGAAATAGAGAGTGGATATGGAAATCAGTCCTTTGGAACACTGCTGGAAGGAAAAGTGAGCACACCTAATTCGAAGAACAAAGTACCAAAGCTCAATATTCCTCCTGTTAGTGAAGTAAGTGGTTTAAAATATCTTCTCTCTAGCACTGCTTGAGTATTACATTCACTAGATATTTTTCTCTGGAAATATGCAGTAACATTTCCTGGAATTACAGTGTAAAACATTCCTTTTTCTAGACTGCGCATGACTTCTTTCGGCAGTTTGTTGTGATAGTCACAGTAAAAATATTTAATGTAGTTTTTAAAGCAGAGTTTTGAATACTAACATTTCTTGTTTATGATTAATATTAAAATGTTAGATCTCTGTTGGGTGTAATATATGTATACCAGCTATACTGGTTCTGGACAGGGAACTCTAATATCTCAGTTCATCTGCAATTTTCACTCTTGAATTCTCAGTTAGTAGGTAGTTTGATAGACAGATTGCTGTTTCAAGCCCCAGGGAAAAATGACAGTGTTCAAATTTCAGTGGTATTAAGCAGTCCTGCCTGTAAGGAGTTTATTTGAAGAGTTTGCTAAATTCCTTTTTTAATTTTTATTGGAATTAATGTGATTTAAATTGTGAATAATGCTTATGAAAATGTGCCCCATTGAAGGTTTTATGCATTTTGAAGAGCTCTTAATACTGGGATTCAGTCCCAATCTCTGCAACCAACAGTTTAAGCTGTTGAATTTTGTATTACTGGTTAGAACAGTAGTCCTGTGAGGAACATTTTAGTTGGTTCATATTCCTGTCCATTCCAAGCACAAATGTATAATAAGGATATAGATGGAAGTAGTTATAATCTATGTATTTTTTTTCTCTTAGTCTGTGTTTCTCTAAATCAGTAACCTTTGGAAGGTAGGTGTACAGTTTACATATGAGCAGAATTGTAAGATTGGTTTTTCATAGCTTTCTGTTTTCCCAAAAATATTTCCCTGCTTGATAATATTTTTATCCTAGGAATGAGGAGTGATGCATTCTTAAACCACTTAATTGCAAAAGGTCATCTTGTTCTATTGGAATAATTGTTTCAAGCCAATAATTTGTTTGACTATTTAAAAACTTGATGTTATTTATTAACATTCCAGGCAGCAACAAAGACTGATGTGTTTTGCAGTAGAGCTTGGAATAATTTTCTGGGAACTGCATCTGAAAACAGTAAAAGGCCTATTTATATCAAGTGGAAGCTGAAGGTTGTTTGCAGATGGTGTTTTATTAGAAAATGTATTTGTTAATAAACGTAGCTTTCTGCAAGATTACTTTACAGATGTTTCTGTTTATTTTTACCTTGGGTTAAAAATCTGCTGGTGTAGCTGACTTCAGAGTCTGCTGTGATTTGTTACTAGCATTGTTCGGCAAGTAAATAATTGCATGCAGAGGAAGTAATGATGTTGCAAAAGCAAATACTTTTTTTCACTCTTGCCATCTATTAACTCTGTGAGTCAATAGAGGCACTTTAAAGTGCAGATTAATGCAAAGTATTTTTGGAAATAAAATGTACCTTTTGCAATTTGTGTCAGCTATTAAGAATGCATTTTAAATTTCTTTAATTTTTGAGTGCAGTCCTGGCACTATGAAATCGATTGAGTTGTTAACAATGTTGTTCTGGTGCAGAATTTCACCCACATTCTTCTTGCATAGCTCTATGAACCTCTCATGTGAACTGTTTTTTTTTGGAAAGATTCCTAGTTGCAAAGATGAAAAACTGCATTATGAATTTGTTGCTACTTTAGTTTATATCCTGTTTAGTGAAAAGATTAGGTATATAATTAATCTCATGTATGTTCAGATAAATTCTAAACTCCAGGCAATTTAGAAATGAAAGTAGATCTTAAAGAAGTCTGCATTTTGAGATTGAATAATAAGTTGAATAGGGAAAGAAAACCCAAAGCTGTGACAAAATAACTTTCCTTTCTGAGAAAGAACACAGGACAATAGCCAGACTGACGGATCTCTTACAGGCAAATCTCTTCCTGAGTTTGGAGGGTTGGATTTTTTCGCCTGCGTCAGGACTCCGAACTTTGGTCCTCTGTGTTTTTCCACAATGTGTATCCTGAATTCAATTTAGCTTGTGTTCAGCTATAAAACTCCTTCCAGTCCAACATTATAGATAGGTGGTTTAGTTTAAGCTTAATCAGAACTGACAGTGCACACCTGTGAAACCCATAGCCTTTTCAGAATGACTGCAGTGAGTGGCTTTGTTGTAATCTTGATATAATTGATGTGGAGACTTATGATCCTTTGGTGGTGCTTATCAATTTATGAACCTTCTCAAGCCATAGTGATCTGCTTGAAACAATTTTGTACCTGCTTCACAGATTTCCGTCTTAACACTATTCTAGGTGCTGGTGGTGATCTTCAAGCTAGCAATAGGAGAGTTACTGTTTTGGGGCATTTCTCCATAATTTGTTCTGTGGTTTTCCTGTATATCTGAGTCCTTTTTTTCAGGTTGCTGAGTGTATGCAGATAGATTGAACACCAAAATATTTTTAGTAATTCTCTCAAAATTTTGCTTGTTCTTAAAATGAGGAATTCTGTAAAGAAATAAAATTTCTAGGTGACGGTCCTGAAAGAATGGCACCCATTAGGGCATGCAGTGTTGGAAAAGAAAAAGACTATTCTTGCTGTCTTACGAGAGAGAGGGGAATAAGTAACCAAATATTTGAACAAGGAGATTTAAAAGAAGTGCTCAGACAGATGTGAAAATATGGTGTCATTTATCATGGCTTAATGGAATAGGATGTTGAGTGCCCTGGAAACATTCTGCCATGTGTAAGGAAGTGATCAATTTTATCACATAATTTGTGTCACTTGAGGTGTTGCTCTAAGAATCTTTGGTCATTTGCTGGGCCCAATTCTGCCATCAGAGATGTCCATCCATCTTTCATCTCCTCTGGAGCAGACAGCATTGTTAATGCGTTGCTGCTGGCATGTCTCCGCTGGGCGATGGATTGTGGGTTAGTGATTTCCGAGGTCGTGGAGACTCACAATGAGTTCACACAGACTCACCAGGTTGGGTCAGGAGGTAGAGTTAGCAGCTCTTGTACATTTGTGAACTAATCTTTGCCTCTGAGTGGGTGCTGCTGTGTGATTTCCAGACCTTTGCTCACCCACACAGAGCTAGTTCAGAGGTGTCTGCACCATGAGAGGCCATTTCTGGTAGAGAAATACAAGTAGCAGAGCCTCTGTAGGCTTTTAGTTATGTCATAGCAGGATTTCCTTGTGATTTTGTGATCCTATTAATTTCTTTTTCCTTTTTGCTTTGTTTTTCATATCAGTATTATTTTCTAAGGGTGAAGGTAAAACATCTTCTGGTTTGGTGCCTTCATCAAAACCCAGTGTAACCAGTAATGCCCAGGCCTGGCAGCCCCTGAGGTTCAGAAGTTGTAGAGCAGATCTTAATGAACTGGGAAGCTTTAGTGCTGTCATCTGAGTTCCTGGGGCATGTGCAGAAATCCACCAGATCTCATGACATGGGTTTGATAACAGTGACCTTGGAGCTAAAACTGGGAGAGAAAATGATAGAAATCCTCAACCTGTAAACATTCTTTCCTGTTCCTTTCCTGTTAACTCTCATCTCTTTAGTATGTATTTGCATGCATACTTATATGCACACACATATATAAATTTTGAGCTTGCATTTAACATTTGATAAATTGTGGCAAGCTTGGAATACTGTAAGAGCTTTTGTATTATGCAGAATTCCACTATTTAAATCCTATGATGGCAGATGATTGTTATTTATCACTCGAAGAGAGCTGCATTGTTAAATCCTATGCATTTCTTCAAAAAAGTAGATGTTAGAGACCACAATAACAACTGATTCTCTCTCTGCTGCTTTAAAATCCAGAATCTTGATACGTGTAAAATCTCGATATTTAAACCTCTAGGAATCAGATGCTTACAAATTATTTCAAATTGACTAACGCAGCAGGTGACAGCCGAAAACAAGCCTGTGTGTTTCAGACTGGGCTCAAGAACAAATTACTGAGAACGCTGAGTAAAACAGAGGGTTTTAAAGTCTGTGGGAATATCAGAAGCTGCATTCCTGGAAGACCTTATGCCCAGTTCCCCAGAACAATGTGTGGATTTCCAATAAATGTTTAGGGATTGGGAATAAAGAGCAGTCCAGATAATTTTTGATTCTCAAGGCAGAGTTTTTAACTCTCACTACAGAATTGGCTTCATGTTTCTGCAAAGTAGCAAATGCTCATATACAAAATTTTCCCAAAAATACAAAGCTAGGAACAAATCCAAAAGGCCTACGACATCAATGTCACCACCCACTTAAGGAATAAAAAATGGAGAACTTCTATTTTCACTTTACTTCTAGGAAAATATTTTGACGGGTTCAGTATACTGCAAAGTGATAAGCTTCTGTTACGTGTTTCAAATCATTCTGTTATCGCTGTATGTATTGATTTGCTTAGTGCTTCCTGAGCTAGCTATAAAAAAGGCTGTTCTCCTTCTGCCTTAAAGAGCAAGAAACATTGACAGGTAGATAACCATATTGATTGAGCCTAAATAGTAAATGCAAGAGGCATATATATGACTTATAAAACTCTCTATAGGAACCAAAGCCAGTGTAATACCTTTTTTTTTTTTTTTTAATTAAATAAAAAGTAGTTGCCTTTAACCAGCTCCACCCTTTTTTGATATACATGGTACTCTAGTTGTCAGCTGTAGTATATTACCATAGTTCTGGGCAAATCACCTTTTTCAAATGTCAGCTTTGTTCCCCCAACTTTGAGCTTGCAAGAAGAATAGACTGAATCACGCATTAAGATGAAATCCCTTTGCTTGGTTCATATTTCAAAAGTCTGGGACCAAAAACAAACCCAAAGAGCACTATTTCTTGCAGTATTAGAGGTTACAGCCATATGTTTTTAATTTGTAAATACTGTGAGAAGAAATGTTCTTATGATACTTCTAAATGAAGACCATATGACACCACTTGGCTGAAGACCTCTTATTGTGGCCTTTTGAAGGCTACTGTCTGATGGCCTGGACAATGGCTAGCAAAACTGTTTTGCAGGGATAGCAAGAGGACAGCTTATCTATTTTAAATCAAATATAAATAAGCAAATTAGGGTCTGATTTTAAACCACGGTGACCAGTGGGAAGTGTGTATTTCAGAACAGGATATTTAAAGTCGCTTGAACAAGTGTGGCTAAAAGAACTGACCATGAGTGTTTGGTTTGGGGAAGAAAGAAGTGCATTTGTTAGGGAGGTTTTTTTGTAAAGTAGTCCTAATTTTGACTTGCTGTGAGGAAGAAAAAAAGTCTGAGTAAAGTTTGAGTTAACTCTGTGAAGAGTCAGACCTGTGGTGTCTTGAAGAGTGATTTTATTTTTTTTTTAAGTTTTTGAAATTCCCAGTGCCAAACTAATTGCTTGTCTCATTTTGTGTCTTATGAAACGTCACAAAGTAAAATGACCTCAAAGGCTCATTGGGGAGAGCAGTAGAAGAATTTGTTTGGCTTGAACAAAGATGTGAAGACATCACCCAAAGGCTGCAGGGCAACTGTAGGCTGTATTCATAACTTCGACAATAAATTTGGCATATGAGTGTGAAAGAGTTACTTTTTAAAAGAAAAATATTATAAACAGTGTAAAACCATCAACTAAATGTTATATTATCTCAATTTTGACTGTTAATGTCCCTTTCAGGAGTTGGTAGTGCTAATTTTTCAGCACCTTGAATCCATCCATCTGGCACCCAAATGCATAAGGAATGATGCTCTTGTATCTTAGTAGTCTGCATAGTTGTCAGCTAACAAGGGCATTCTCTTAGGACCAGTCTAGCAGGTGGAATGAAGTTGAAGCCTTTGGACTATTTTTTAATACTCTTCAGGAACATAACCTGCTTTAATAAAAATGTTCTCTCTGAACAGTGAAGTAAACAATGCTCGTGTAAGAAAAGATGGGAAAATGCCATTTTTCTGTATTTGAATGTTTCATGATGCATGTGTTTTCACTCTGGTCTGTGATCAGCCATTGAGTGAACAGTATGCATGCTACTTTCTGAGAACAGGATGGGCAGATATTCAGGAAGGAGCATTTGCCCTTCTGTACTACAATGGCCATGTTTAAACTACCATCAGCTATGCTGAATTTTATTTCAGCTCATGAAACCTCTAAAGTAAAACATAGCTAGTTTGACAAAACCTACCTGCATATTCACTGCTCATTCCTGTCATAACTTTCAGATGCTTTTTTCCACAACCCTTATTCTTTGTAGGGAAACTAAGGTTTTAAATAGTCTGAGAACACAGAAATCTTATGTTTTTTCAAGTGCAGGAAGGAGACTGTGCACATTTGTGCATGGGCAGTGACAGCTGTTGAGAATCACCATTGGGACTGAACCTGGGGCTTCTCAGGACAGCCTCTGCTTCTTAAATGACATCAGGGACTCTCCCTAGAAGCTATAATTTACTTTCTCCCAGTGCCACTAATTTAGTGAATATGATGAAAACATTGCATCCAACACACACACCTGTTAAATGTATAAAAAGAAGCATAGAGAAAATTGATTGGTGTAAAAGCAGACTTGGAGGATAAAGTTTAAATCCTGATGAAAATGGTAGTCAAATTAGACTGTTGTGTCTGGTAGACATAGATCAGTAAGGAACAACTGGAATACTCTCTTGCAAATACTGGGAATCTGGACAGCTGAATGGTGTAGAATGTGATTCAGTATTGTAGATAGAGTAAGAAATCAAATATAAAATACTTCAGATGTTTCATGAGTAGTTGAGACAGAAATACAGCTAGTGAAAGGTAAAGGAGGAGGGACAGCACCATCTATTAGAAGCTGAATGAAGATTTAAAGAGCATATTGCAACAAGTAAAATAAGACCTAGGGAAAGAATCAGAAGAACAGGTTACTTAGACAACAGAGGTGAGGAGGACATGAAAGGACATGTAGGTGGGATGTGAACGTGCAGTGCAGCCTGCTTTGGCTCCCAGTAGGAGCATGCTGACCACAGAGCAGCAGATGGACAGTGGGTGTGAGCACAGCAAAACTGGGCTCACCATATGGGAAAGAGGAACTGCAGTTCTGAGGTGTAGTCACCTTTCTGATGGAGATCACAACAACAGAAGTGCTTAACTACTCTCAAGTTGATCAGACTCCATCTCATGAAAAGCTGGATCAGTACCCAGGTCACTGACCCTGGTCCCAGGCAGCCTCTCCTGCTCTGTCTCCTGCATTCCCACAGGTGTGAGATGCTTACTGACATGCACACTTCAGGGTGTATTGTGTGCTTTAGTTTGTTGACATGCAGAATTACACTCAGATTTAAAACCATTGCAGCAACACAATATGAATCACATCTCTTCAAAATGTGAAAATCATAGGAGGTCTTACATGAGCATTTCTGGTGTTATGGCCAGAGCCACCCCACTATAAGCTGTACTCTCTGTTTCAGGTATGGAAAAGTATTTAGGAGTGGCAAGTGCAATCATATGGGAATACTTTAATAAAAAAAAAAATCACAGTGAAAGAAAGTTGAACATATAACTTGGCAATGCTCCATGAACTGCAGATATAGGTTAAAGTTATTTAGTTGGCAGGCAATTGCTGGTGTGTTAGCAGTGTTGGAGAAAAAAATATAATTTCTGTATTTTGGCTTGTGCAGTAAAGAAATTCCTCCCACATAAATATGTTCATTTCACCTTCTGGGAAGTAAAGAAAGGAAACTGTAGCAGCAGTCTGTTATTTAGTCTTCGTGAAATTAGCATTTGGTGCTCAGGAAGATTGAAAGATTTAATGCCAATGCCTTCCTCAAAAGAAAGAAATTACACACCACGTATGCTTTAGTACTGGTTAGACTGTTAAATAGAATTAATCAAAATCCATATTAAAATATTTCCATGTGTTAATTAGCAACAGTTTGAAACATTAAAATACATATTGCCTTGGGAATAAATTAGTGAAGAAATATCAGATTGAGTTTTTAATTGCAATATAATATACTGTGTATTTTAGAAAGGTAAATGTAAATACACTCCTCTGAAATACTGTGGCAATGTGCATTTAAAAATTGGGCAATAAACCAATCTAAACCAGACTTTTATTATGGCAGAGTGAAGCCATTTCCCATTTTAAAAGAAACATTGGATGGTTCCCTCATATAATAAAGCAAGAGAAAAACAGTTTAAAAATCTAAGAGTTTCATCTCAGGCCAAAGGAAGTTTTTAAATCTCTCCTTTGAAAATCAGTGTGATGTAGCGACTACCAGCACCAGGTCTCCTGTTGTGAATACAGGAATTCACTTCTGCCTTTCTCTTCCTTCTGGGTCATTGCAAAGTTCGTCTTCCATTCTCTCATACTGAGTCTTAAGACCAGCAGAATAGCATAAATTTAGGTAAGTATGTAAATGGAACAAACAGTATCCACACTATTAAATTAATACACACAAGGCAAGTAGAGATACCTGTTGGTAGCATTATAGATACCAAACTCCTAACAGAGAATAAGAGGCTTTGGTTGGCCCACAGAGTATCCATTTCTCTTCCTAGGGAGGGAATGGCTCTTCTTTCTCATGACAGAAGAACATATAGGAGCCACTTCCAAGAGGTTTTTTGCAGTTGCATTTTAGCTTTGATCACCCGCAATCACGTTAGTGGGGATAATTTTATGTACATGCAGTTCAGGAAAGTTAAAGAAGGTATGTGGTGATTTTCATTTTTTCTATGGGTGCTGCTCAAGTAGCTATTTGTCCTGTAATATTGAGCTTAAAGAAAAGGTCTGGGGAGCTGAGGGAGGAAGAGGCAAGATAAGTACAGATTCAGTCACTTTCCAGGCTAATGAGCCAATTTTTGCTTGGATTAACAAAGATCTCTGAGAGAAGTCAGTGATCATAGGTCTAAGCCTCATTCCCCATTAATACTGCCAATTAATACTCCCAATCTAAAAATATTTCAGTTGATGCATGCTGCTTTCCCATGCATATGTCCTCAGAATAATTTCCTATTGTTATATCCCCCAGATGTGTAAAGTCGTCGGGTTATATTTCACTGTACTGCAAACTGTGATGCTTAAATCCACAAGACAAGCCGGCAATGACTTCTGCTGTTTGTAAATACCCAGGCATCCACTTACATTTGCCAGTATTTTGAATATAAACAGTGAGAAAATTCTTTCTTACATATGTTAAAGCACTGATATATACAATGTAAACTTAGAAAATCATAAAGATCCTCAGGTGGCCATGGGGAGTCAGGATTTGGGTTTTATTACTTAAGAATTCATACTGAATGAAGGCTTCACATTCAGTAACCTTAACTTAGTTTAATCCTTTTTGATGTCAAGAAACCCTAACTTTCATGTCATCAGAAAACCTGAAACTTCCCCCAAAAATATAATCTGTACTAGCATATGCTACCTATGCTTGAACATGGTTAATTTTGAACCTCTCTTTGCATCTAGGAGTAGCTTTCTTAAGTGGCTGCCTTGTGAAGAAAAACTTCACAGTTTATTTTGCCTTGGAATAAAGAGAGATTGTAACATCTTTCCTTCTCACCAACACATGCAGTTACACAGTGACATGAAATATGGCACAAATTTAGCTAGGGAAATACTAAAAATGGTACTCAATTATCCTAGCAGCCACATCAGTTGCTCTGCAATCCCGTGTTAACAAAGATAACCATTTAATATGGGTTTAGGGCGAGCACCACGCACTGTAGTGTCATGGACCACAAATGGTTTGCAGATCCAAAGATTGGAAATCAGGGATTTTGAGCTTTGCCAGTATTTCTGACAGCAAAACTTGACCATTAAAGTTTCCTGAGATCTTTGGGGTGACTAAAAGTCAATAAGGGGATATGCATTGCCTGTGCAAATGGTTGACATTTTTTCAATCTCATAAATTATTTCTTCCATTACCAGATAGAAAGTGACAGGGCAGAGTGGAATGGAGGCAGGCTGTATTCAGCAAGTTTCTGCATACTGAATACAAAGAAGTACATTTAAATCCCACTAAATTTTACATACAAGTGCTATTTCCCCTCCATTTCATGATAAACTGGTTTTTGCCAGTTTCTTGACACATAAAATACCCAATTCACTATGCTAAAGCTAAACTAAATAAACCAGGCTGAAAAGCAGACTCTTCTCTGTGGGGTGTCGCAGTGATGGTAAAATACAGCTAGGCTAGAGCTGTCCTGCCCTTTTGTGATTGTATTGCTGTCTGTAGTTGCAATAATTCCACATGAGGACTAAGGCTTTTCGATTCTGATTAAAAGAAGCAAAATTGGGCCATAAATGATTGGTCTGAATAAGAGTTACTTAGGACTGAAAGCAAGAGTAGGAGGCAAGAGAATTATTGCTCTTCAGAGGAGAAGAAAAATTAAAATTTGCAAATGCTGTTTTCATAAACACATTTTATTAAGGTGTAACTGCACCTGCATTTCATCAGAAAAATTGTTTGCTACAGTTTTTAATATACTTTGATATATTGAATATATTTGATTTATTTTGATAATAATGGGGATTTTTTTCTGCTTTTATTAGAATTCCACATGCTATAAGTCCCTAGTCCCAAGTATCATATTTTGTGAGACATGTCCTGTTTACTTATAATTTTCATCCCCCTTTTTCAGAATCAGTGTTTTAGCTGTAATGAAGACTTCAGATAAGTAACCAGGTTTCAGATGCTAAATGATTTAACTAAATCAGGAATATCATATTACTATTGACATTGCTTGGTTGCAAGAGCCAGGCGATAGAAAGAAAAATATGCCTTTCTGTTAGCATTTTATTTTTTCTGAGGAGCACACTTTTGAAACAAATCTGAGATTCCCCAGTTGCTGTTTTTTTGGTTCATTGAGAAGTGGTCTCTGAATATATGAAGTTTTTTAGGTTGAAAGGAAAACAAGAGAAGCTCTGCAGGGATGCCAATAACATGCTCCAGATGCTCTCTGGTGCTCAGGAGAAGTCACACTAGTGCCACACAGCCCCTTCTCTGTCCTCCTTTCCCCCAAGACACACACCCTGTATTCCCTGGCTTCTTGGAACTGATTCTCTCTGCAGATCGACTTCTGTTGTGCTGCACTTCTTACTAGTGGAGATGCAGCTTCATTCTCTGGCCCTGGGACAGCTAGTGAGTGACCTGGGATAAATTATATGTCCTAGTAGTAAAGAAAGGGCACCTGACATCTGTAGCTTCCCTGTAAGAACCATAAACACCTGTATCCGTAGGTGACAGGAATGGAGAAGATCCTGCCTTCTCCTCACCATGGGCTGCACTCTCCAACTCTTTGAGAAGGGAAAACTTCTGTAAGTGCTAGAGGCAGCTTCCATGACTAAGCACCTTAAAAGGGAACTGATCTTTTCAGCCAAGCATGGAAGATTTTCCGTAACAAATCTTGGATGGGGTTTCAGAAATCGGTGCTCAGAATAATTCTCCATGTCCTTGGCTGCTCCAGTCAGTTTAGTTTCTAGGGCAAGGCAGGTGGCAGATCACTGAAGGACAGAAGGGAACAGAGGCATGAGCAGAGAGAGGGATTTCCCCTTTCATTAGCGACAATTAATATGTTTATTCAAGAGCAAATAGCTGAAAGAAGACAAGCAGCTCTGATGATGAAGAAAAGGCTGTTTCTGTCAAATAGACAGGAAATACTGTTCCCAGATGAACCAGTGTAAGGATTGTCCTTTAACAAAGCCAGATTTACTTGGGATCCTGACTGTGGGAAGGCCTTGTATTTAATTTATTTTCCTATTAGCTAACATGGGGCACCACATGATGAGCAGGGATGTGATTGTGGGAACCTATTTCTTCAAAGTACTGGAAGTAAAATTGACTTCTGCACTGTATTAACTTGAGCTTTTGTTGACTTCATAGACGATTTTTTCTGGCACTGATCTCACCAATTTATGTTCTCTGTATGTGTGCATATGTACAAATCCAAAATTATAGGTAAGTAGTACATAGGTGAGCACTTAGATCTATGTCCACACTTCAGAGGCTGGAAAGGCTTTTCCTGGTACAGTGCTGTGGTTTCACAATAGATCACACATGATAATAGTGGGAAGGAATTACAGATTTTGTTGCCTTGTCTCCTGTGACATGGAGCTATATGGAGATCTTCACTGCATCTGGTTTCTGGTTTTGGCCCTGAATAGATGAATATCGCAGGCCCTAACAATAGCCATTTCTGGTCCTTCCGCCAAAAACTAAACCCAAGGGAATCAGATTTCAGCTGAATGTTCTCTGTTCTGTTCAATGCTTAAATTTATTGGCAGCGCTTGTATGTCTATTGCTGATTGGGACCGTGCAATCATTTCTTGAATTCTTTATTCCCAAAACTACTTTCCCATTTAGTCCCTTTCCAAATGAAGCAAGATCCACTTTGCCCAGAATGTTGATGTCCCATGACTCTTGGGACTTAGTGTTTCCCCTGTTTCCCTTATACGCATCAGACACATATTGCAAATAACTGTGGTGTTGTGACAGCAGCACAACATGTACTGTGTTGTCATAGAAAAGTCTGAACATTTTAAGTGGGTGCTTTGTACCTGAGAAGCAATCCAGTATATTCTGTTAGGAAGTTTTGAGTGAACAAGCTGCTCTTAAACCCTGAGGTGATACATGTGTATGAGATGTTGAGCCAAAGCTTCTGTATTTATGTACATAAGAGAAGTTATTCAAATGTGCTCTTCCACCATTTTTCGTGTATTTTTACAGTGGTGAAGGCTGGACTTTGCATATGGATTATTGTAATCCCACATCCTTGTAGCAACGTCTCACCTTGGATTGAATGTCACTTTGGGCAAAGAATATAGCAGATATTTTGGAACAGTTTTCCTTCCTGAATGATTGCTTTCTCTCTGCTCTGAGGAAGGGGTAAAAAAAAGGCACAGGACTGCATTTACCATAGCTTTGTGTCTGAGCTAATAAACGGTGATGAGAGCCTCAGCTCAGGCTTACACTTTATTTTTTCCAGCCTGAAACACAGACTGAGATAACTCAAGTCTGCCCACAACAGACAGCACAAATATTCCTTGAAAGGATTCCAAAAGTTTTGAAGCCTCGATAGCTGTGGCAAGAGTTTGTGTATATAAAAATATGTGCTATATAGGTTACATACAAAGGCACTTGAAAATTAAGAAAAATGTGCACACACCTCTATTGAGATCTTGGGGAAAAAAATTGTTAAATTGCAGAATTCATTTGAAAAGACAAAAACCCAACCTACAATAGCAAGCAAAAAAAGAAAACAACCCACATGCAGAAACAATGAAAAGCCACCAGTGTAATTTTGCATGTGGCTGTACACAGGGCTCCATAGAGATTACCTTTGACAGTAGGCTCTCCAAGTTGCAGCGTCTTTCATAACACATTTGCACAACAAGCACCACTTCACAGCTGCAGATTTGGAGTGGGGGCAGTGCTCACTGCCACTGACATTGGCTGCAGTGTTTTGTGAGAATGCTCTGAGCCATTCCCAAAATAAGGGTAGAAAATGGAGTAAAGGAGAAAAATACCCCACTACACATCAGTCTTACACAAGTAGAAGAGATATTAGTAATTGTTTCAAAAGCTGGTGTCTAAACTTATTAGTTTTACTGAAAACAAAACATCAGTGCGATTTCTCCAGGAGGATCCATTTGTTTTTCTGCCAAATTCCGTGTAATATTTATTTTTGGCTTCATGGAAAAAATTTTTAGAAACAACTTTTAGCCCTTTAGAATTAAGTGTAATAGATCAAAGGTGTTCTGCATTCCCCCCCCCCCCCATACCTAAGGTTAAAAGAGAAAAAATGTTCTCCATTTCCCTCCTCTCGTACATCTATACCTTTTCCATATTGTGCCAAACAGTGAGACACAGAAATGAACCTACTTTTCTGCAGAGATATTATTTATAAGGACTGAATTCCAAACCCACAGCTGCTTATAGAAAACTTGCCATTGAGTTCAGTAGTGTTTGAATCAAGATCTGTAAAAATAAATTCAGAAAGGGTCATTCTAAAATTAGCAGATACTAATGATGACTGCATTGCAGAGTGGACTGGACTATTTGTCCTATCCTTTTATGTAGCACTTCAAAACACAATTTCCACTGAAAGAAGCTCTTGGGAAAGTAAATGGAGAAGTTTCCAAATACTATCGCTGTTTCAGGATTCATACCTAATAAACCCAACTTCTATAAGTAACTCATTTTATCTGTCAAACATTGTAGGCACATATGCCACATTTACTGTCACTAGGGTCGTAAATAAAAAATGTATCTGCTACACATTACTTATATCTGGAGGAAATGAACAAGTACACATGAAGAACAGTGTGGAATGTATTTTAATTGTATAATAAGCAGTTGCTGTTGCTATTGTTAATTATTTTAATTACATCTGAATGTAAAAATACAGTTCATAATTCAATGAAAAATGCAAAAGGGTAATACTCAAAGAAAATTAAATACATATTTCTTAAATGCATTTCTACACCCTCTCACTCAAGTACAACTTTGGGCTTGGCACATTTTGTCTCTTTATTCTGAACAGAACATCAGAAAACAGGCCCCTCAAACTGCAGAAGCAGCAGTTGGATCCAGGCAGTAACTGATGCTCTAATGATGCTTGACTTTGTATTTGGAATCTTCTTAAGAGGGCATTTGCAGGTTTTCAATCCAATCACTGGTGTTCTCTGTTTATACCAATATAGAATTTACATTTGGTTTTAGAGTGTAGACCCTGGCTCTGGTTTACTGTGTATCCATGAAACAGACTTGTCACAATGGCCTCTCCTTTCTGACAGTCTGTTTGCATGATTTCTGGTAAAGTTTGTGATCATATTTAGGCACCAGAGATAGTAGGAGATTTCTAATGAGATGCCAAAATATCAGGAGTCTGCCTTTGTGCACTGGACTCTCTTGGTGGTCTGCGCACATTTAATTTTGTTTTCTGTAGGCAACATTGTCACTTAAAAGACCGATTTCTGAGCCTATCTTAGAATAATTCATTTCTTGATATATGCTGAAAAACAGGCAATTCCAAACCCAAAACCCAGATTCCCTTCAGGAAATGTTACAAAACAAAACAAAAACCTTTATAAATTCTGTTGATTGGCTAAAATACACCTTTTATATTAATAGTCTTTTACCTAATGAGCCAGAATATTAAGATTTAAGACATTAGTGCTAATAATGTAATAGCTAATGATGATAAAATTTAGTATTTCCATGGATCTCTTGGTAACTTATGAATGAGCAGACCCTACTTGCTTGGCTGAAACACCAAAATACCACGAAAAAGGACTAAGGTAGATGTAATCCTGGGATGATAAAGTCACAAGGTAGCTGCATGTTTGAAAAGAAACGTATTTACTTCTGTTTGCCATTCACATGGTAAGAATCTATTATGTGCATCTGTGTTATTTTCCTTTGACATTGTTAAATGTCTGGTAAGTTGTTTTCTGACATGCCTAGGGCTGCAAGTGGAATGCTAGAAAGCACATGCATATGATCTATAAGGATCTGGATTATAACAGCACTGCAATGAGAGGAATTCCGGTGCAGGCACTTCTTGTTAACAGCCCTTCCGTAAGTGTTTAAGTTCAAATTAACTGTTCTGAAACCCAAATTAAAGTCAAATCTGATGTGAGCCAATTTACTCTGCACAGCAATCATGGGCAATGAAAAATGTTCTGCTAGACTGCTGTTAAAATCAGATCACTATAGTTCCCTCGGTGGGAAAGAAGTGCAGAATAACAATGGCCAGCAGCTAAATGTAATTTAATTATTTAATTATTGGGTTTACATATTGGTTAGTTCTTGCACTGTTTAAAAGGAAACATTTTCCAGCCAGGTGTACAATGTCTGGCCAGTATTAGAAATCAGTATAAAAAGCTGGAAGAATAAGAGACTGATGATTTAATACATTTAAATTAAGCAAGATCTGATGGTTGAATGTTTAAGGGTAGAGAGTTCATTTCTGTCGAGGGCTGACATTTTGTCCTCTTTGTGTATTGCATTGTTAGTGGTATGATACATGCAGAAAAAAGATGATGAAAGACCTGAAGATTTGGAGTTTGAAACAGTGTTTCACACAGTTTTTCTGGCTGAAATCACATGGTAAATTTGAGACTCTCCATTTACTCTTTACAAATCTAACGAAAATCTAATATGATGTCAGTCCAGCTTTATCTTTCAGCTGTCCTAGACTGTCTCATAACTGAAAGACATTAGAGGTTGCTGAGTGTAAGGTGGAGAAGGGTGTCATTGTTCTAAGACTGCACTTCTTTCTCCAAGTTCCTTCTTTTGCATCGTAACAGTAAAATTCCATATCACATTCTTGTTTGATATGGAATTGCTTGATAGGGTGTGATGACACATTCATATACCGTTAGCAGCATAATTTAACTGCTCCATTTTTAAAAACCATTTGCAAAAGTCCCTGAAATGTGTGCTTTATAAAATAGGGTCATTACAGCTATGGTTGAATTGGCATTTCAATAATAAACCCTTAGTGGAGGGCTAGCTGTTAATGCAAAGCTTCTATCATTATAAATATGAATCCATCACCAACAAAAAGGAGTGACTTCAGTAAATGGACACAGGAAAACCTGGTTTGCTGAAAGATGGCACTGTGGCTCTCAAAGCCCTGACATCATGCCATCAAAATGTTTGCTAGGGTGATACAAGTGGAGAACATAGTTTGTTGGTTGATTGAGGGGGGAATGCTGCACGTGGATTAGGCAGCACCCTGGTCTGGGACTGGCTGGCACTGCTGTGTTTGAAGGGCAGGAGGCTGAATGCATTGCTGTCCTCTAACCGTAACCTCAATCTGTGCCTGTATTTCACCCAGGCACCAAAGCCCATCTCATTTTGTGCCTCTAGGGTATCGAGGATCCAGCCCTCTGTCTTTACTCAAGTAAAGCCTACTGCAATAAAAATGGGTGTCTCCCAGTAAAACAGATAACAGCCCTTTGTGCTCGCATTCAGGAGAATGTTTTTCTTATTGTGCTGAGAATAGCAGTTTCTGGATTGCATATAGTGAAGTGAACAAAAAAAATTTGTATGCCAGAGCTTCTTGTCTCATTCTTTTCCTGCTCTTTTATTTTTTTTTTTTTTACACGGAAGTTACTTCAGCTGTGCTTCTCTGAGGTATAAAAGAGCATCCCCATCGGTAAACTGCGCTGCACAGAGAAGTCTAAATGCTTATCTGAGATTTGGATTTGAAGTAGGCTAGTGGACATGTGAAGAACCTTTCTTCTGTAGTTCACTGAGATCAGAACCTCATGTAGAGGCCCTTATATGTCTCCCTCCTCTTTTTCCTGAGATAAGGGAAGGAAAGAGCAGTTGCCTCAGTTTCAACACCACAGCTGAAGTCCGTAAGGAATTTAAATACTTGCACTGACTTAGGTTTTGTCAGAATTTATACTTTTGGAGGTCCATCTTTGGAGGAATACCTGTTACAAATGCAGTAGGGGTGTCAGCATGGCTGGAGATACAAACTCAAGCTCACAAAAGATGTGATTGGACAGGTGGAATGGAGAGAGGGGGTGGCTGTGGATCCTGCCTATAACACGTCATGAATAGCACAGGGGATAGACATGGTACAAATGCTGCCTCTGTTAATTAGTACCACAGATATCCACCTGCCAATAATCACATAGTTTATGTTATCCTTAGAATATGGAGTTCCTTTTCTGCACTCCACTAATTCTGCTTTACTGTATGTTCATGACGCCAGTTAGTAAACTAAAAAAAAAAATGTTTTTACTGCCGAACTTTTTCTTCCTACTTCTTTGTCATTTAGTAGTACCTTTTGTAACCTGTGCAGTATTCGTCTGTGTTCTGTACGATCCCATAGAATTGGTCATGTAATATCTTTAGTAGAGGGCTTCTCAGTTTGTAGGCTTAGTGATATTTTGCACCTTTGTCAGGCAGTGCGTTACCTTCAGTTGAAAAACCACCAGTAAAAATTAATGTTTGCTGTTGAGAAATTTTGTGATGCTTAGTCTGTTGGACAAAAGAAGATATTTATGAATGTTCATTCTCTACCATATGTCAAAATGAAGTGATAGAATCAGGTCTGTTTGTACACTCTACGATTTATAAAAATTTTAGCTTTAAAATATCTGTCTTTTGTTATTTTCAAGGCTCTTGTGGTGGAAGCTCATACTGGGTACCAGATGAAAAAGCAAATGGCATTTCTCAATTTCAGTTCCTTTTGTTTAAATTTAGAAGTTTTCAATGGCTTTTTGGATGTTTGTTCATACAATAGGCATGTAAGTCATATATGCCTACACGATCTATTTACTTTTAAGGTCAGTTTTGACACTTATATGTGTTATTTCAGGAGTGTAATCACTCAACTTGTTTCTGGTTTCAAGGAATTATTTTACATTCGGGTCCTTGTGAGTTGTGTTAAATGGCTAAAAGATTAATTTATTGTGAACAATAAACAAATAGATTGATGGATATTAAGCCTCTAATTAAACAGGTTGAAACAGGGAGATGATTTTTTGTTATGTTTTTGACTGAAAGGCCAAATGTTCCAAGTGTTTGAGCCAGCCAGTTTGTATCTTAAATTTTAAGGAGCTGAAATTAGTAGGGTTCTTCTAATGCTGGTGAAGATCTGCCTGACCTCTGTGGTATTAGCAGTTTGCAAGTCAATATTATTGAAACCTATACTTTAAATGAAGTAATTTTCCATATTGAAAAGGAACAGAGTATTTCCAAAATTATAATATGTATATATTATACATACATATGTATTATATATAGTATGCATATGCAAAATCTATAGGTGTTCTTGATGAATAACAATGCACTCTGACAGCAAAGAATCAACATAGAAAAATTAGGTCACAGCAGCTTGCTTGCTCTTTACACTGTCATGGTTGATTGGTTATTCTCATCACCCTTTGTTTAAAATCATTTCAGAATTAATTGGCGTTCATTAACGCAAGTCTTTGTAGCAGAATTGCAGAAACAGTCATTAATGTAGCTAATAAACATAAAAAAGAAAAAAGGATCCTATTACCAGGTCCCTACAGGCTGTTAACTAACATTTTGAATAAGAATACATAAACATAAATTAAACATTTTTACAAACTGCTAAGGATATGGGAATTTAGCACAGTGATCAGTAGCAATGCTTTGAACCAATTTGTTATATTATGTTGATTTTTTAAGTTTTGTGCTGTAAACATAGTGGTACTGGTGAGCTTAGATTTTCAGTGCAGTAATGCAGGTTTCTTAAGAGGTCTGTCTACTTCTACCAGCTACTACAGATGAGGCTATGATTCTTCTCCCCTGAGTTCAGTGAGTGTTTTTCTTGGGGAATGTTGATGTTCAGGTTTCTTATATAATTTTTTGAGAAGAAACAGAACAAACTTAGAAGCCAGAAGTTTTGGTTGAGGGCCCAAGGGCAGATACTGACTGGTGCAGTCACCACCTGCTTCATTTAGGTGGCCAAAGGTTGTTTGAGGACTTAATCGGGGTACACTGTCAAGTAATTTCCATGTTAATGTGAGCTAGACTCAGTGAAATGCACTCTAAATTTAGTTGTGTGTTAGTTACAGATTTCCCTCATTTGTGCTGTTGCCCTCATTTGATGGAGGATGCCATCTGAAACAACCACCACCCCGCCTTTTTTTTCTAATGGATCTCCCAAGGTTAATGGTCAGTATTGGCTGAGAGGAAGTGCTGTAGAAAAAGTTACCTGTGCCTTGTCCCTCACTGGAGGAGCAGGGATGTGATAGTGTGTGCACAGTTCTCGGTCAGGCAAGGGCTCCTGCCAGAACCCATGTCTGTCTGTGGGGATGTAGCAGAACTGTGGCTCAGGGTCTGGGGTTGGGCTGTTTGAGGAAGATGGGCTCATCCCTGTGCTCACAGATACTTGCTACCCAAAACAGAGCGATAGGATGCTTACACTGCCTACTTTACATGGAAGGGAACTGCATTTTTTCCAAGGCTGATGAAGGCAGGCGTGGTGCTGAGCAGCAGAGGCTCCCAGCACAAGACCTGGCTGGCTCTTTGGCATCTCCTTCCAGTGGCACAGGAGCTGCTCATGCTGCCCATGGCTTGGCTCCAGCACAGGCAGCAGAGCTGGGAGAGGGGCCAGGCTGGCCATGTTCACCTGGCCTGGCACAGCTGCCTTGTGGGCACCCTTCTGTCCCCTGGAGAGTCTGTGGGACACCTGAGTCCCCGATTTGCAGGCATGATGAGGTATCTGAGCAGCCAAATGAGCGTGGCATAGGAACAAGTGAATGGAAATGCCAAATTATTTATCCTGAAGCGTTGTAGACTTTGAAATGGAGCCCTAGTGAGGGGCAATTGAAAAATGTGTCCCAAACTATTTAATTTTCTAATGTCTTTGCTGCAGCTTACTGAATATAAAGAGGGCAATTTATAGATGAAGCACTGAAGGTATATATTGAGGGCACTGTAATGGCTGAGCAGCATTGACTATTGCCTTTTTAACTTCGTGTAAATGCAGTCTCCATGCAAATGCCGCCTTGATGTACACAGTAAGTTACAAAAACATTTCAACAACAAAATCAACTAGACAAATATATTGTTTTGTATGTCTGACTTCTGATACACGGTGTCTATATTCATTCTGACATATGCAGAGAAACATGAAGGCTGCCAGTGATCCATATGCATTGCTTTTTATAGCATACAATTTAAAAGAATTCAAGCCTTAAGTAGGATACAATTGGTAAGAGGAAAAACTATATTTACCCCTACAATTAAAATTTAATAACAGAAAGACTAAAAATTGTTTTAGTCTAACTTTTGTTTATTGACTAGAACATATAAATAGCTTTAGGCACTACTAAACAATAAAAAAAAAAATGTGGCTCACTATTTGGTCTTTTATCCATTTTAATTTATTTTGATGCTGCATGCAGTTTCTGAATATCTTTTGTGGGTTGTAATAAAATAGCCGCAGTGCAATTTTGCATGTATGTCAAGCGGTGCATGACCTGATATGCAAATTTAATACCAAGGTGCCAAAACTGAATTCATAATGTTTCACATCTACAGAGCTGTTTAAGGCAGTTTAGAAATCAATGAATATGTAATATGAAGGTGATAAGACCTAAATAAAAACCTTATTTATCTACTATGAAAAGTATTTATACACAAAATATTTAGCACAAGCAGAAAATGGACAGAGTTTCCAATTATATGGTTTTCCATAAACAAATGTTGAACCATGTGCTTAAAATAGATAATAGCATAGCTAGTTCCTTTGCATTATACTTTAGAAATGTTTACAGATGTCTCTCTCTTAGTGTATATACAAAATGAAACCCTAAATTGAAGCAGCTTTTGACGAAAACCTCTTTGAGGTCTCTTACTTATTTTTAATTTACAGTATATGGGGTGCTTCATTATAGGTTTCTGTTACCGGTTTTCAGGTTATTGAAGATCAATGAAATAAGATACACATTTGTGAAGTCTTATAGTTTATGGTGAAATAAGGGACATAAATTTAACTGGTAATAAAGAAGACTCAAATGTTTTCCATCTGCTTACCTTTAAAAGCAGAGAAGACCCAATTTTGGAAGCATTTAGACTTTTGACCTCTTTTCCTGCATTGAAGAACTGATTATTATTTTGTCTAAAATGTTAATCTAATAAAGTTTCAGGATACCGAGTTAGATTGGTCTTTCACTCAGCATGTGTATGCTGTGGAGATGAACTGCAAATCAAAGTCTTGATTGATGGCAATCAGTTCCAGCTATACCACTGAAAATATATACTGTCACCCCAAGGAGGAAGAAAGAGAGTATGTTTGATTGGCTGGCAACATTATTTTACAGCACCCTGCCAGTCAGCACAGACAGACATTTATATCTCTTGGCTTGAAATACACCGCTACAGTAATGACTACCAATGTGTTGAGCAATCAAGAAAAATGTAGGGGTGCAGTAGGTTTTGAAAAATGTCCATCATGCCATATTGTCTGCTGCTGGTATTTGGAAGTGATTTTTGTATTCACCTTGCTAGGGGCCAAGGTCCATTGTGGGAAAAGTCAGAGCATTAGATTGACAGATTAAATAATGATTTGAAATAAATAGTAATTAATCTTTGTTCTTATGTAAAAAAACTGGAGAAAGCTCAGCCCCAGGAGAGTGTACTTTTTCTTCCACTCCTGACCATAAACTGTATCAGGTGTAGCTTTCCACTCTTGGTCAACAGCTTATTGGCAGTTTTTGTCCCTTGTGTGGCTACTACCCCATGAAATTGCTGCCTCCCTCTGCAAAATGAGTGATAGGGTCATTTTTTTTTTCTGCATGAGGGATTGTCTACGTTTCTTCAGGAAGTGCTAGAAGTATTCATTTTTATTAAGTTTTCTTTGGCTTTTGTCACTCTTTATGAAAAAGAACTTATATAAAAAACTAGTAGCCAGCATACTGTGTGTTGTACTTTTCTGGGCAAGAGCCCCAGGTTAATTTTCTCTACGAAAGATGCTGCACTAACATTCCTTAACTGAGAGCATCATGGCACAATCCTGACAGGGGAGGACATCCAAGTTCCCCTTGCTCAGAGATGCCCCATAAGAGGTTTATTTTAAAAGGATCCATATGAATCTTTTCATATGGAAATAGAAAGATCCCTGAAGCTCCCCCAAGAAAATTCTCTTAGCCTTATCTTCATGGTCCTGGGGAATGCTGAGTTCTCATAGGAGACCATGTCCTTTCTGGTCCTAAAAGAAGCCTGCTGCATAGCGCCACATTCAGATGAACCTTGGAATGGTGCTGTGAGAGATCTGCGTGCCTCCTCAGTGTGCTTATAGGAACTGTGCAGCTGTGTTCTTCTTTGCTTGTCAGACAGAGATGCTGGCGATGCTGAAAGGCCAAAACTAAAGAGCTGATATAGTAAATAACTGAAATGGACATGTGATTGTGTAAACCTCTGAAAAGGAATATATTGGTTTTTTCCTAATTGAAGTAAAACACATTTCATTCTGAGATAGAAATATTTATAGTTCTTAAATATTTTTCTGGAACATAATATGATAGTATTTGTGAATTTATATATAATATTAATGGACATTATAATGGTTTCCTGAGAATTTTTACTTTTCCTTTCCTGAAGCACAGTTTTCCATTGAGTGCAAATTCTAGTTCCTAATCAATTCACAGAGCACAGAATGATGATATAATAGCAGTTTGGCTTATTTTTCTCCAGAATCATAATTTTCCTTTGCAGCATCTCTCACAGTGTGGAGAACAGCAGAGTTGGTGGTGCAGAAGGACCAGGATAGGGCAGGAGACCACCATTTGGCTTTGTGCAAAGCCTGACTTCCCACCAGAGTCTCTAGGCTGTAATAGAGACTTTTAACTTTAACTTTTTGTTCCTAGGTTCAGCTTTGAGGTTAGATGAAAACTGCATTCTCACACCAAAACAGAGGGGTTTTGCACTGATCTGAGCACTAAGGCAGCAGTGTTGCCTGTGGTTTTGAATGTTTCATACATTTTGGGAAAGAAGTTGGACATGGACATCAGTGCAATAACTGGTGAGTCAATGCTTCTAAAAATAAACATGAAGCCTTAGTCCATAACGTAGATCTGGGATCTTATCTGATAGTTATGAACTGACATATGACTTCCCTTGGGGTTTCTTCTTGTACAGAGAGGTATAATGCACCCTTTATACTGATGCTGGCATAAAGACTTGAGCCACCAGCTCAGAGGAGCCTGTGCTCAGAAAATACTTTTCTGTGAAGTTCATTCTGTCATCCTGGATTCTTGTCCACTTAATTATTCAGCAGTATCTAAACTAAGAATTAGGAAGACTGAACAGTTCCTAAAACTGGGAGTATTTTGGGTTGTAGATTTGTTTAGTGACAATATTGCTGCTTTGGAGAATCCATCCAGGAAAACTGTATTAATAAAGAAATAATTCATACTTAAACCCATCATTTTCTTGGCAGCTTAAATGTCTTTATTTGTGATTTTCCTGCCTGTCTTTTTATCAGTGTCATGCTGTGAAATTTGCTATTTTTGCCATGACCAACCCATGAAATTTGTCATTGCTGTTTCTGTGATTTGCATGGGACTTGCTTTATGATTAGCAGGCAAAATTGACAAGTATGTGTTTTATTTGCATGGATCTCTTATCTCAGAAAAATGCATGGCCTCTTAGTCTGGCCCCCAAACTAGAATTTGGATACAAGACTTAATGTTTCTAATATTAAGAGAAAGTTATTTAAGGTGATCTCTGAAAGTAGTTATTAGGTTAGGCAATGAGGTGCTGTCAGTGGAGCTTACCTGAAATGCTTGAGTTCATCACCTTTGGTTTGCAGCTTGAATTTACTCATGTGTGGAAGGAAGCAGCACAAAAAGTTCTCTGCAGAACAGAATTCAAGTGTATGTCACACAACAAAGCAGATTTACTGTAACAGGCTTGGCTGAGGGTTGAATTCCCAATTCAGATTGCAAAAGAAGGAAGCGAGGTTCTTAATATTTGATATATAGTTATTGTACAGTGAGTTATACTGATATATATATAGGCACACTTATATTTTGCACTGAAGCACTGTTTTATGAGTCTTTTGGCCCAGCAAAAGTTAGTTTAACAGTTAAATGATATTTTGACATTTATTAAAAAACTCAACAAGTTTGGCTTCATTTTAAGTGTGTGGTCAGAATGAATTCATTTGCTCTTACTGGAAGAATACTTATCATAATGGATTCATGTGGTATCCATGTGCTCATCACGTGTTCTTTTTTATACACATCCCTCTAATTCCATTTCAATGCCAATTTAATTTAGCATTAGTTAATGGACTCCACATAAGTTGCTCATTTTTATCTGGATTCTCTGGTTTTCAAAACCTCTAAGCTGGTGAGGAGAGCACTAAATATAAATAGCAGCGCTCTGAAAAATTAACAGAATTATCTTCCCTTTTGTCTGTTGTTTGCCTTTAACTACTTTAAAAGTTAATGGTCAAAACAATAAGGGATGGAGATTAGTCATGGCAAATAAAATATGTTGTCGGAAGAGAGTGTGCACATACCTACACACACCAGTCATGAGTGACTCCTGGACAGCATGGGAAGATGTGCAGATCACCAGGGGTAGGCATGGTGGAACAAGAGTCCCCAGTTCAGTAGATAGAGGTGACTATATTGGGAACTATCTCTCCATTCTCTCTGTAACTGTCAGCACTTGCTGAGGTTGAATTAGGAGCCTTTCTGCCCAAAGTGTATGCGGTCATTTCTGGAGACACCAGCTAGCCTTGAACACCCAACTAACACTAAAGTGAGGGGTAGGAATGTCTCCTAATATATGAGATCCACAGAGATGCAAGGGAGTTATGCAGTTTAATGTAGTTTAATAAAGGTTTCACTCAGAGGCTGAGGACCTGAAATTCTTGAAAGGCTTTTCTTTTGACTTCACTGGGAATTAGCATAGGTTAGATCGCACTCATGGTGTGGTGTGAGACAGCCCAACACAAGCCAAGGTAGAAAAGTTCCATTATGATAGTCAGCCAGGAAAAGAAAATACTTCAATGAGTAAATTGGCTCCAGTTTTTTTTTTTATCTATTATTTATTATCCCATAAAAAGGCTTTATCCAATAAGACTGTAGCTGAATTTTCATAGGGCATTTGAAACAAAAGTGGCTTCATGACAAATTTATGCTGGAAAGGTCAACATTAGTTTACATCAAAGGTTTGGGTTGTTGAGAAACAATAACATAAGGTCATAATTTCAGCTTGTTTGAAGAGCTGCAATGAGCTGTTTGCCAGAGATTCGATCTCTGGTAAACAGGCCCCTCTAGGCTCACTTGGAAAAGCTTGCAAATGCATGGACGCTCTTTGCCCATTTGGTTCAGGATGAAAAGCAAGCCTGAAAGCTGCCATTGTTTATATACAGAATTTGGTTCTTGTTTATTTTCTTTCCTTTTTTTTTACTTTTTCCTTTTTTTTTTCCTTTTGTTTCATCTTAAGTGAAATCACTTAGAGACAAACAAAAAAATTATGGTAGGTGGAGAGGAGGGAGAGGAAAGGGTTGGTTGTGACATTTAGACCCGAGCTTAATCTGGCTTTACAAGGGCACTGTGCAGCTGGAAGTTGCAATAAAAGTCGTTGATCCTACGGGACTCTTTAAAAATATATGTTATAAAATACAGGCTGGAGCCCCTTTACATCAGTTTGAGAATGGGTCAGAATTGAAAGTTTCCCATCACAGGGGAAGAGAAAGCCCTTGTTTAGCTGAGGGAGGATTCTCTGAAGTACCAGGCTGGCATCGCTTCCCAGAGCTGAGAAGAGCCAGCTTGATCTTTCCTGGAGGTCACTCCAGACTGCCCACTGTGGGCTGGTGGACATTCTTTTTTGGGAGGTGGGAGCACACCTGCTTTGCAGCATGTTTGTCCCTCTGTGCCATTGCTCTACGGGCCGGTGAAATAGGTTGCCTGAGTGCTCAGGCAGGAGCAGATGAAGGCACTGCCCTTTCTATACATGGTTAAGGTGTCTGACCATCCCCTGAAGGGTAATATTTTCCTCCTCACTTTTCAATTGCTCAGAGACTATTGAAGTGTTTAAAGAACCGTAGCACAAAAACTGCAGCTGTTTGTCGGGCTTTAGGAGTCCATGTGGTCTTGGACATTTGGTTATTGGGGTGATGTAATTTCCATGCTTTCACACACATGGAAACTATAATATCTCATTACAGATGGAGGAGTCCAGGGATATACATACAAAAAGGTTGTCTAATTCCATGCTGTGTAAGAAGCACCTTTAAAAAAAGGAACAAGAACAATAGACTTACGATGCTGTCTTTAACTCTGAGTGAACTTTGTGAGCCTGATTTATTGGGGTAGAATATTGTGCCTCTGAGGCTTGTTGAAGCCTTAGAGTCCCTTAGGATCAAGTGACAGACCTTATATTGGGAGTATCCAGTAATTACCCAAATCCTCTGAGTACTGTTACTCATAGTTCTGATTTTCACTCTAACATTGCTAGTAGTACTAATTTTTAAGTTTCTTCACAGACTTCTATTCATTACCCCTCAGTGATGTGCTAATTAGAGCAGCCAAATGCTACAAATGAGTCTGTGTTTGCAATTTTTCAAGGATTGGAGTCTAATAATTTTGTCCACCACTATAAAGATGTCATGAGGTAATGTGTAAAGTTATGCTGTGGGAAACCAAACAGACAGAAAGGGAGATTCAAGCATTCAGGTTTGTCTGATTTACCTCCTTTGAATACGTTCATGTTCATGCACTCTGGGTTAGAATGACTGGTGTGCGCAGGGTGCTCTGCTGCCTTGCAATTTCCATTGCATCAGTGGATTTCCCTCCTGAGAAAGGGACATACTTTAATACTCATAAACATCTATTTAATAATTTCAGTCTGGAAAGGAGCATATCCAGAAAAGTTCTACACAAATGTCTGTTTTTCAGAATAGGCAATAAACAAAGTCTGCTGTGAGTCTGCCAAAATCCAAGGTCCACCTAACTAGACAAAAATCTATTAATATGGAAATGCCCAAAGAAAATACATAGATTCAGTCTCTCTTCCCCTAAAATAGCTTCCACAATAAAGTAAAAATCATCTATTTTCTTTCACAAGCAACCATTCCAAAACAGAGATACTTCTCTTGAAAGCCTGGCACAAGTGTTTGGAAGCAACTGAGCGCACTGTGGCAGCTCTGTGTTGTGTGGCAATCCCATCAGCCTTTGGAAAGTATAGGATAGGGAAATTCTGTTTTCTAAAGTTAGATTTAAATTCTGGCAATGTCTTTCATCCTAGCAGATTTTAGTCTCTTAAAAAAATGAGCATTTTTGTCCAGGTTCAGATTGTCTTAGGGTGAGAAATGTAGGTGAAAGAGCTCACCTGCTTTGTCAGTGTTGCTTGAGACTACAGTTCAATGTACACTGACCTGGCACTATACCTTCCAATATGGGTTTAAAGTTTTGGATGAGTTTTTCCTAGGAAGTAACAGCATCTTTCAACAATGCAGATACCTGTTCTGCATGAAGAAGGTTGGTGGGATCTGGCCCCCCAAAAAGCTAAGCACTGTCACTTCATTAGTGGGTTTATGTGTGCTTTACCTAATGGCACAGAGCAGCTCTGTATATGTATTAAGTTTAGAATTTTTTAGTAGAGAAGTGAGCCTGTGCCTCAGCACAGCATGCAGACTTCCCATTTAATGCCATGGGAGGCCTCCCGTCAGTGCATTTACCCCATCCTAGAGCATCACAGGCTCACACACACACCCCCACACACATCCACACACTCTCACACAACAGATACAAAAGTGAAACTATGTGCTCAACTCACAGACCAAAACCCTTTTGAAAAGTCATCCTGCTTATCTGGAATTTATTGGAAAAAATTGCCCTCTTCAGCAGTTCAGGATTGAAAACTTGCCTCTCCATTGCCCTTTTCTGTGTGTTTCTTGATGCTTTATAAAAGGGTTCCAAATCTGTTCTGTAACACTATTTGACTAGATCTATGATGATGTATGCCAGAACATGTCAAAATAATTGTGTGGTGACTATTCTGGGTTAAGGAGAATCATATTTAATGTTACTAATTTTCACATTATTTCACCCATAAAAATCTTTCTAGCAGCAAAAGCTTTATTGCACTGTAATTCAGAGTCTCTAATTTATTCATGGGATAAATGTTTCATGTAATGAATTTTCTAGTAAATGTATTCTGAAATTCATGCAGAAGCAGGACCACTGTAAAACTGCACACATTTACGCTAAAAGAGATGTATTTCCCCCACTGGAAAGTTTGGAGGGCAAACTCTGTAGCTTTCTACCCTTAATTCATCTTTTCTGCCCAAGTTTTGTCTTTTATTAAGGTTGTTGGTTTTTTTTAACTCTCAGCAGTTTTATTGAAAAAATGCTACTGCCATATAATGTGCAAGTTAGATTTTGATTTGGTTTATACACGCAGTCCTTTGCACTAACAGAATACTTTTTAAGCCTGATGTTTTTCCTGATTGTAAGGTTTAACCATATTTTTAGTGTTTATTTTATTCTGAATCGTCTTTGTTCCTGTTTCACATCTTGGCACTCACAGGGTAGGGAGCAAGAGGTCCTGAAAGCTCATATTAGTGTTGCTAGAGTAAGGCCCTCTGTTCGAGATATGCTGAGTGTTTAAAGAAGAGGCAGGGAAGAGCTCTGTAGAGACTGATTTTACAGTCTTCTGCTGATGTCCTGGTTTTTTATGCTAAAAATGGCACCTCTGTGGAGTAACAAGTACAGAGCAGTACACAGACCTTAAGGACATAACAACAGATAAAGTGTTAGTGACCTTAGGTTTTCCACTGAGTCGTGTGAAGTTGCTTGGCTAAACTCTCTTGCTGTGTAGACCAGGTAAACCCAGTGTTTCCAGCAATCTAAAGGCTTCACACTATTACAGCAGAGAAGTAAGCAGCAGGTGTTTCTCAAATGTCTCACCTGTTAGCAGCAGACAAAATTCCTTACCTGAGAGATTGAGCCTCCCAGGTATTACTAGAAAGGCAGCCATAACCATATTGTGCTGGATAGGTGAAAAAAAGGTGTGGGTAAACCTGCTCTTGAATAATAAATTTATGTCACAGGGACATTTATTCTCAAACTTAATAAGTTTCAGGAACAAATTTACTGCTAATAAAAATGTCTGTTAACAATTTGCTGCAAAGTAGATCTACACTACTGCCATGAGATACAAAATACACAGAGTGTTCATGATTGACATAGTCATTAACTATAGTTACGTCTCTAGAGACAGAAGTAACACCCATGTATTTTTGAGACTAGGTATGACAAAATACTGAAGTAGCACTATTTTTTAAATGTTCTCCATTTAATAGGGTTAAAACTAATTAAGAATCCAGATCCTAAACTGGAGTCAGTCAATGTCAATTATACTAGTTGAGTTTATAAAAAACTCTACAGTCCGCTGTTCCAAATTAGATACAGTGCTGCAACATAATCTGCAAAATGGTCAAGGCAAACATTCAGAGTAATCAGAAAATTACCAGTCTCTGTGGTGAATGGAAGGGACATCTGTAACCTGAATGAGTATAGTCTCCTGATGTTTTTTCTTTAAGGCTGCCTCTTAAATAATTGAGGTAACCTTAGCCCATTCCACGGCTCGGTTGTAATATTCTTTTTAGGGTATGGAAATCTTAGATGTGAATCTCTGAGTGACCAGATGCATAGGAGCAGGTATTAAACTGCTGCAGTCTAATTGATATATGCTGCCATTAGTTCTGACCCAGGTAATAGCACAGCTAAAACAATTTCAAGTGGGGCAAAACATCTTTGGAGTACTTACTGCAGTGATATAAAAATCTTGAAGCAGTGTGTCTTAAGTCCTGAAAATCATATTAGACTTAATGAAAACTCTGCAAGAGTATTCTGTATCCATAATGCATTCAGCTGTAGTCTATTGACATTTTGTCTCTGATTTTAAGAATTTATATAAACTCTTGATGATGTGCTATAGCTGATAGGATAGGAAAATAGGGTTTGCTTTTTAATGGTTCCTTTTTGTGGCTCTCCTAGTAGTTGCAAAGGAAATTCCTGAGATGCAATGTATTTCATCACAAAGTTTTGATTTCTTTTGCCCAGAGGAATTTTTCCTTACAAAAACTTTGAAACCAGAGATGTGTCTGTTGTGTACACAATATCTGTTTCAACTGGTTTGATGCAATTGAGTCAGACCAACTTCACACTCATGTTTCTTCAGTACATAAAATTTATCTCCTTATATTTACTAGTGATCTGTAAATGTTGTCCTTTGAAAGGGAAGTTGCTAGATAATGGCAGAAGAAACATTACAGGTGAGACTGCAAACACATAGGCATACGTTTTTGCTTCTATGTGCACACATAAATCCTTTTGACATTAATAAGGACAACACTGATGTAGAGTGAAATGCAGGCAGGACTCCATAATAAAAGTTATGCAATGTGAAGCATGTAAAATAGCATATCAGACTTTCTGATTCCATATATTTTCTTACCATTATTACTGTGCTTAACATATAGAAAAGTCCCCATCTTTTATGAATTGGGGCTGTGCTATGGATTTTCCTGATTTGCCCTTCCACAGTTTTTATTAGTAGAATCTTGCTGCAGGAAGAGAAGCAATTTCTGCTATGTTATTGCAGGATACATCTGAAACAGTTGATTTCACCAGTTCCAGGGAACTTTTTTCCCCGAGATAGAGCTGTGTAATTGAGAGCTGTACTCCACTCTAATGCACACTTCTGTCTCATGTATTTAGGTACACTAGGCAATTTCAAATGCTTATTTTGGGACACTATGGAACAATCTTAGGGATTATAAAAGAGCTTAGTTTTTACAGAAAACATTCTGTAATTTTGAAATTAAAGTTGGACTCCCTCTAATTAAGCCACACATACCAATAATAATTTTGGAAAATGTGGTTTGCAATGCCAGTCATCCTATGTGCTTTTGCAACCAGCCATTTATCAAACTGGAGGTTGTCACTGACACACAATTGAAAACAAAAAGGGAGGAAAAAGAAAGAAAAAGAAAAAAATCCAAGACAAATGTTCTTTCTTAAAAACCATGAGACTGGCATCATTATAATGACATTTTAAAATGTAATAAGTTCTTATGTGCTCCTATTTGCTTTCTGTCTTCCAGACACATAAGAATAAGATTCTGAATTTTTTCTTTGGGACTGTGTAAGCTAGAAAGCTCTTAAACAAATTGAAATTGCATTCTTCATGTGAATAAATGATGTAGTAGCTTAGGCTTTAGGTGAAACACCAAATGTCTCAGAACTCTATGGAAATCTGGTTGGCTAGCAGTTTTTCTTCAAAATTGGTAGATTTATTCTAATTCCCTTTAGGTAAAGGCAAATACCTTTAAAAAAGAATATCATCGCTCTCTTAAAAATAAAGTTCCTTACTCCTGCAATCAAACTGATAGGAAACAGATTCTGCTTGATTCCATAAATAAGGCGTTTTGTTTCATAAAGGGTCTCAGAATTCATCTTTTGTTCTATAATCACCTTAATCTTGATGAATGTAGTTGTTTCACTGTGTAACTCAAGAGCTGTTGTACGCTGAGCTGTTCTGAAGGGAGTGGATGTGCACGTACATGGACAGCAAGGTGTGGAAAGAATCTGCTATTTAATGGAAACAAACATTTTGACTATAAACCTTTCCAGTGCTATAAATATTAAGGTTCATAAAAACAGAGCCAGTACTTAGTTCCTTAGTGTCTCACCGAGCTTCTTTTTAAAGGCATTACGCCAGTACTCCACGTAACTCTGACTTCTTGTGAGTAGAAGTTTTGCTCTTGAGCTCTACTTATGCACTAAAAAGACGTGGCCCTGGCTTTGCCTCATTGCATCTGGAAAGGTCAGAAGAGGGGAGCAGAAGTGGCAGAACCCTTGGTGTTTTAATGCAAGAGGGCACACACCACAGATACCTACTGACCTTATGAAAACTGTGAGAAAGGCTGACAGCTCCCACCACTCCATGCTGTCTGGAATTTCTCCTCTGTGTAGGCTTTATTGTCTGCCTTCTGCTAGATGAGTTGGTGAAACGTCCTGAGGTTCCAGTAGTGTGCCAGCTACAACAGAGAGAGCACAGGTCAGTTCGATTCCCCTGGATCCATGGTGAGCTGAGCTCTGCTGGTTTCTCACTCTTGCACTGCTGTGGCCAGAGAGCCTGGCTTGGGCTCTGCTGCTTCTGCCTCGGCAGGACCACATCTGTCCTTCAGCTGGTGGCTCTCCTTAGGTGACAGCCTGCACTACTCTGGCTCAGGCAATGAGGTCTGCATGGAATGGTGTGTGTTTGGCATCAGGAGGGATTTAGGGCACTGCGTCTTCTCCTTGAGTCTGTGCCCAACTGCGACTATAGTAACGAGACAGCCATTATTTTAAAACAAAAATACAGTTTGTTTTAATAGTATGTGAAAGTGCTTAGAGAAGGGTGTATAACAATCCACATGCATTTCCATCTAACTATGGGGCTTATTATCCCCTTGCAGCAATCTAGGCAGGCCTAATTCCTTTAATCACCCTCTGTATATGTTAAAATCAATATAGAAATCTGATTCCCCTGAGCAGTTACCACTCTGGGAAATCCTCCTTCTAATCAGCAGTGGTTTAATGTTCCTGGCCATTCTGGGAGAAGCCTTCCAATTGTTCTTACTGCAGATAGAGCTGTGGGATCTTAGCACATCTGTGCTGTGTGGCCATAGCTGACCTTGGGCACTTTCTTCTTTCCTTCTCCTATGTGTTGACATCACCTTACTTAACCTGAATTGGCATGGTCATACTGTAAAATTGCAAGTGAACTATCTGGTCAACTTAAAAAATCCTTTGTGTTTCCCTCATGTTTAGGTACTCAGTTGCTGTTCTTGGATGATCAGGCCTTCTTTAAAAATCTGCCCAGACATCGCCAGTGAAATGTGCTGATGCTGCAGTAGAAGGGTTCTGTGATAGGGTGTTGAGGTAGTGATGTCCAGACCCAGGTGCCTCTGTGAGCACAGCTGTAACTGAATTCTGTAGTACTGTCCTACAGAGCACCTAGTTAAACACTGAGTTTTATAGTTTCTGGTTCAGGCAAATTAAAGGATCCATTCCAAATACAGTTAGATGTGAGATGTCAACAGCTATGTTAGAATACATATCTGAAAGCAATGAGACTTTCTGCATAAATGCCACCATTTTAGATCTTTGTCAGTCAATGCTGTTGATAGCTAAGATTGCTCTCCAGGTATTTCTTGCCAAAGGCAGCTGGACCCATTAATTAATAGCAGAGATTTACAAATCCTTCAGTCATTGCTTTCTCAGCAGTTCTCTTATCCACAAAACATCCATTTGTCTTTTTTGCCCCGAGTCCCTGCCAGGTTTGCATTGGGGTGAACTTGTGGGAACTGATCAAAACGGGTGGAAGCACCCAAAATCTCCCTTCCCAGAGATGCAGAAAAATGGTTTGAACATCTTGGGGCTAGATATTTCTCTCAAACCAGAGTAATGCTGTACTCTCTTTCCTCACTTGGGAAATCCAGTGGAATATAATCACCATCCAAAAGAGTAAATCCTCCCTAAAGCCTATTCCAAAGGAAGTCAGTCACACTCAGATACTGTAAACACCAGCCTCCTGATCCCAACTCTCTGTGTAACCCCTCCACATCCCCATCCTCTTCTCTGCTCATGATATCTGTTTTTATCTTTCCTGTTACATCATTCCCACCACACTGTATTAATCATCTGGCCACTATCACATTACACTTAATAAATGAACAAGATCTAATACAAAAATCCCTCCAAACCAGATGATTTAATACTCTTTTATGCTTAACGCTTTTTTTTTTATTTTATTCCACAGATGTGTTGCAAACACTCATGAGTGTTCTGTAGTAGATGAAATGTTTTTAGCAAAGATAGTTTAAAATAGATGTAATTTATATAAGCTATTTAAGTTCATTTCTGTTCAATGAAGTATTGTACATCCTTCTCTTCTTTGGAAAAAGAGAGAAAATTACTATTTCTGTGTACAGAAAATGCAAACCCCACTAAGTTATGAGCCTAGTTTACCATGTCTCTCTAAGGCTAGGAGATGTTCTCTGTGTCAGAGCTGGGATAGGCACCACTAATCATAGCCACAATATTCCCTTTTATCTAAAATACCTTGTTTTCAGGGGCAAAATAAATCACCTATAGGAGCTCAAGTTCAGCTCTGTGGGACCCGAAGGCCCCTGACTGAGCCTCTGTTTTGCTCTGCTTTCATGTTCCCTGACACAGCACTGCCTTCTCATGTGTCTTTTGTACTTCATGCAAAGTTGAAATTGCTTTTGGTAGTTCTTGGCCCTGCAGAGCTCCCGTGCCCAGATGGGATTTCCATCCCTAAAGCCGAACCTTGGGCTTTAATAGATGGATCTGCTATTCCATTCACCCTGCAGGATCTTGCAGCTGGGTTTTGCAGCCATTTCTGACCTGTGGTCTTTCATCATTGAATCATAGAATATGCTGAGTTGGAAGGGACCCATGAGGGTCATCAGAGTCCAGCTCCTGGCTCTACACAGGACACGCCAACAATGCCACCATGTGCCTGAAAATGTTTTCAAACACTTTTTGAGCTCTGTCAGGATTGCTGCTGTGACCATTTTTCCTGGGGAACCTCTTCCATTGCCCAGCTGCCCTCTGGGTGAAGAACCATTTCCCAATATCCAACCTAAACCTCTCCTGACTCATCTTCATGCCATTCCCTTGAGTCCTGTCCCTGGTGAGAGTGCTTCCCCTCATGAGGATGTTCCAAACCTCAGTGAAGTCTCCCCTCAGTCTCCTCCAGGCTGAGCAGACCTAGTACCCTCAGCTGCTGCTCACAGGGCTTCTCTTCCAGACCCTGTGCCATCTTCATGTCCTCCTGGACACTCTCTAACAGCTTGATGTCAGTAGCTTGTGTACTCAAACAGTGCTTCCTCTCTGTGAATGCTCTGCTTTTTATTTCCATGAGTGACCCCAGGTGAGCAGGACACCGTTGAGGCACATCTGTGCAGCCCACTGCAGTGTCAGCCAGGCGTATCCAGTTCACACTAGGGCTAGGGGAGGTGCTGGGTGCTGTACAGAGATTATGAGCCCTGTGCTTAGCCTGGGCTGATGTGCACCTTGCTCCAAGTGAGTTGATTCAGACAGGTGGCATTAGCAGGTGTCTCTCCATCCTCTTTTACTGTGCTCTGTAGCTACATCACGTCAACAGCTTAGGTGCTTCTCAATGTTAATTCCAACTTGTCAACCCTTACAATTTCATCCCATAATGGATGTAAAATGAAACATGAGATGATGGAGCTTTTGGTTTGAAAGAGATACACAGAGAAGTCCCCAAAACACGAAAACTACCAACGAGTCCTTTATGTATATGTTGTGTGGGCTGTGACATATCACCTGTGCAAAGGGAAATAAGTCATTAATGAGGAGATGCCTAGGAGTGAGCCGTAATAAGGATTTCTGAGCAGGATTTTGATAGAGCTGTAATAGGGGATTTAAAAGCCTCCAATAATCCCCTTTATTTATTAAAAAAAATAAAATATTGCTTTCATTTTTAAGCAAGAGGACTGTAATTTATGTGAAACAAATATTCACTGTCTTTGGTTTGCCGGGAGGTTGTTATATTTGTCTGTCATTTGCTGAAATAGACATTAATTTTCAACTTTCAAACTGCAATTTTTTCACCCAAAAACATTCCACAGAAAATGTTTGGTTTCTAAATTGAAATAGTAATGACACTTGTACGACTGTGAAAGATTAAGCTCTGGGCTTTGAACACATCAGAGCCTTAAAAACACTGGTAAGTACCTATAGTGTTAGGTGATTAAGAGAGAGAGGTTGAACTTTGCATGTGGTGTAGCTGTGATAAAGCTTTCCTGGAAAATGCAAACCAAATTACCCGAGTACTGGAAAATTGTATTTGAAAATAATAACAGTTTAATTTAGTTTTATCATCAAGACTGACAGCTGGAGGAGACTCGGTCTGTTGCTGAACCCCCAAATCAACAAGTTTTTCTCATGACACACACAGGGGTGGGAAAAACTACTCATTTAAGACCAGTAAACAGCTACTTCTCTGAATTTCTAATCCTTTCTTTAAGTCATGCTCCCTGATTGCTGGCTGCATTCACTTTCCTTTCTTTTAATTTGCTATCTCTTAAATTATAATAATTGAAAACACATTAGGACTAAGAAAGGAAAAAGCTAAATAGACAATCACCTTGTAAACATCTTGTGACGGTGATGGCTATTTAACAGGAACGTTCAGTACCAACTGAGGCACAGGCGAGCTTATCCAAGCAAATCAATGCAAGTTAATCTTTCAGTGTCAGCTGGCTGAGTTTTGGACTAGTAATGAATGCCTTGACTGGAAAGATGAAATGCTGGAATGCCAGGCACTGCTCTGACAGCTACAGATGGTGCCAATTACTGCCAGTAGAGCCTGTCCTGCTGTGAGCCCAAGATGTCTGATTTGTGGTCACAGAAAAATGAAAAAGGTTTCCCAGCTGGGCCTGTCACCTGTCCTATATTGCTCCGTAGCAAAAATGGTATTTGTGTTCTAAAATCAAATTTCTTTGTATATTTATGCTAATGATCCCACCATGCTAATTACCAGACATATGCCTTGGAAAGGTGAAGGCATTATCAGAAAGTAGAATTTTCCTTTCTCTGGTCTAAAATAAATTTCAGAAATTATAGAAAAGTAAGAATAAAATGCAGTGTAGAAATAAGGGGGAAGAAGGTGAAAGGAGGAGAAATAAGCAATTCAGTAGAGCAGGCAGACATTCTGTGCTTAATTTTTCTTCATGCAGTTGAAACAGATTTACCGGCTGTAAATCAGAACAGGATCTAGCCCATGATCCAGTCTTGCCATACTGAGCTTGAATGTTAATATAAGCCTTTATTTTTCCTTTGTACGTTTGAGCCTTTTTTTGTTTGTTTTTCCTGTGCTGCCTTATTCTTCCCCTACCTAAACTATACAAATTGTCATTTATTGCACTTTCTCATTATTTCTTGCCTCTGTGATATTTAAAAGGATTAGTCTAGACATCTGTGATCTGTAATTGGCTTTTTCCATGAAAGGGGATCAGCTGTAAGAACTTAAGCAACCCAGACTTATTTTATTTGTCATATTTGAAAGTCTTCTGGACAGAGCACCGTTGCTGCAATGATTTAACACCAGGTTTGCTCAGTGTGCAAATGCAGCTTCAGTCAGTCCTTTGCTATTAAATCCACTGTGATTTTATCCACCTGAAAATAGACCATGTGTTTTAATTAAAATATATATTGAAATAATTGGTCCGGGTTTGGCTTTCTTTAGCATTGTGCTGTGAAAGGAGACCCTATAGAGTACTCTAACTCCAAAATATATTTCCATTCTGCTTTTATTTATATATTAAATTAACAATAGCATGGTAATTATCCTTATTGGAGCATGAAATACAAATCTGTCTCTTTTCCCCTTGTCCTTGGAACTCATCTACCACAGTCTGCCTAATTGTTAAGAGCTAGTAGGTGGGGGTGCTGGGGAGCAGAAAGCCTACTTCCATTTTATTAGACTCAACCTTTGCTAATGAAGCTATTTTCCCCTCAAATTCAGACACAAATGTTTAAGCAAATTCTAGAATTCGTTTAACAATAGTAGTAAATCAACAACTCTTACAGCAGCTGTGGAATGGAGCAGACCAAAGTACCTTTAGGTCCTGGCTTGAACCAGAGTGTATTTGGTGGTCACAGATAAGCACTTAATTGCCAGTTGTAGTTCTACCATATAACTTGGAAGAACTGACCCTGTGAGTTCCCAGTAGCTGTGAATAATAAATTATAAGCTTTCAAGTGATCAGTTATTTAAGTATTTGTGTATTAAATTGTGGTGGTAAAATGAGAGGTGGGAAGACACCACAACTTCCTTTAATTTTTGTCTCTTTATATTTTGTCAAGTGATGAGGAAGGTGAAAACAACTGGCAAGTTTGGGAAGACTTTTAGTGTGTCCACAAATTGCTGTAGTTTTCATGTGCCTGTTTGTCTAAGAATGCCATCTTTCATTTTTTACTGGGTTTGCTTTCCCCTACACGTAATTATTTAACTCTTAAAACTAAATATATAGTTTTTTCTGCCAAAAGTCTCACCTTCTTATAGAGCCTCTTGTTTTAGCACATACTAGTGAAGTAACTAGCTTTTCATGGTTGCCTTATTCTATGTAGGTCGCCTGTATTTAAAGACATTATCATTAGTATGAATGCAAAGGGAGTTTGCTGGAAGAACCACATTTAAAAGCATTATCTGAGTGGACAATATCCATAGGCCCGTTTCAGGTGCAGCTGTGGGGATTATAGATTTGATAACATAAAATAAAAAGTCTCCCAAGTTCCCTTGTTATCAGCAAAGTGAAGGTGGTGAAACAGAGATGCACTGCCTTTGGGGCTTTCTCTGCAGCCCCTCAGTGCCAAAGCTGTGCCATGGCCCTGGCAGTGGCAGTGGCTGTGGTACAGGTGAGGTCAGGGCAGTGCTCACCTGGCTGCTGCCAACCTCCCCTTGATACCATGTTTGCTCTGCCCTACCCTGAATTATGAAACAGTTAAGCCCAGGTATACAGGGTTTGCTGCCAAGGGCCTCAGCTTCTTTTAGAGAATATTTTGGTTGTTCCCTGAACAGCTTTTTCATTTCCTGACTGCTGGGAGAAGAAGGCTATAGTGAGTGAAAGCCACAGTGGTGCCCTCCCCTCCACACCCCCCACACCCCCACCCCCCCCCCCCCCCCCGAGTACAGCATTTTTCAGGGGGCAGATACACTGTTTTGTGTAACGTTCAACCTGGGGAGATACTTAACCACTTTGCCTCAGTTCAGCATGTCTAATACTTGGCACAAATTAGTGTATTCGTGTTTCATTCAGCTTGGATAACAGCCAACACAGAGACTCTGTTTTCATTTTTGAATTTCACTTGGCAGATCCTTAAAAGTCATTGGAGAACTTTGCCTGGGTAATAAAAAGCAACTTTTTTTTTATTGAGAACTAATTATTTTTCAGTTCCATGTGCCAGCTGTTTAAAAACGTTGTGGTCACGTTAGCGCATTCTTTAATTACAGAGTTCTAGAAAAATGCAGATCCTATTGTGAGATGTTCTTCACAGCAGCTAATAAGCCACTTATTTTCAGCCTCATCCAAGCTGTTAAAATACACACATAGCCTTTGTGACTATAATTAAGTATAATTTAACACTAAATGCAGAAATACAAGGATAAAGCATCTACCTGTTTTGGATGGGAAATGGTGTGTTTAAGGCCAGAAAACTAAGCTTGTGTGTATGTGGAAGATGTGGTTAATGCTGAGTGAGGTTTCCAGAAACACTTAGGACTTTCCAAGTCACTGGGAACACCCGGCTCAAAGTGTGTTTGAAATTTCTTTTATCCCTATTCATCCTTAGGCACCTAAAAGGAGTGAAAATCAGGAGTGAAAAGACTCCTGGGATGCTGTAATGGGCTCTGCTGTCTCAGGACACAGCACTTGGCTTGGGAGGAGCCGTGCCAGGAGTGCAGTGCCACGGATCTCAGTGCCAGAAACTGTCTCCTTGGCAGCTATGTCCCTGACTTCGTTTTGGTCCCTGAAAGAATAGGGTGGGAACAAGAGGATCAGCAGAGAGGACAAGTTCTACATGAATCCAGTCAGGAGGTTTGCTCTCCTTTGTAGTGAGCACCACAGGGATGGTGGGAGCTGTGTCCCTCCGTGCAGCGGCAAATCCCAGCTTTCCTGCATTCACCTTTCCTGTGTGACCTGGCTTCCTCTGTGAAGGAAGCATTTCTTCCAATGTTCTGTGTCGTATGAGATTTCATCTTTCATAGTGCCAGAATTTGCAGAGCATTTGGCCTGCCAGATGCTGCTTCGAATTAAGGATGGTTTTGAGCCAAATCTTGGGTCCAAACACCTTCAAACTTGGGAAAGTTTGTATCCCAATTTTACGGCTTTTCTCTATCCCTGCTTCATTTCAGTCTTACGTAGTTACAGTTTTTATATTCTCCTGCAATCACAAGCTGCAAAGAAATGTAACAGGAACAGAGTGGGTGGATGTTTCATGGGAGAATAGTAAAACTTTGCCTGGCTGGAGGCATGCTCAGTTTCCTTGGTCAATTTATTGGACATGTAAAAAGGATTATTCAGTGGACGAGAACAGTCCTGCATCCCTACCTTTCTTACACTGTATTTCTGGTCATACCTTTCATATAAAAATTAAGTACCTTTTGCTATTATATTTCATTCATTCTTGTAAAACCTAATCTGTTGCATATATATATAAGCAGAATTTTTATAAAAGTATATAAATGCTAAGGGAAAATGGCAGAACAGATGGCAAGTAATAAAGCCATTTAAAGGTATTTGCTGGACATGCAATACCAGACATGTATGTTTCTCCTCCCTAGCTTTTAAAATTATTCTTTGAGCTTGTTTAGATTCCATCAGACATCATTTTTCCTCTCACTGTTTTAAAATAGATTGAAGGAAAATTTCACCCATATTCCCACATATTATGTTTAAGCATGCAGTAATAGAGTATGTTATCACAGCAACTGTAGGTACAGTATTTGCTTATATTAATTTATATCTAGTTCGTGTCAATAGAGACAACTGTAGCACTTCCTGTCCTAAAAAATTTTATTTTCATTTTATATTCATTCTAAACAAAATAAAATAGAAATGTCAAATGTTTCTAAACATGTCAATTTCAAAACCATTTCTTTGACCACAAAATATGTCAGAATAATGCATCTTATGTTTTAAAAACCAAAAAACCCAAAGTAGAATGGCTGTTTTGATACTGTGCAATTTGACATTTTCTCCCACAAAGTGGTAATAACCAAGGAGATTAACCACTTTAAGGTAAAGAGGGAAGAAACAAAAAGTACATTTTAATGAGACATTTACAAATAGTTAGCACAGAGAGAGGCACATTACGCTAGCACTTTGTAAATATTGCAGATGTCATTTGTCTAAATTTGTCCTGGAGCATTATTAGAGCAAAATATACAAACATAAAGCCAAATCTTTTTGTGTTGATATTAATGCTTTTGTTTTAGTCAGGCTTGAGCAGAGAATCCAGATCTGCCCTACAATCAAACAGTCATTAGAGGCCAAGACTAATTGCTGCAATGATTAATTCTATGCAGATGCCAGTGCTGCTGTGGTAGGTACTGCTTGGTTGGTGGTGGGTTTTGCCTGCAAAACAGGCAACCACACCCAAATCCAGTGGAGCTGCAACCCTCTGTAGGTGCTAACTGTGCATTCCCTCTGTGCCTTACCTGCCCTGGGATGCTGTGAGCAGGAGGGAAGCTGGCAGGTGCCCTGGGTGTCCCTGGGGCAGCCCCACTCCCACCTGCACAGCACCAGCACCTTGCACACCCTGATACTGGCTGCCCTTGTCCAAAGGAAAGTTTTATTCTACTGCTTGTCAGATGTCCCAGGCCTGTCACCTTGGGCACCATGTCCGTGACTCTATTCATTTATTTCACCATCCTTCCATGCTTTATTACCAGATATTTTAGCTAAACTGCAGGAGCCTAACAGATTTTGTTGTTCCTATCACCATCAGGCCCCTTTGCCTATTTCTTTCATGGCTGTACTGGTTCAACTGGATTTGAGGCATGTTGGAAAATGTACAGGGATAAGCAGGGAACCAGGAATGAGGATGGAGGATCTGATGGTTGCTTGCCTGGCTACATTTGGTATGAATGAGTACTCTGTAATGTGGCACAGGGAATTGTCGTTGCTTTGGAGTGAGCTTCCTTCTGAGGTTTCACAGGGGTGCCTGTCCATGAAGTCAAGCAGGCAGATGTTCTGCAGGCAGCATCACCAACTTCCCCATGATAGGTGGCAGAGCTCAGCTGAGTTTCACAAGGGTGAGCAAGGTAATTAAGAGAAAAACATAATGTCTTTGTTGGCTTCCTTCTTATCAGACAGCCATGGTTTCATGATAGCTATCAAAACCAGCATACTCCTGTATGTTTCTAAAACCCTATTTCCCTCTGCAGATTTTGCCAGGAAGCACAAAGTTTTTTATTCATCCTGTATTTTAAAAATGCATTTGAGCAAAAAGTTCTTATTTTCCTAAAATGCAGAATCATCCTTTATAAATTACAAATGTTTAAATTTTTTATGCTGCTAGGCATTTTTGGAAAGCTGCCAACTTCTTAATATATTAGTGTGTATATATGTGCTCGCTACCACCAGTGAATGTAATTAACGTTTGAAAATTGTGGCTTTCAGTCTCACAAGCATAAAGAAATGTTTTAATTTGACTGTGTGGCCGACAAAATGCTAATTTGTTTTGGGACAGACCCTCACCTACTTCCAGTAGAGACAAGTGCAACAAGGAAAGAAAGCGTTTCTGGAGTTTACAGCATGCGTAAATATTGGATTGGAACCTGTATTCGCAAAAAAAAAAAAAAATCCACATCCATTTTATTTTGCATTTGTTATAATAGCAATTTCCAGTAGTAAAATTTGCTAAAACACAGTGCAATTGACTATTAGGGAAGAAAATTAAAATTAAGAACGGCCTTTGGGAAATATTTGCTTCTTTTATCTAAGGCATTTTGGTGTACCTGTGAAAAATAAGTGTATATTCTATTTGTAGTACAATGAATCAAACCTATGTAAATGCAAACAGAGAAAAATACAGATTTTGTGAGTAAGATATGATGGACTGTTTTCAGGAGTCAAGGTAATTGTAAAAGATCTATCTGGGCTAATGCGACTGCTTTATATTTTTGTCATGCCTTTGTAACACTGAAGATCATTAGAAATGGTCTCCAGGGAAAGGGACCTGTGTCTAAAATCAGTTTGTGCCCATTATCTTCAGTAAGAGACTGTCTATACCCCAGGCATCCTGAATCCTCTATTTACTGGGGAAGGAAGCACATTATGTAACGGGTATTAATACAGTGGGACCCCACATTTCTAGAGCTCATTAATTTGAATGGCTTTGAGAGTTGAACGTCAGTCTGTTGGTACCTCTGCTGTGCCTGCTGCTCCTGCTGCTCTGTGTGGCTTTTGTGTTTCCTGCCCTCACTTCAGTTATTGTTTCTTCTGTTTTGTCTTGTCCTGAAACACTCATTGGCCATGAAAAATCTTCAGTACTCAACTTAAAGGCTGTGTGCACATGCAGGAGCCATGGAATGAACTTTGGCAACAGCGGCCCCAGGTTTTGCTGTTAATGAGGTTCCTCTGCTGCTGGATGCATTACACAAGGAGAGGCTGGAGCCCAGAGAGGCACATATTTCCTGAAACAAGCAGCCAATAAGCTGCTTTAGGTGTTGACATTGAGTTTACCAACAGCATAGTTTGTTATGGGTTCACACAACCAATTTTCTTCCTTTGCAGTAAGCGATCCTTAAACACGTAATTTTTGAGCTATTCCTTTAAAAACAGTTTTAATGTTAAAATAATGTAATCCACAGATATGCTCCAATGTGTTCTGAAGTAAAATATTACTGTGAAATGCTAGCAGAAATGTAAAATCCACATTTTTTAAGTATTATTTTAAAAATTCATATAGCATCTGAGGCTTCCTCAAAAAAAGAATTTAGATGTGCAAACAAAACAAGAGCTAGAGGTGACTGTTAAAGATATGACTTTTCAACTCTTTGTTAGGAATTTTGTGGTTTACAAATAGCTGAGAATGTCTTCTGCTTTTCTTTTGAGGATGTAAACATTATGAATTAGAAAGTAAAAAACTTAGTGGTCCCCTGTTCTCTAATCCAGATCTGTAAGAACTGGCAGAGTGTTACAGAATCAACATTTTAAAAACATAAACTTTGAAAGACCTCATTTTAACAATCTGACTATATTGCTTTCTATGCCTCTAAACAGTTTTAATAGCTGTGGAAATAGACTTTTTAATGCCACGATGTCTTTAAATACTACAGGTTACATCATCTGCCACATTACATGAAAGTGCCGATAAGATTAAACACATGAGCTTTCTAATGACTGTACAAATATGTACAAATGATATGACTTGAGATCACACAGAAGTTATATGTATAAGCATTAGCTAGATGCTATCTCTAGTCCAAAAATTACCCTAAGTCTGGTAAAATAGTTATTCACTAGAAGTACAATAAATAACTCCTGGGTTTATCTGTTACAAAGATCTCTTGTGAGGTCATCTGTACAGATGTCTGTGCTTTCTCTTGTAATTTGATGACTGCATCTCCATAGGCAGGTCTTGGGAAGTCTTCAGTGCCCTTCTGACAGGTCCTGAGGACCTGCAGGATTAGTGGAGCTTCAGTAAATTGAAATGCTGGTGATGTTGCTAAATTCACTCAAATAAAAAGAAATTTAAAAGCTGAAAAGCATGCCTCTAGATCAGTTTAATGCTGGATTATTCTTTCACATAATCATATTTCTTTCTTCAATTCCTCATTCAAATGATGCTGATAGCAGCAAAATGAGAGTAAATAGATCTAGGTGTTGACATGCTGGGCAGGCATATCCTAAGATGATTTTTTATAATTTTAATTAAACTGCTAAAATAGGTTAGTGTGTTTGACCAGGTCAGGGGTGCAGTCCAGCAAGCAGCTTGGTTATGGTTTGTCAGCACCCAAAGTTATATGTTAAATGCCACCCAGTTTTTGGATTATTAAGCTAGTCTGCTCTAAAAAAAAAAGTGTTGTGAAAGGCATAGCATCCTAAAAGAACATTTGATTTCAGTAGCAGCATTTCTATCAGAAATTTGCAGTCCCATCTTTACAATTCAGTGCTCTAAGCTGATTTCTTTTTCTGGTCAAAGAAACTGAGGCTCAGTAACTTCCATTTTTCTTCCTTAGCTTGCAGTTCAAGTCTAAATAAAACCCAAAACTGATCTCTTTGGACTTATTCCATGCTATTGACCTCATGTCCATCTGTTCACATACCCTCTCTCAGCATGGTCACCTCCCTGTGACAGTTTTCCCTTTCGTCTATGAGCTGGTGCAGTGAAGAGAGGTAATTTTTTCTCTGGACTTACCCTACAAGTTGGGGACAAGGTCTGTCCACCCCCTTCAACTATAGAACAACATATTTTCTTCAACACCATCTTAGGTTTTTTGTTTGCAGCTATTTCTACTTTTTCCCCTTTTCATTTTCTAGTGTGTCTGTGAGATTGTGTCTTCTAAATACAATATAAACCAAAATGTGTTGTAATGTTGTAAAGAGAGCTGCTGCTTGAATGAGGTGCTTCCCAAGGAGTAACAATATTTGTTGAGCAGATGTTATTTCTTTGTAAATAATGGAAACCATTTGGTGTCCTTCAAAATCATCATGAGGGCAGTAGATGGGAATAAAGAAAAATTCAGCAGAGACGTAACAGCTGGAGAATTTCTTCCTCTCTCCCTCCATCCCTGAATAGTAGTTATTGCAGATGTTTTAAAATGGCTGAGGTGCTGTTCAGGAGAAAATCTCCACAGCTTTCTGCACCATGTGAAGCCATGCAGCTGGCTCCTGAACCCTGCTGAGCTATTCAGTAGAAAGCTCAGCTGGGTCATGGAGTTCCTGCCAAGGGGCCAGAGGGCAATTCCTGTAGAGAGCATCAAAATCAGGGCAGGAAACTCTACTCCCTGTGTTCCTCTGAGCCAATGCAAAATGTCCCACAATGGATAGTTTTGTTTTTATTAGACAGAAATGCTTCTCTGTGCCAGGAGATCATCAGTTAGGTAATTTAGTAGGTATGGTTACACTTTGTTTACCAAGCTTATTAAAAGAAAAAAAAACAAAAATAAATTTGTTCACTACCATGGATCAGAGGAAAGGCAATTCACATTATTTTTACTTTAAGAAGCTTTTAAAATACTTAAAACTGCTGAGCTGATTGGCAGCTTTCTGCCAGCCAGATACTTGCATGCTTTCCTGCACAGGTATTTGTGAAATCTGGAACTGTTGGACTGTTTTCCTAAGACATAGTCCAAGGTTCTGTGGTTGTGTCTAGCTCTGTCTGATGGAGAGGGATCAAAAAGTTCTGTAAAATAAACAGCCTGGTAGCTGGAGTGATTTATGTCAGGAGTAACATTAAGATAGATTGGGTCTAAAGTGTTCATACAACAGATGAATTTGCAAAGATTTACTTGGTTAATTGCAATAAACAGTATATTTACAAGCCAACTTCACACCTAATGTCTTCCATTCAGGGGTCTGCCATATGTGAATGTAAAGAAGTCATAATACAAATTTGTGAAACCAGCTTTGTATGGGGACCTTTTGGTTCTCCTGCAGCTTGGTAGTCTGAAGAATCTCCAGGCTATAATGAAGAGCAATTTTATCATGTTATCAGTGTCTTTTATGTTACAAGGCAGTACTGATATAACACATATTTTCACGTCCCTAACTACAGGATCACAAAACATCTCTTCACTTAAGAAGTGGTAGTGCAGCTATAATGTAAGAAATATCAATCTTTGGGAGATAGTGTCAGAAGAAATGGCTACTTTATTAGCAAAAGTTTGATGATACTACAGACTCTCGAGTAGAATATTCATGTACTTTAGATCTATTCTTAATTAATTCTTGAATACTTGACAGGCTTTTTCATTTAGAATTCTGTTTTCCCTCTTTGAATATCTGTCCTTGTTTGTGCACTGGTTCTTAATTTTCTTACAGCTCAGCCTAACCTTCCTTTTTGAGACTTTTTCTTTTTTTGAATGAATACTTTATATCATCAGCCTCTTACACAGAAGTTCCAATGTGGTTTGAAAGTAAAATAAGACTGAAGTTGCTTTCAGCAGAGAACAGTACTTCTGACACAGTAAGTTTCATTGCATCAGCCAAACTAGAGTCCAGGTTATTTTCATATTAGGAAAAAACCTTTAAGACTGGACAAGTGAGATTATTCTACGAAGTCAGTCATATAATAGCCTGAGAACACTGTTTCAAAGTGATGGTGGAAGAACCAGTTTATGTAAGATCCAAAATGGACCTAACCCAACCTTTTTTTTGATGGCTGAAGAAATCAAAGTTCTTTCTGGTTAATTTTCCTAAGGGATAAATTAGGGACTGTCAGACCCTCTGGAAAGCCTCAGACTGGAGCAGTTGAGTGATGGCTTTGGTAGAACATGTTTAGTGTTAGCCAGGGGTACTGCATGGGCCATGTCTGCCCAGCATGAATGTGGGGGGCTGGGTGGTTCTGCTGTGCATGGACTGTGGGCCACAGACACAGCCCTTGGCATTTCCACAGCTTGTGGAACAACTTGTTCTGGTTGGGAAAAAAATACATTTTGAACAAAGGATGGAATCCATATAAAAATAATGGAAAACCTGGGCTGAATGTTCTTTCTAAACACAGCTGCTTTTGTGTCTCTGTTCAGGTGTGCATACATGTATTCCTTGGACAAGGTGTCCTTCACTGTAGATTCAGGGATCTCAACATGAAGTGGAGGCAGCTGGGGATGGGGCATTTGCACTGCTGTGCCCCACCCCCTAATTTAGGGGCTAAGTTAGGAAGAGTCTCTTTGCTTCCATAGATCAGTATCAACAGAGATGGGCATTTCTGTAGTGTGAACTAGAGCAGCCAATTCAGCTCCTTATCCAAATTCTTCCCTGGAGGGGCCTCTCTCTTCCTGAGACTCTCTAGGGAAGGTGGGGAGGCTCAGTAATATCCCAAGTTCGTGCCTCAACCAGCAAACTTTTGGTGATCTGGCCCCAGCTTAAGCTCTTTGTGATCATTTAGAATAGAAGTGATTGACTTGGAACCCTAAAAGGTGAATATTTGATCTTCTGATTTGTTATTCCAAAGACAGGGTGATTTCCCTAATATTTCTTACTGAGTCTCCCAGCTTGTTGTTTATGCTTTTGTTGTCATTTTCATTAACAGCAAATTGTTCAATATGATGCTAAACTGAGCTATATTAGATCAGCTAGAAATCTTTGTAGGCTCTCAAAGCATGGGCATTACATATTCAAAACAGGACCTAATGTTTCAGAGATTCATATTCTACTATAATTATATGGTTCAATGCAAGTGATTATATCTCTTCTTCAGTATCGGACTGAAAAGTTTTGGTTTGCTGCCTTCCTCATAATTTACTGCCGAGGCATAATAGGCCAGTCTTGCGGAAAAAAAGATGATAAATGACGTTGGCAAGGATTCATAGATTTATTAAATTTCTATCAAACAGTGCAACAAAAAAAATCTGCTTAAGTTAGAAATGGGCTCAAATTTTTTAATCAAAATTCATGAGTCCTGATGCTTGGTTCAGTAGGTCCAAGGAAGGCTTGAATTGAGGACTGATTAAAGAAAATAAAAGGCTTATTTGAAGTAATTTTTCAATGACGGCTTTTAATTAGATGTTAAATCAAATTCTTATCTGCTTTTTTGCAGATAGCACATTATATAAAATACAGTTGGTGGCACTACCACTGTAACTGATACACTGAATAACAATTGACTTCTTACTTTACACCAAGAGGATAGAAGGGCTGCAGTTGTCAACCTGTCAGAAATTAACTATGTAAATTAATGCTTAAATATAGGAATATGAATATGATTTACAAGAGGCTCTGAGTGCTGTCAGTAAATGTACTTATTTCTTTCCCCTACAATGTTAACAATTACTCTCTGACCTTTACAAATTTAGGCTATATTTTTTTCTTTTATAACTGTTATAATGTTCCAGAGATCTCAGTAATGCTGAAATAATCTGAAGTAATCTGTCATATACCAAAAGAAGTATCATATTATATTTCATGTGTATAAGGCAATACATTGCTGAAGATAATAGGCTTATTATTGAGTTTGATGCTTACAGTAACTGTGAAATTTGTTGTTTGCTCTCTTTGCAGACTGAGTGGAAGGTAGCACTCTTTATTATGTGGATGTATTCCTAATAGAATCTTAATTAATTCTGTCATATTTTGCTGCTGAGAGTAACATCTGATTTCTTGGGCTTAGGGAAAAAAAATCCCTCTATCTCACCTAGACTAACCAGGACTGTGGACCCATAAAGAGAAGTAAAATATGCTGTAAAATTTATGCAGTCCAGAGTGTGGGAGAAAGAGGAAAACCATCAAGCATTAAGCCTTATTGTTACACTTAGTTTTTCTTCAGTAGGAGAAATGCATATGTGTGGGTTTTCTCTGCCAGAGTTTGTATTGTGCCCAGTATAATCACTGTGCTGAGCATTATGATTATTTGTATCACTGGAATTCACATCTCATTCTAGGTATTCCCCTTCCTCTTCCTCTACAGAAGTGTTCCCACAGGAAATACAACTTCACATTAGGAGATCCTCCATGAGATTTTAAGTTCAGAGAAGCTTTGGATCTGGTTTTGCAGAACAGTTTCTCTGAACAACTAAACTTTACAATGTGTAACAGCATTTTTCCACAAAGAGGCAGTCTCGAATACAGGCAGTGAATTACAGGATTTCCAGACCCAGCATGGAAAACTAGTGTCTCCTCATGGTTTCCATGTGGTTTCTCATGTTTCCCCCATCTCAGATATCCAGCACATTGGGATCCCAAACCTCTGGGCTTGGAACAAGAGCACTAAGAAAGAAAAGCACACTGTAAAATTACTGCATACTAAAATGAGCTTAAGCAACTGCAACTTCTCCCAGTGCCTCATAAAACAGACCCCCTGAGTGGAGGCAAACCATCTTCAAAAGATTCTGAAAATTGGTTCAGATAATCGTCAAAAAATAAAGCTTTTTTTAAAGCTTTGAAGTCCCTTATTAGTCATGCCCCAGAGCATATGGAGCTTCAATGGCCTGTGGGCTCCTATAGGTACTTTACATATGGCAGCATGGAACAGATCTCCTACCTAGCCTTGCAATAATGGGAGAGCCACCATGCCCCAGGCAGGTTCATGGGGCCCTGCCAGTGCTGGATGTGAGAGAAGAATCCAGCTCGGTTCCATCAGGGATGACCAGGGATGGCTCTGCGTGCTCCATGTCAGCCCCTCTCATGTCAGCCCACAGTGGGCTCCTCAGAGGAGCAGGTGGAAAGATTCTCCCGGAGCGGGGACGCTGCTCACGTTTGGGAGTCCCTGATTTCATTACTGCATCAACCACCTGGTTCACTCCTCAGTGCTGTCCTGAATCTGGGCTTCACTGTTCCCCAAAGAGAGGTTTGTCATGAAAGTAGCATGCGTTTAATTTTAAATGTTCTCCTCATATGTCTTCTTATGTCATAAAAATGCCATTTAATGTCTGTGTTCACTAACTGGGAAATGCAAACTTTATTTTGTAGACAAATTCTTACCATTTTACTACTTCCAAGGTGTCTGCATCATAATGCATTATAGGGCTGCCCTATTTTGTTGTGTGTAGATGAAATTTGGACTCCCTGTAGCACTTCTGGCAGGTTTCCCATGTTCTACTTTAAATTCTGGGCCGATTCTCAACTGTTGCAAATTAAGCTGTGCCATCTTAAACTGCATAGAGCTCTGATACCTCAGTGGGAGTAAGCCTGAGTTTGCATAATTGGAAGGGGCCATTGGTCATTGTCCCTGTAAAATAACATAAGCATATGGATATGTGAGTCAAGTTACTTGTGGGAAGTGAATGAGTATCAGAGAAGAATCTTTCAAGTTACAAAGGTGGATGCAATTTTTCACTTAATCTTTATGGTAACAAAAATATCTTCTGGCCAAATCTCTATTATTTGGTAAAAACTCCGATAAAACCTGGCAGCAGCTCATGGGGATTTTTTTCTCTAACAGCCTGGAAGACAAATAATATGTTGCTCAACCAGATATGGTTCTAATTATAGTGTTTGCATTATACTGTTTTAATTGTTACCTTAAATGCAGTTTTTGACATCCTGCCAAGAAGTTCTCAATGATTTCTTCATTGAATAGAGGTCTTTTAGTTATCCACTACATTTCTTAAGGCCATCATTTTCAACAGCATTAAAATCCACTTTTTCTTCCTTGCCTTGTGCTGTGGTTAATATCATTCATCTCAAGAACAATTCTCCTGTCACACATTTACCTGGGAAGCACAGTCTCCATTTTTTCATTAATCCACAAAAGGTACTTCAGGGAACGGGTGACTCTGCCATCTTGCTTGGCTAATGTCAGGGAGGTGGGGGAGAGTTAGCTTTTTGCACCTGGGTTAATAAGGATTTAATAAATAGGAATGTGATGGGATTCATTTGTATTCTCAGCTTTCATACTGTGCATTTTTAATTATATTTCTTTCTATGCAGGAGTTATGGAAAATATTGTTTACTTCTGTTTTATTTTAAAAAGCTGTTTTCAGGTGACAGTATTTTAAATTCTCCAGAAGAAATTATGAGTAGAAACTATTTCACTAGTTGTTATAGCTCTGTCGTTTCTTTGTAGTCCATATTTTTGCTCAGAAAAATTACACACTATGGGGTAAATTTTAAGTGTTGTTATAAATTGACAGAGGAGACAACTGCTGCAAATAATGAGAAAGAATTTAAGAGGTAACTCAGTAGTTCAGAGCAGGGGGCAAGCTGTAGCATTAGGAAGAGGCATTTAAGGTCATTCAGAAGCAATCAACCCTTGTCAGTCCCAAATACTTTTGTTGTGTGTTTTTCTTTCCTCTCAAAATACATTTAGGAAGCAAGGGCAGCATGTCAGTGTTCTTTCCATTACATTTGCATCAGTTCAGAGGTTCTCCCCTGAACAGAAGTGACTGTTGAGTTACGGCTTTATGGAGAGCTCCATATAAAATTAGATTTTATCTTTTCATATAAATTGAGTAGCATGTTTGCTAAAGCTTCAATTATTATTTATCTGCTCATGTCCTCATAGCCCAAATATTTGAAAGATGAAAAAATGTGTGTTAGCCTCCTCTCCAATCAAACACATGATACAAAAGCATAACTTGGAGTATTCAAGCTGTTGAATGAAGACAAGTGAACTATGTCTTTGTTGAAAGTCTACAAGTACTTGCCAAATCAAGATTATAATGTAGTATCCACATTTGTTGGAAAGAGCACTCAAGCCTGCGTTTAAATGCCTTCCTAAATCAAGACCTTGTTTCCAAATAATGTATTTTCTAACAAATAAACCCCAACAAATTCTAATGGCCATTCTGATCAGGCAAGAGCTCAGCTAATCAGGTCTGCAGCAAGGTAGCAAGTATCCTGAAGCTGGTCCCACTGCTCATTTTTTAATGATGTTTATAATGATTCAGAGCTACTTCAGTGTAAAAATATACATTATAAAGTTATGGTAGACATTTTTACTAATGTGTCCTTTTAAGCACCATTTCAATCACTTTTTTACATGCTCTCCAGGAAAGCACATGCAGCCAGTATTCATCTGCAGATGAATTGGCAGCCTTTTTCAATAAAAGTCATTCATTTATTAGTAGTAGTTGGACTTTCAGGTAAAACTTTACAATCCATATCCTGTCTCTCTCCCCAGTATGCAGAATATTTTTCTATTAGCAATAGGTATCTGACTGTTTTTAAAATATTAGACCAAAATTAATAGGTAAATTTGGCTATTATGAACTGTTGCTTCAGTGCCTCTTACTATCTGTTGTTACTTGATAACAGAAGTACTACTGCAGTGATATTGAAAATGTTTGCACACACACATATTTCCAGCTGGATTATTGCAGCAATGAACAATTGATTGGAGTTTGATCACTGAAATTCATTAATTGTAGCCTAATTTGCCACTAGTGAAAGCTGATAGAGACCTGTGAGATCAGCATAGTTCTGGCAGTTTATGCCTACAGTGGATTTGACCCATTATCTTTTCTTGTTAAAGCTTTATTTATTTTGAAGTAGTTGTATCCTTTGTGCATAGTTAATTATGATATTAAATTGCAGGGGAATGTTTTCATTTTCTCCAACTGCCTAATCTGAGCCTTTGGTCTGACATATAAGATTAGTTGAGATTTAAACCAATGACCTCCTGGCTCTGGATAATGTCATGTTGGTTCCTATACAAAATAACAGGGCTGTCCCTGTTCAGGTTACACTAAATCACAAGCTGATGAGAGCTGACGGGTTCTGCAGCAACTCTGAATCATATGTTGTTTGATTTCTGCTTCTCTGGGCCAAATTCCTTCAGATAAAAGGTACAGAAGGTCACACGCTGTCCAGAAACACTGTGCCAAGATCACAGCAATATTACAGCAGTATATTTTTGTTTTGGCAAGTAAAACAGCAACATTCTTATAAATGAAAACAACTGAAAAAGTGTATAACAGCAGCAACCAAAACAATACTTTAGTGTGCATCCTCTCTTTCATTTATAAATTAAATAGTATGAAGTGGTGGGATGTTTTATAAAAACACTTTTAGTTTTAGTTTTTCTCTAGGCCACAGAAGAGCCAGAAGATGCTGTAAATATATTCTGAAGGCAGTAGCCAGTCAGAAGTACTTACATGCCAATATGCAGCCGTGACATGCTCAGAAGTCAGTGTCTAAGACAGGAGTTGTCACAGATCAAGTGGGAAGTCTAAATGTCAGTGAGTGGTAAGTGTCTAAATCTCAATCTCTCAAGTTCTGATTGTTTATCTGAGTGGTTGCCCCTTGAAGTGGACAGAAATGTCAGGAGAAAACTGTTCTAAGAGCTGTTCACTGAGCTATTGGATAAGAGCATTGTTGAGCCTTGTCTGTGACCGTAAAATAACCAAAAGCATTTTTAAATATGTTTTTTAGTATTCAGCTAAAGATATTTTATTTTTTAGCTTTTTAATGAATCCAATAAATGTTAAATTTTTTTAATTATATGCAGTCACTGGTCTTTGTGAGTCGTATAGCAGAGAAGTGTGCACAGCTCTTCTGTGGAGAGGGGAGGGACATGAGTTCTGTGAGATGGCAGCTGCTTGGAGACTCTGCATAGAAAGCAAAACTTCTGCAACTGCAGAATAGGAACTGCCACATTGCATTCTTCAGGGGAGTCTTCAAAATCTTCGAGTCTTATTAATAAAAATTCTTAGAAATGGAGAGATTCAGGTAGGTGGTTGTGTTCTAGGTATCAAGGCTTTGATTCTGTTGGGGCTGTATCACCCAAATGTCAGTGAAGCTGTTGAATACTGTTAAAGTTGCTCTAAGTTTTGTGAAAGCAGTGAGGTGGAAGAGTGTTTACCAGACCTGTAAGCATTAGCACTGGAATTTGAACTCAGTTTATGTTAGACTTGTCAGAAACCTCTCTGGACCTAGAGCTGTGCCTAGAGACCTGACTCTGCAGCCAGCTAGCCCTCACTTGTGATGGCTTTGGTGCAAACCCATGTCATTCTAGGATGTGAATGCAAGCAAGGTTAGACACCATGGGCTTTGGCAATATTTGAATCACCTCTTTGCCAAAACATATTCTGTTGCTGCCTTCAGAAGAGCTTTGTCAAAAGACATGGCCAGTGAGTCACATCACATTTTCATCAAACCCAGGACTAGTCTGTGGTTTTGAAGTGTTCTCTTAGTGCAGGCCCCACAAAACTCAGTACTTAAATAATTTTAGGGGCTTGTGAGACTTCAGATCTGGACTACTATAGCGGAATTACCCACTCATTTCTGTTACCTTTTTACTGGGACGTCCACACAGCATGGATATGCTGAATGATATAAATCTCTCTAAACTATTCCTAAAACCTTGACTTCCAGACAGGAAAATATCAAGGAGATATGTTCCATATCAGAGATAAAATTATTTTTCTGATCTTGTTAAATCTTCTATTCTGCCTATGAAGTACTATTCAGTATTTTCAGTGTGCTCAGGTTCAAAGCCCATAAAGGTCATGTTTCCTTAGGAGTACAGAGAACAATTAGGGAAACAAGTTTTATTTAACTTGATAAAAGTTCACATACTTTAATAGTCAAGTAATAATTACAGTAATTCATGCATTAGTCATCTAAAATATTAATTCATTTGGCACAGTCCTAGCACGCACTGTCATAACAGTGCCTGACAGGACTAGCTGAAATCCTGTACTTACCTTTTTAAATACCAAAGAATTTCTTCACTGTTGTGATAAAATACAGATGTGCCTTCAAAGGAAGCTTGCATGGTGAGCAGAAATAGAATATATAATTAGAACAAAGAGGGCTTAAATCAAATTAATCTTTATCTGACAGGAACATTTACATTTACATCACTGAGTGTATAGTCATAGCCAAAATTGAAATTAGAAACAGATAATTATGATAAGAGAGGACACTTACACTGACTTTTCTCATGCATAGTTGGAAAGCACACAAAATGCTTGTTATAATTAGAATTAGTGTTAAAAATACACCACTTTTGATGAATGCTGGTTTATTGCAATAAAAAGTCGCATAAATACTTGTCTGGTAGAAGCACAAGTTGATTCTGATTAGAAGACCGCAAAGAGCACAGAGGGTTTACTATCTTTTCAAAAATAATGGTACTAGAAACAGACTTGGCAACACTAATTCTAGTGTGTTGTAGATCTTTGAATGTTTTTTGCATTTTTTGATGCAGGGCCTAAGTCTTGCTCCTTAAGTCCCAGGGAAGAAAAGATGTTTTATGAGGTTGCTGAAAGAAAAAAAATAAAATAAAAAAGAACAAACTAGCTTGAAGTCACGGAAGGTGTCAGTATCAGAATAAAAATCAGCACTAAAAATTGTAATTCACTGATGTTCAACTATACCGATCACTCATCCTTTTACAAATGGCTGCAAATTGGAAGGCTGGGTTCAGGTGCTGTAAATCCAATATGATTTGCTTGACATTGTCAAATGTGACCAATTTAATAAGCAGCTGAGGATCAGAGCCTGTGTATATATCATACTATGGATAGACGCACATTTATGGTGTTTAAAAACAGCACTGTAATTGCCCCCAGCTGTAAAAAAAAATCCAGATGTTTAAATTTTTAGATTTCAAAAGAAGTATAGCTGGAGCTCTAACTATATTTGTCTGCTTAACACCTCCCTGGCAAAGGGAAGCTGTTCCCATGACATTAAGAATGATGTGAAGAGCTGGGATGTGAAGTTCAGCCTTTGGGTGTATTCTCACAGGCGGTGAGCAGTTCCTCCTTTGGCTTTCACTTGCAACTTTTATTAATGAAACAGATCCAGAGGGTTTTTGGGAATTCACCACCACAATAGTTTAGCATGCTTTCAGAAAGTAGCTTGTCAGATGGCTCTATTGTATTGGGATGTGATTTTTAGTAACTTGCAGGATTAGGGAAGCGATTCATGTATTGTGCACTGTTGAAAAGAAGGGTAATTTGAGGTAGCAGAAACGATTTTCAATGCCAAAACAATGATGATAATTCATCCTGTGGTAAGGAATTGTTATGACACGTTTTCTACTATTAATTTGGTTAGAAGGTCTAGGTTAAATGACTGCAGTCGATTAAAAGATATATTGATAGAAAAGCTTTATGTATTTATTACCTGCTTAAAGAAAAAGGAATTTATCTGAGCAAATTACAACATGGAAGAGTGCACAACTGTGATTTAATGAGCTGCCTTTACATGAACATCTGGAATTACTATTATTATAATGATTATTATTTTACATAAAAACAAAATAGTGACAAATGTGAATGAGAAGGGAGTTTTTATGTTAGCTGTAACAAAAATAACCATTGTAGTTAAAGCAAATGTAAACTGTAGCATTTCTATGGGCCTTGTGCTGCCATAACTGCTGTAAATTAGTGCTTTTTCTCCTGGGGAGAGTCCAGCTTAAATCGGGGAGTCCAAAGATACTTGATGCAGAATTTGTACAATGTAGTCCCTAAATGATAAATATGAGCTGTAGTGATTTTTGAAGTACAGTTTGCTAAAGGAAATAATCTAGCAACTAGGAATTTCATTTAGCAGATGTCAAAGAATGGATTGTTGAAGATCATCTCAAAGTATGCACAGGGGTGTTAGCTCACTAAGTCTGGCTTTTGTCAGGCACAGTGAAGCATAGTCTGGGCACTGCTCTTCTGTGTAAAACCAAAATTTACTCTTGCATACATTTTATTTCTCCAAAGGCTAAAAATGACCACAAGTAAATTTATAGAGCTCATGAAGGACGCCTATTCCTTCAATTAATTCTCATTTCCCCACATTTTCTCCCAAATACAGAACTTCACTGTAGCTATAAAACCTGAGTTAAGTCTATGCCTAGGTATACTTGCTTGTGAAACTAATCAGCTAATTTTCAACGTGTTTTATTGTTATATTGAATAGAGATTTAGAGTGATTCTCAAGTCTTTATTGTAGAACAGAACAGTAGAGTCAACAGCATGATTCTGATGAAGCAGTCATCTTGCAGTTTTCTAAAGCGTGAGCCCGGTTGCAGATGAGACCCAAAATGTAGACATCTGAATGCTAACAAGAGTTCATTGATAAGAATGGTCTATTACATGCCTTGTTTTCTTTAAACCACAGCCCTTGTTTATTGACTCTTGAAATTAACCTTGCCAGGAATGCATATTTTTAGATATTCTATAAAGAGCTGAGGAAGATAAGACAAATTTAAATGACATACAACTAGAGTAAACATGTTAAGAATGTTAAAGCATTCTTCTCTTTCTTGCTGTACTCACTGACTTTGCCCTGTATAGTAAGTTATTGTAAACACATTTCTTTTTAGTTGGAAAACAGGACAAACATCCACTAGATTAATTTAATATCCAACGAATATCCCTTAAGGATAAATTATATGAATCTTTGTTACAGTATTTCACAAATCAAACTAGCAACTCAACATTAATAGATTTTGATTGACACATCTGATATTAAACGCTAGTGTCTCTATGGACATTAGCTCTTCCTGATTAAGTGAATTATAAAATTTCACTTCTTGATCAGAAGAGTCTGTTTTGTCTTTTTTGAATGGAAGCAAGGGCAGATCTTTAGCTGACATAAATCAGCCCATCTCCAGTGAAGCTGACTTGATGCAGAGATAAACTGGAGAATTTAACAGCAAATGCCTTTTTTCCCGTGGGATTCATTTTGCAGGACAGGACTTCATGATAGCACAGCTGAAATTCTTGGGATTAATGCTTGTCATATACAGGTAAGATTTTGGCAAACAACATTGTTACCCCTTGGCTTGCACATCTCTGTCTGGTTCTGACCATTCAATCTCAGACTGGACACTCCAACAGCTGGTGCCACTTTGGTGTGCAGCATCAGCAAAGTCACAGCAATTCCTTTGAAAGAATTCATTGAACAGGAGAAAAGTACAAGGGATTGCCGCTGTAACACATGTCCCTGTTTGGGTAGGAGAGGAACTCCATTTCGGTACAGGATGGTGAGGAACCATCTTGTGGTGTGGATGGCAAAGCCTTGTGCTCCAAATCTCTTGAATTCAACTCAGAGGCTTGAACCTCTCTGTCGAGCATCTTGGAACTGTTCTACTCTGTGCAGGATAATTAAATGTCAGCTGGAGCTGGAAATTTGAAACAAGTTGCCCAACTTGTAAGAGACTATTTTGGCATCAGGACTGGTTTGGTATGAATGTGAAGGAGAAACTCTCTTGGCTTTGTTCTGTGAAACTTGAAAAGGTTTCATTCTAAAGTTCTCTAGAAAGGCAACAACACTTTGAGAGAAAAAAAAAGCAGAAGAATTAATAGCAATCAGGGCTTCTTTCATAAAAGTGAATCTTGTTTAGATGCTACCTACTAGTTTGTGGGACTAAAGCCTGAAAGCCATGAATCTATTAAAGTGAAAAGATGACATAAGGTAGGGAGAGAATCAATACCTAATTTCTTCTCTGGAATTGCTTAAAAAAAAGAAGGAACACAGAGAATAGTGTTGCTATCATCATAATAATATTAAGGGTGTTTTTCTTGAAAGCCCTGAATGCAGATGTTTATATGGAAACAAACAATAGATACTGGATTTGTTAAGCCTTTGTTTGTTAGACTTCTGAGTTACACAAATTATGTTTCCTTGAAGAAAATTAATTCTATTTTGATTTAGTGTTTGCCCAACAATCTCACCTCTGTGATGATTATGAAGGTGACTTACTTCCTTTGAAATAATATCTTATATGACACCTGATGTGTCTTACAAATTAAGGTAGATAAGTGGGCAATTTATCTCTGCAGATATCTCTGCATAGTCATTTCACTTTACTGACCAATACTTTAAAGTTCTCCTGCACTAGGTAGGAGGCTTCTCAATTTCTTTTGCTTTGACCAACATACTGGTTAGCCCAAAACAAATTTATATGATAGATGAGACTAATTCTCCAAAAAGGAACTTGACCTCAAACCTGCTGCAGACAGGTTTGTGGCCAACCTTCCTTGACAGAGCTGGTATGAATTCAGATTCAACAAAGAGACTGGAACATCTCTGTGCCTCCTTTAATGACTCTTATTTTTAGAAAGTTAAAAGCCTGCTATGCAGTGTGAAGGATATAACGGGGTATAGAGTATGTTAGACAAGAATAAAAATATAATAATTCTGAAGGAGAGAGAGGTGGACTTTTGTCTGTTACCCATAAAATTGCCTAGTCCAGAAAGCATCTGGATGCTTTCCAGTATATAGATGTTTCTTTTCTCAAAATGTATGCTCTTTCTCCGATGGATGCCTTAATCAAATTATATGTTTAATAATGTAAATACCTGTAAAGATTAAATATTTTGGCCTTGAATCTTTACCTAAATGCGTGGTAACTCTGGGACTTAGCATGGGGTTCTCATTATTTATTCCTGTTTTGCACAGATTGCAGTTTGTTTCTGTTGTGCCCCCTTCAAGGGAGAGTCCTTTCACAGTGGTCATCTGGCTTAGCTATGTTGAAGTGACTGCAGTCAGAACCCTTGACAAAGCAGCTCCATAAATCAGAAATGCATCTGCTTCCCACACTGGGACACTCTTCAGCACTGAGGTGAAACTGTTTACAAGGCATCAGTGTTTCTGCCTCAGTCCTGTACGCCTCTCTTTAAAAAGAGGCAATACCTCTCTTTAAAAATCTGCAAGTTTAATTACAGACTCAGTTCTACTGGGATTGCCATGAAAGAGCTCTGGTGACTTCCATTTAATTACTTCTTGTTAGACCTCTTGTGCAAGTGAAAGCAGAATCAAACCCAAAAGGTTATCCAGAGTGATTCCGAAGGAGATGAAAAGGAGAGGCATTCTGAGAAATCTCTGTGATACCTGTTTTAGCATGTGACATTAAGCAGATTTTTTTTAAACTGATTAATTGCAGTGAGTAAAAATGTGGCAAAATACAATCTAAACTGGTTCAATGAGGTCTTTCAAGCATCAGAGGTGCTTACTGAAAATGAAGTGGTTTAAATCAATAAAGAGGAATATCACTCACAAGTTAGTCACAGACAACAAAAGTTGCATGCTAATTTTCTTTTTAATAACTTCAGGCTCATGTTAGAAAATTGCACAGAAAAAGAACTTCAGAACATTTACAAGATTTGTTTTCATCTTTATAGATAACTCGGTCAGATCTTGACCATCCAATGCAAATTTACCTTACTAAGAATCAGGTACTTTTTGTAAGATGACAGACTAATGGTGTTATCGAAGGACCAGTAAAACTGCAGGGTACTGATGTTCATTATGGGCTTTCTTTCTTATTTTGTGTCATATGTGCTATTTAACTGCTCACATATGGTGTTCTCTTCTGTATAATTTTAAGGAGACATTTGAGTGTGTCCTTTATATATATATGCATCAAGTAATGTGTGTGTGGAAGGTAAGAAGACAGTAACATGGCAGGAATTAAAAGGAGAGATTTCATGTTTATTTGAAAAGGACACCTGCAGAATTCATGCTAGATTGGCCATTGCCATGAGCCTGTTGGCCCTACAAATGTGTTTTTTGACCCATAATACAGCTTGATTTAATAGGTCACATTTCACTGCCTTTATGGACACCTTTACGTCTTCTTTTCAGGGTAATTATCTTTGCACACATCTGATGTGGCAACATAATTGACTCCTGCTTTTGTATGGCTATAGGTTAATGAACCAAACTGATAATTTCTTTTAAAAGAATGAATCATTTGTGTATAGTTTTTGGTTATATTGAAGCTGTATGTTTAGAGGGCTGCTTTTGATTTAGCAAGAACAATTTGCAGAGAGACAGCCACCATCTGGGGCTCTCTGCTGCTCAGTGCACACTGCACAGAAGTGTCCTGGAATGGTATTCCTGTCTCCAGTGGGATAGATCCTGCAGAGCTAATACCCCTAGAACTGATCTGAAGTAAGTAAAATGATGGCAGTTCACATCCACATGAATGCTGACATGAAGACTGGCTGGGAAAAATTACTCTAAAAACCAGGAATTCATTTTTTAAAAATCAAAATCACAGCACTCCTAAAAGCCCCAAATACATGCCTTTTATTCCAAAGCCAATATTTTTCCTCACATTTTACACCAATGTGAGTTCATTTATTTTTCAGTTCCTCCTGAGTGAAGTGTGCAGTTTAGCATTTTGACACTGGTTTGTTTTCATACAATTTAAAAGGTGTCTTTGATTAACTGTGATCATTTGGCATAGTTTCTTAGCTGTTTCAAAAATCTGTTTTAACAGTGGAAGCACTTGAGTAGGAAATGCCTGGTTTGCAGGTGCCTTTAGCACTTTTCAGGATTTTAATGGGCACTGCACAATGTCATTTCACTTTTTTTTTTTTTTTCCTACAGCCTGAACAGAATCCAGGAAATCTTACTTGTTTTCTTATGAGAGAGGATGGATATATTTATGGGGGGAGGGAAGCATGTTCTGATACGAAATATTCATTTTTTCTGAGAATAGGCTACAGCCCCAGAAAGCAACAAATGTCCATATATGTAAATTTTTTAACTTGCAAAACTTCTCTAAATAATTTTACTTGTACATTACTGCTCTTCCTCTCTGGCTTAAGGCTCTGTTTTCCATCAAGCACTGGTTACAACCTGTGCACGACGTGTCCAGAGGCTGATTAAAACCTGCATATTTGTTCGTATTTACTGAAACAGCATCACTATTTCTGCATAAAGTATTTTTGGTTTTTGAGGAGCTGGAGACAGGGACTACGAGTCTAGAACATGCTTTTTACAGATGTTTCTCACATAAATGAGTCTATTAACTTCAGATTACTAGTCTGAGAAAAGGTAACTTGTAAGCAAGGTCCATGCTGAGGGCCCTAATTAGTGAATGTGTGAATGCAGAGCATGTGTTACAGAAGCCCATTCTCATTACAATTCAGGACATGTTGGTCTGTCTTAATAAAGATGTCACGTCCACTTTAGTATCCCTAATTTACTTTATTACTGATTAAGAAATATCTGATAGATTAACGGTGCATAGAGTGTCAGAGCTTGTCTGGCCTTTTGATCAGAAAGAAGATGCAAAAGGGTCATAAACCTCTAGGTCTACCCAGCAGAGAACAGGTACATTAAGTGGGGATGCAGTCAGGTTTTCTGGCTTTGTTTGGTACCTTAGCAGCTCTTGGTAGTGGGGGGCATCCAAGAGTTTTGAGGATGGAAGTAAATGGAGTCTCATGGTTTATTTACACCTCTCCCAGGTACTTACTGAGGCATTGCTGAAAACGTGGACACCAGTGTGTTTGGTCTGATAAACATGCACTTCACAAACGGAACTTATGGCTGATTCACCAAATTCCACCCCTGGCTGGTAGGACAGCTGTCCTCCTGGGCTAGTAGATGGTGTCAGGGAGCACGATGGTCCCCCTGTTATGCAGAAGGAGGTAGCTGGGGAACTGCTGAGACACTTGGATATTCCTAAATCTATGGGACCATATAGGATCCATCCCAGGGTGATGAGGGAGCTGGCAGATCAGCTTGAAAAGCCACTCTCCATCATTTACCAACAGTCTTGGCTCACTGGTAGGTTCCAGATGACTGGAAGCTGGCCAATGTGACGCCCATTTATAAAAAGGATAAGAAGGAGGATCCTGGTATTATAGCCTGACCTCAGTACCAGGTGGAATAGTTTATAAGGAGTGCCATCATGCAGCACCTGCAGGATGGCCAGGGGATCAGACCCAGCCAGCATGGCTTTAGGAGGGCTAGGTCGTGTTTGACCAACCTAGTCTCCTTTTATGACCAGTTGACCCACCTGGTAGATGCGGGAAAGGCTGTGGATGTTGTCTGTGTAGATTTCTGCAAGGCTTTGACACTGTCTCCCACAGCATTCTCCTGGAAAAGCTGCAGCCCACGGCTTGGACAGGAGCACTCTGCTGGGTCAGGAACTGGCTGGATGGCCGGGCCCAGAGAGTGCTGGTGACATGGGTGAGGGCATTGAGTCTTTCATCAGTAAATTTGCAGACAACACCAAGCTGGGAGTGTGTGTTGATCTGTTGGAAGGTAGGAGGGCTCTGCAGAGGGTCCTGGACAGCCTGGATAGATGGGCAGAGTGCAGTAAGATAAAGTTCAATAAGTCCAAGTGCTGAGTCCTGCATTTTGGCCACAGCAACCCCCTGCAATGCTATAAACTAGAGATTGGACAGTGCTCACATGGAAAGGGACCTGGGGTCCTGGTGGACAGCCCACTGAACATGAGCCAGCAGTGTGCCCAGGTGGCCAAGAAGGCCAATGGCTTCCTGGCCTGGATCAGGAATGGTGTGGCCAGCAGGACCAGGGAGGTCATTGTCCTCCTGTACTCAGCACTGGTGAGGCCTCACCTCCAGTGCTGTGTCCAGTTCTGGGCCCCTCAGTTCAGGAAGGACCTTGAGATGCTTGAGTGCATCCAGAGGAGGCAACAAGGCTTGAGGGGCTTGGAGCACAAGCCCTGTGAAGAACGGCTGAGGGAGCTGGGGTTGTTTAGCCTGGGGAGAAGGAGGCTCAGGGGTGACCTTATCACTCTCTACAATTCTCTGAAGGGTGGTTGTAGTCAGTGGGGGTTGGTCTCTTTTTCCAGGCAGTAACTGACGGAACAAGAGGACACAGTCTTAAGCTGCACCAAGGAAAATATAGGTTGGATATTAGGAAAAAATTTTTTACAGAAAAAGTGGTGAAATATTGGAATGGTCTGCCCCGGGGAGATGGTGGAATCACCATCCCTGGACGTGTTTAAAAAGAGATTGGATGTGGTTCTCAGTGCCATTGTTTGGTTTAGTTGAGGTGTTATGGCATGGATTGGACTCAATGATCTTGAAGGTCTCTTCCAACATGGTGATTCTGTGATTCCGTGATTCTGTGAATGTGGATTATGCATTTGAGGGGAGTGGTGTTTCTGTGGTTTTGCCACCCAGCACCACTTGAACAATTGACACCAAATTTGGAATAAATGGCTGCATTCCCAGAGTGGAAAGTTTTGTGAAGAGCAATGTTGAGCTATGAAAGAGAGACCCAGCGAGGCTGTAGTAGGGAAATGGGCCATGGTATGACCCCTGCTCTCATAATTTGTTAGAGAACCCAGTCACAGGAGAGGGGACAGGCTGATGCAATGCACACTCAGACCTGTGGGAAATCCACCTTCCTCACACTGGTCAAAGAACTGGTGGCTGCAAGCTTTCAGTTACCTCCTTCATCTTAGTTTTTGTACTGTTGGACACCTTCACATACAGGACTTAGGAAGGGTGTACTGTAAAACTTTGGTACATGGTATTTTAGAAAATAGAACTTGGATAATATTCCCCATAAAAAGCATCCAAATGTAAATCCAGGCACTTTCTGCAGCCCTCCATCACACCCTGCTCCTTGCTGCAGTTCATGTCTCTGAGCAGGCACAGCAGCAAGCCAGCAACTTCATGTACAGGAGCTACCTGTTCAAAGGATATATATGGGTATATATGTGTAAATGTTTGTAGGATCAGGATCCTATGTATTGCATGGAGTTTGGTCTGGCGTTCTGCTTCCCTCTAGGATTTGACCTATTGTTTTTAAACACCACTCAAATTGATGTATTTTAATATTGCTGTGATGTTATCCTGAAAGGCAACTGGGAATTAGCATACTGTATGTAATTATTTCATGACTTTTTATATATTCATATTTAGACTGAGCAGTGTTAAAAAGAATGTTTTATTTCATTATGCAATTTTTAGTGAGCTTATTATCAGTAATATGTTTAGCATAAAATTTATTAGTGACATGCCCTTTAATTTAGCCTGTCTAATTGGTGCTAATTTAGTTAGATTGCATTGAATTACACCCTTTAATGTAGCTATGTGTGGGTCAAGAAATCCATTCCAACAGGTTAGGTAATTTTTCATGCAGCTGAACAGTAAAAATGGTATTAAGGTAGCTGAAAAATGCAATCATGCTCCAAAATAATAGTTTTCCTGGATATTATTATCAGGGAAACAGGATTTCTGTTATAAGTGCTCTTTATTTGAAGACTTACAGGGTTCATATTCCATCTAAACTCATGTCCCCAATCTCCACAACAAAGACAAAGGGTGGGGATTAAGATCATTACTCTTACGTGAGGGGGAATTATTAAGAATGATCTTTATTTCAGCCTTCATTCCTTCTTTATCATGCTCAGCACAAAGATAACAGTGAAAAATGTTGTCCCTTCTTTTATCTGAGTTTCTGCTTTTTGCTCCATTAGAATTACTTTGGTCAGATGGTTGGAGTGGAAAGTAATTGATTTGATCTCAGCAGTGTACAAAGAAGCAATCTAAGCCTGACAAAACAAAACAAAAAATCTGACCTCTAAGAGTCATCAATCTCTAGCAGTAAGAGCAGAGGGCACAGGCAGGACTCCTGGGGGGCAGGTTCTCACTCCTGTAAATTGTTGCAGCTCTTACAAGTCAATGGTGTTTGAAGTCACTGACAATTTAGCCAGTGGAGCTCTCCGACCCTGGATTCAGTTCCCAGTTTCCTGCTCAACCTCTAGAAACCTCTCGCTCTTCTCTGGTCCCTGGATATGTTTCTGTCTCTACTCTATGGAGCAGCAATTGTTGCATTCCTGTGCCTCCGTTCTCTCCCTCTATCCCAACTCATTTGCTAAGAATTAAGTCCAAGTCCAAGGCATACTTCTAGTCTTTGGAAGGTGTTTTGCATCAGGAAGCCCTTTCACATCCTGGTGCTGTTGGTAGCAATGGTTCGAAGAAAAGGTGGATCAGAAGGGAAAGACATTAAAGTCTTTCACTGAATGAATGTGTGTCAGTCCAGCATATAGACTGTGCTCTCAAAGCCATGGAGATCAATAAATTATCTCCTTCCAACTCCTTTTTCTTATCCAGAGACCTTGAGTCTTATATAAGCATGTTTTGAGCCTGCTTCTAGGATGGCCCATGTAGCACAATGGTTCCCTGCTCTGTCTCTGCAGTTGTTTGCTGACGTTATGGTATGGTATGGAGTTCCATTGTTGAACTGCATTTTCCAGTTTTATTGTCATCATCCCGTTCTCATTGAGTTTAGTTCTACAATAGACTGCCTGAATAAGTAGAAACACTTTAACCCCCAGAAGACATAGGAAAAGCCCTTTTTGAACCTGTTACCTGTTGCTTTTGGGAAGGATGTACTAACTTTCGCTGTAAAACTGGCAGAAGAAAAGAGCAGCAGCAGCCCAATTTCAAACATCATACTGAGTATTATATTTTGAGTAAATAAATATAGAAAAGAATAAGCGGAAATCTTCCTCTGATAGGAAAATACTTGAATGATACTATAATAAGAACCAACATTATTCAACTGCAAGAAAGTATTTCTTTTACTGTGATTACAACAGTTGTTTATTCTAGGAAGTTGTATCCAGAAGCAGAATATCCGAACTGGATATCCAGCAGAATATCCAGCAGCTATGTAAAACAAGTTTCTTAAAATTCTGCTTAGTGGCTCAGTAGATACTTGTCAGGTGGGCTGGACAAGTCCAGCAGTGCAGCTGGGTCACGCACAGTTACAGCCCTGTGCCTCTGAACCTGGGGAGCAACAAGATGGCAGATCAGGCAGTGCAGAGAGAGCCGGCGCAAGGCTGGTACAGCTGCACACAAAATTAGTCTTTTCTAGCATTGCCATGGTCTTACCATGCATGCAGCCATGACAGAGAGATTTTATCCCAGAGACGACACTTAATAGCTTAGTTGTGTTTTCAGAGCTTTAACAAAAAGAGTGGATTTTTTACAAGATGTGTATTTATGTATTGGCTTTCAATCTAGAACAATAAGTGCTCTGAGCACACTGGGGTGGAGCATCCTCCCAAATTAAACACACAGTTCAGTCTCATTCCTGTGTTCTGTCATGAGGAGAAAATTATCAGCTCCAGCAGCAAAGCCAAGTTTACAGCCAGACTCATGAGGCTGATCCCAGTAGACCTTGCTCAGCAGATCTTCCTAGAAGGCAGCTGAGGAGAATATAGTGTCTGGACAGACTGGCTGAGGATCTCTGCCAAGGAAGGGAGACACCAGGTATCTCTGATTCATATACTCCTGCCTGAAATCTGGAGGTCCTGATAACACCTAGTCATTCAAAATATTCAGAAACATTATCAGGATGTTGGATGTAAATTAACGGTTAAATAAAATGTGGGTTAGTTCTGAGGCTTCATGTCAATGTAAGGAAAATTAGTCTCACGTGTTCTTCCCCTCTGCCCTGCTGTGAGTGTGGTGGCTGGGCTGGTTACTCTGGGCCTTGTCCTTTATATCTAAAGTGAGCCGAGAAGCAATGCCAGCCCTGCCTGTTGCTCTGACAAGAGTTGAGCATGCTGGAGCTGGTGCCAGGCCTGCACTTGCCAGCACTTAACTGCATAAACAGAGACACTGGGAGGTGATGCAGGGTTGTGCTGGGACACTTCTGCTACAACCATCTAGGCTACCGAGGGTGTCCTCAATCTCATATTAGACTTAAAGCTTTGGCATTCTTGCTGTATAGTCAAAGCTCTCACAAAGGAAATGCTCCATGGCTGGCTGTGTGCTTGAAACCAAGGTGCTGGTGGAGATAGTCCTGAAATGGCTTCACCCTGACAGATATGATGTGGTCTTCCCAGAGGCCCTGTGCCTCTCTTTGGTGAGAGCCAAGGGTCAGGCAGGGAGTGCAGTCTCCTGGACTGCATGGGAAGCATCTGATAGAGCAGCAAGCTGGGGTCTCCTGAGAAGCCTGTGACACATGGCATGGCCATTCAGACATTGTGCAGTCCTTGAGGAAAGCTGCAGATTGCCCCGAATTAGTTCCTATTGCCTGCAAGCAGCAGGTACCAGCTTCTGGCACTTGCTCATTGTTTTGAGTGCTGTTAGGTGGGACACTGCAGGGGGGATGCAAGCCAATACTTTGTATGAAAATATTTAGAAAGAGATAAGAAGAACCTGCTTTTCATCTAGTCTCATTCTTCCCTGCCAGCTTGTATTTTCTTTCAGCTCAGGAGACTGAAATCTTCTGCTCTTTTGTAAAAAGAAGTCACTCTGTGAGCAGAGGAGCTAATGAAGCCTGGCTTGTAATGTCTCTCTGTCATGTGGATCCTCTGATATCTTACAAAGGGTGAATTTTATTAGCTTTTCCTGAAATGGGACAGCAGTAGGGTCCTTCTCCTCTCCCCCACTGCCTTCTTTTCAAACTCCAAAGAGTTTCCATATATTTTGACCTTGATGCTGGACAGCAGGGGTGAGTTGAACACCCTTTTTGTGAGAGCACAAACACATGCGTTATTTTGATCTCCCATGACTACAATCCATGGATGTCTCTTCTGTCAGGAATCAGGCTAAAAATAAAACAAGCAAGTGCCCTGAAATTAAAAAGAAGCATCAGTGTTCAGATGACTTCATGGCATAAACTGAGGAATTGTCTAAAAAAGTGCAAAATAAGGCCTGTACACAACCAAGCTGAAATCTGCTCACTCATAGCAAAAGGAGTCAATACTTTATTAGAAGGGTGGGATGTTGCTTCTGAAACTTATATTTCTGACAAGACAACCTTCTCTGTTCAGTCCACGTGTCAGCTTTCTCCTTTTTTATGGTTAGAATTAGTGAGGCAGGAAAAGAATGTTTCATCCCTGCCACTAACTGCAGGAGGGAGGCAAGGGAAGCTGAATGGGTTAAAATCAGTGCTGGCTTCAAACTTCAGCTTTTCCTTGTCAGTTTGTTACAAAAAAACCATATTTAAATTCAGCTGCTTGGGTAACACCCCAAAACACTATCACTGCACTAATGCAATTATGATAGTGCATCAATTTCTTTAAATCACAAAGCTATAGATAGGGTGTAGTTGTCATGTTCTTTGTGATTAAAAGATGTAGAATCTCTAATCACTGCAACAAGAGAGTCAGTCATCGATAAAGGGAATCTGAAGCTGGAGAGCAGTATTGATCATGCCAAGGAATTTGCAAACTCTATTTCTCAGCTTTTGCACATTTTGAACAGCCTTTCAAGAAGCACCATCAGCTTCATACACACCATCCCACACCCCTGGTCTGGGGTACTAAATGAGCGTGTTAACATCTGTCTTGCTCTGGTTCTCTAGCAAAAGGGCAAGATACTAATTTTTTTAGCAATTTTCCATCCAAAGGGACATACTTTCATACATCAAAATCAGAAATGGTGCCATGTATTTCCACCTTGGAGGGAGTAATGACCACTCCCCAGCACAGTCTCACATCATGCTTGTGTTGGGGGCCTTGGTCTCCTCAGTTGCACTCAGTCACCTGAGTGAGCTCTGTGTGGCTGGCAGAGGTGACCTGCAGGGCCCACAGCGTGGCCCCTGTGCTGGGCCCAGCCGCTGTACAAGCCGTCCTTTTCCCTGTTGTGTCTTTAAATACTTCCTTTCTTTACTTCCTTTGTCCAAATGACATGACTCTATCTGTAACAGAGAATCAAGGCTTTACCTTGCGCCAGGATGTCAGTTCATATAATCCATGTTCCTCATCTTTGAGAAAACAAAGCCAAAACCACATGCACAATAACCCCTCAAAATAATTTATGGCTAATATTCATAAATTATTTACATTCACATGTAGAATTGTAGGAAAAAATGAATATTAAATGCTCAAGTATGATGAAAATGGAAGGGTAGATCTGAATTGTCAGGCTGCTTGGTTGTTTTTCATGCATTTGGCTGTTTGTTTGCTTTTCTGTCAAGAATCTCTATGGATCAAAATACAATGAATTTATGTGATTTTTTAAATATTATGTAGCATGTAGTTAGAAAGCTTTTATATGTTTATAGCTTTCATCCACAGTTACACAGTTCCTTGTATTGGTCTGTCTGCATATGGCTGAGTGTATATGCACAGTATCTGTATGTAAATATTTTTAAACTAGAACTGTATTCTTTGTATAGAAATACTATACCTCATGTTACAATTTTTCTGGTTTTCACCACTCTCTTCTTTATGCTTGGGTGGTCATATTTTGAAATTTCTCCAGGAACAGTTTTTCATGCAGTCACGTTTCTCATCACATCTGAAGGATGTTGTGCTTTGCATGGTAATTAGGTCCTCTTTGTTTCATCTGCTGAACCGCGCTCTGTTACTTCCTGCAGCACGCTCACGACTGGAGGCTATTGCTGAAATGTTAGAGCCGTGGAGATTCTCTAGAAGTAAACAACTTTGCGTTAATTTGGTTTTTTTGTTTTGTTTTTATAACACTAATTTGCATCCTGTTTAAACCTTGTGCAATTATATTTATCCTTCTTGCTTTGTTAGAGTAATGCCATTTATTGAAATAATTTATTGTTGCATTGTGTGGCTAGTGAGCGTATATGGAAATCATCTGAGTATGATTTTATATATAAAATCCCACAAGTATCTCTCTCCCTCCCTAAGGCTTGGAAAGGCTGATGGCTTAGCTAGGAGTGCAAGTTACTGTCAGGCATTGCAGAGTTTATGCTTTCATGGCTGAAAAGAAAGCTCTGATTGTTGGTTTTTCTGACCCCACTGAGGGCAGACTGAGGGTGGCTTTGGGCTGAGTTTGGGGGCCCGAGCAGGCTCTGGGCAGGGGAGCCGCTCTTTGTGGATGCTGGGGACAGAGACCCACACATGGCTCAGAGGAACCGGCAGCCATCGCTCCTGTGAGCTTGTCCAGGCCATGTCTGAGAAGGGAGCTTCTGCCAGCCCAGTTTTATTACTCCCTTTTAGCCGTCAAGTTACAACAGAGAATCAACTCCTAAGTTTTTAACTTTTGTAATTTAAAAGAAAACTTTCCAAACCTGCATGACCCCTTTTGCTGATGTGGCCAGCTCCTGCATTTTAGGGCTGGCAGGTTGCTCCAGTGGGTGCCACAGGGTAACTCAGGTGAAAGGCAGCTCAGGTTGTACTGCTGCACCAGTGAACCCTGATGGAGCTGGCGAAGGTAACAGAAGCCAGGTCAGTTTTGCCCTGAGGCTGCTGGGAAACCCCTGCCTGGGGTCCCTGTAGAGGGACATTCAGGGTAGGACCACTGGAAATGCCTACAGTATATCAAGAAATGGGGTATCAAGTGAAGTGATCTAGTATGTGACCCTGAATTTCCTTTGAGTCGGTACAAAGCTCTGGAATGCCTTTTTGCAAAACAGACCCCAGTGCTATACCAGGAACCATCACACTGGCTGAACTGCCTGGCTGCTGGAGGGCAGCAGGAGGGTGGATGGTCATGAGCCTTCCAAGCAGCTCATGGTAGCAAGGCAGAGGTGGCAGCAGGAATGTGTTCCACCCTGTTCTGTTGAATAACACACAGAGCTGGTATTTGCTGGTTACGCTGCAGGCCCAAGTGGAGCACAGGTATAAACATGGGGGTGCAAATAGGCTTGGGAGAGATGTGAACAGCAATGATAGACAGTGAGTCCTTCTGCCAAAAGATGGAATTTCTACTGGTTGGTTATCTTTTCCTCTTTTTTTTCTGTCATAATTAATAACGGTGCAGTTACTTTGATTCTAATGATTTGTCCTGGGTTGGCCATATGACCTGTTTGTATCCCCAATCGTCCTCTTGCTTATGTGGACATATCCCTTTAAGTGGTATCTAGATAGTGGTTTACATGGCATTTTTTTCTTGTTTGTGTATTCAAACAAGTATATTAAGAAAATATCTAAAATAATATTACCAAACATCAAGTAAAATCCTCTCTTCTCAAGGGCTGATGAGGTCATGTGCATATGACTGTGTGTTATCTTGAGCTGACACATGGAATTAAGTCTTGGTCTGTCCTCACCTAGGAAGATGTCATTCTGCTAACTTTTTCTCACTGCTGGACATTTCAGATACAACAGCTTTTTCTCTCTTCAGCCAGTTAAAACAGGGCTGTTCTCTGGCAAAGCCAATGAGAAAAATCTGGCAATTTGATAATATCTGAGAGTTTCTTCCATTTCATTTTGTTACTAGTTGCACACAAACAGAAGCATTTGTGACAAAACACCACCCACACATTTAGCCCTGCAACAATGCTGTGATTTTAACAAACTCAGTCGTATGTGGAAGGGAAACTGGATTTTCTGCTATTCCACTGGCAAAGATTTTGTGAGGAAAGCCTGAAACTGCGCCTTGCAGCTCTGTAATTTGTGGAATATAGTTTCTACAGAGAAATTTAACAGTGCTGCCACTTCTTCTAATATAGTTTCATTTTATTGGGTTTCAAAAATTCTAGGAAATTGTGACAATCAGGAGCAGACATTCAGGCATTTTCCTAATTGTCTTCTTTATTTACTAAAACAAATTCTGTGTTGTTTATTTCTGGGGCTCCTGCCATTATTTTTTTTTCTATTTCCTTCATGAAAGTGGTTTAACAGGTTGAAATCAGTAGGAAACCCCTCCATTTTGGTTTGGTTTTTTTTTTAAAATCATCAAATCATTTCAAAACTTCATCTTTCTGTAAGGTTTTTAAAATATTGTTTTAAGTCCAAATCAAAGCAATTCCCTTTCCTCCCTCAAAATTCAAAATTATAATTAGACAAAAAATTGCTCATTGTCTGGCTTGAAATGTGTGGTTGGCTCTTAATCTTGCATTCAGATCTCCAAGTCACTGTCTGATTGGGAATATATTCCCCATCTGTTTCCATTTCTGCACTTCGAGTTCAGCCTGGCACAGGAGCCTGCTGCACAGTTGTGGGGTTTGTGATCCATATTAAATTCACCTAACTATCAGTCTTTAGCAGAGACTCTCCAATTTAGCAGAGTGGTGACCCTGGCCTGCCTTTGTAGTCAGTGCAGAAGTGGGTTCACCCAGAAGGTGACTCTGCCCATGGAATAGCTCAAATAAAAACCTAAAGAATAACTTCTCTAAGATCAAGCTGCTATTTGCTTCAAGCAGTTCAACTAAAATAAACTTTTTTGGCTTACAGAGACATGCTAATAATGGGCTCATTGGCTTGTTAGGTCAGCCAGCAAATGGATGCTGGAGGTCCTTGGGGCTTAAGTTCCAAGACAGCACCGTACTTCTGGGGAGATCATGCATTTCAAGGGTGTGATGTGAGACACGAGACTGCAAAGTCATCCCCAAGCTGCATTTATTCCCCTGAAATGCTCAGTGTGTCAGACCCGATTTTAGTTAAAAAATGGAAATAATAGATAAAAAAAGGTCAAACCCTTTATTGAGGATTGACATTTACAGTAGTCAGGAATCTCCAGTTGTATACAGCTTTGTGTGTGTATATGTCACTCCTATATGACACCATCCTGCTGAGGATCTCCAAACCACTGTTTCCTGCTATACCTAGGTGATGGCAAGTTAACTGTTGCTTCTTGTGTTTCTACAGATACCTAAACATAGAAATGCAGAGTTAATTAACTTGCCCAAAGCTGCAGTACACATCTGGCAAAATGAAAACTCCCAAATTATCTCTGTGGCTTCAAAATTATTTTATCTTTTACTGTAATAAATTCTGTCAGAATATTTTTTTGAAATAAAACTGTTTGAAATTAACAGTTTTCATTGACAGTTCAGTGTTAGAGCACCTGTGTCCTGATCCTCTTGCAGGCACAGGAGTTGTGCATTGGGTCATTGACAGAGTTTGTGGATTGAGTGCAGTGCAGGAGACTAGGTATGAGCCCACACAGGGATCCAGAAAGCAGTTGCTACTTGTGTTGCATCCAGGACCTGGGCACAAAGTGCTGCAGGAGCTACACACTGTGTGTGTGAAGTAACAGCAGTGGTCCCGAGATCTAGAGGTGATCTCTGCCACTGAGATCCAAGAAGGTGGAAAGGAAAAATACACACTCAGTAACATGCAGAGACACCCATGTGCACATGCAGAGTAGGAGACACCTCAGATAGGCTGGTAACAGCAAAGGAATTAAAAATACTGAAGGAGTAAGTGCCAAGTCACCCTCTCCAAGGGTAGAGAAGGTTTGCTAATGTCACTGCTAACATCCCAAAGGTATCTTGCAATTCTGGTATTTATCTCCAATGCCCTGTGTGAGCTTTGCATTGCCCTGGTCTGTTTTCTCATTGCCTTAATGGTGTGACTTCTAGAGCTGAGTCTTGAGATCACTGCACTTCAAGAAGACCCAGCACACCCCCAGTTAATGTGTTCCACAGGGCTATTTTCTTCCCATTGCTCATGCATTGTTGCAGAATTATTTCCCAGTGCTTGGAATTAATGCGTTCATATCCTGGCACTAAGGGACCTTGTGCAAATACAGACAGTAGAATTTATAGGAAAAATACAACAGTACTCTAGAAAGCATTGATATAATGACCTATCATTGCATAACAGGTGTTCTCATGTTCTCTTTTCCCCATTCCTGCTCCCAAATAGGAAGCTTTTTAGCCTCTGGATAAGATGCCAAGAATTACTAGTGAATCCTAACTTCAAAAATCAAGAAAAAAAATGTTTAAACTTAATGAAACATGTCCTCCAAGTTAACTTAAATTCTTGTTTAGATAGCTTTTGAGATTAGTCTAAGAATAAGAAACTGCTCTTTATATGGAATTTCCTGGCCAAAGACCTCCGGGCAGCTCCAGAATACCAGAACAAAGCATTTACAGCCCACTGACTATTTAAAATTATGATGTCTTTTCAGATTCAAAATTTCAGATTCCTTTTCCCTTTATGACAACTTTTGGTGAAGAGGAAAAGCTGTCTAGTGATCCTTCATGTTCTGGAGTTACTCTTGATAGTGTGGTGCACGTAGGTCAGGTTGTTTGCCTTGAGTTTGGACCTCTTACAGATCTGTGTCTTTTGTGCACATTTGTTTTTCTGCTTATGCCATTGGTCAGAATAACTGGAGGATGGGATCTGCCCTGGCTGCGGTAGGGATTTTTCTTGGAGTGTCCCCAGTGTCCTAATAAATCAGAGTCTTTCCTTGTCCATTTCTGATGGGATTCGGCAGCAGGTCAGCATCCTTAGGTAAAGAAAGGCTTCCTGAAGTGAGCAGCAGTGACAGAAAGTAAATTAATGGAAGCCAGCATCTGCTGATCTTTTTGACAATAAGAAATTTCACTTCCAACATTTAAAAACCATTGGAAAAGGTCTCCATTGGAAACCAGATTTCGACTTTCTGCCCTGGGCTGCCAGAAGTATTTCAGCATAAAATGCTAAAGTAAGTTGAACTTTCAATTATAATTTCAATGACTGTCTAGTGAAATGGATTAATGCTCTGGCACTGCACTTTGAGGCTTTGGCTCAAATCTTGTAGGATAAAAATCTGTCTGCTTTGACAGTTGAAAAGGTCAGAAGTGAAAAATTGTCAGGTGGTCTTAGCCGAATTCAATGTCTCGATTAAGAAGTAGATGTAAAAGTTGTTGATGTGGGATATCATATAAAATAATTTTCAAAAATACAAATATTTTTATTTATATTTTTTTCATTGAAATTAGATGCAGACAGCTGCATTTGGGAGACCTGGAGCTTAGTTCACCCTTCACGATCACTGGATTGCAAAGTGAGCGAAATGCAGGTTACAATATGCAGTACCTCAAGCACAAAACTTGATTTCAGTCAACTTGAAATTGATTTCCTGGTATTGGACTGTGTCAAGGATAGTTCAGTTAAATATTTTGAAAGTTTAATTTTGGAATTTTTATTAGCTGAGAGTGTATAAAAAGAATATGTTTTTCTCACTGTTGAGGCAGTGCAAGAGGTCTCTTCAATTTACTTTTTGAAGCTTCTGCAACTTAATTTCTAAACTTATTAAATAGAATTGTGGTCAAGGAGCAAAATACAGATATTTGCAGAATGCATTTTTCTCTTATTTGAAAACATACTTATATAATTTTATATGATGATAATGTATAAATATAAATTGCTTCTCTAGACATCCCTAGAGAGGTCACTATGCAAAAATTTTGGCAATAGGAACGGGGATTTCTGTTGGGAAAAAGGAGCTAATGGAGGCTTAGCTCTGTGTGTCTCAGTGATGGGGACAGTGGCTAACAGAGTTCCAGAGCACCTTTGCTGCCTTTGATCCATTCCAGCCCCACTTCTACCCAGCCCTCCTCACATGTCAGGCAGCCTTGGCACTACTCCACAAGTGAAGTCACAGATTTGCTTTCCTTGTTTCAATAAGGAAGAGGACAGTGCAAATTGAAATTCAGCCATCATGGCATGCTACATAAATTGCCCGGTAATTTACTTGGTAATCCATTACAGATGATTAAATAAATGAGTGGTTGTGTCCTGTTCAGCACTGGTAAATCTTTGCTTTGTTTAATTTGTTGTTCTGTGATGGGGGGATGGGGAGGGGGATGTCATGGGATTTTTTCCTATTGGGTTTCCATCTTAAGGCAAAGAAACTGCAGACTCCATGTGATCATGATGCAATACAATAGCTGGTGTGGCTGTCCATATATTGTAAAGATTGATTGGCATTTAGTTAGTCCCCATAAAGCAGGGCATTAGCCTCTGCTTTGCCTTCAGTTCATGTAGTGGGCACAGACAAAAGTCTATTTCTGATATGTGACATGTACTTTTTATCAGTCTGATCCTCCAAGTTGCAAAACCATAGAAGAGTTTCAGAGATTCAGGTACTGCTTATTGTGGGGCAGTTGTAACACGGTCTTGCTTTGCTCTTCTGAGATCTGCTAAGTAGGACCCAGGGGACCATTGAAACCACAGATTTATCTTTTATTTGTTCTATAGATTTTTTCTGAAAAAAAAAAAAAAAAAGTAATACATCACTATCTTCACCCTTCCAAGACATGTGGTTTAATTGTAGTGTGATTCAGAGAGCCATCAGTATTGCCCATGGGGAGATGCCAGGGGTGGCAGAGGCCAAGTGCCCTGACTGCAAACCATTATTTATAAAGGAACAAAGTGGTAATTTTGCAAATATCACTGCTTAAATATGGGGCCGTTTTGCTGGTAATAAAACTATTACTCTGTAACTGTTTACTTATCAGGAGACCATTATGTGATTGATGACCTGAAAATGGAGGTTATCTTTCAATTCATTTGAAATGCAAACTGACTAGAAAATCTATAGTTATTGCATCGTATTTTTAAGCAAAACCAGGCACCTACATTGACTTCCTATTTACATTTCTTTGAGAAAAAAAAAATCACATAAAAGCTATCAAGAAACACATTTCACAGCAGGCAAATTAATTGGTTTTACTGTATTTGAATGGAGGGTTTGTCAAATAAAACATGCCATGACAGTTAATGGTGTCATTTAGAGGCAGAAAATTATTGGCTTATTTGTTATTGGATAAAAGGAAGGCAAACATTTTGTATTAGGAAGTTTTAACGTGTTTAAAATCCTCATTAGGGATTTATGGACATTCTTGCTTAGCATAGCGCCTCATTAATTTGAGGCTAAACAGTTACTTCTGTGTTTCAATTGCATTTTTTTCCCCTTTTCTTTAATTAGATCTCGTGTTAGAGTTTGGTCTCTACACCACTGGAGATGTAGAATTAATTAATGTGATTTATAAATATAATGGAAATGAGTTATTCTTAGATATCTTTTCATTTTGGTGAGCAGTTTAACTGCACACAGCATAAGTGCGCACGGATCTAAGCGATTTGGAGAGCTCAGGAAAAGTATGCAACTTCTGCATTGAATACATTTAGTGTCCCTTGGCATTAATAGATCAAAGCATTTTAAGTAGAAATGTAACTAAAAGAGAGGCCATAAAGATCCCATTCAAAATCAGATTTCCTTGTTCTAAGTTCTGTACTGTCGAAAAAGTGTTATTTAGCTCCCCTTTTGTAGATAACCATGACATTCAGTGGCAGTTGGGATAATTGCATGTCTTACTATTTAATGAGCATAAGATCTGGGTCTTAATGTACTCTGAGTTTGCAATCACAATAAAAATAGTCATTAATTGTACTACTTTATATTAATAAAAGGAAAATAGCTTTTGTTTCCTATAAAATATTAATTTATTTGATTTATGTTTGTGTTTAAAATGTATCTGTGTAGACTAGTTATAGCTAACAGGTTGGTATTTAAACTCTAAGATATTTCAAAATACATTTGTTTCCCTCAGAGCAGGAATAGGTCCTTGCCCTTTTAATTCTGGCCCTCTATTTTGAAGACAGTTTGAAGTCATTGACTTGTAAGTTGTGACTGTGGTGGAAGGATGTATGAAAAGAACTAATTTGCAAACAAGCTCTGAGCAATTAGTTTGGGTCCCAGCACTGGCCTTGCAGCTGTGCAAACTGCTGTACAAATTATACCCCGGAGTACATTTTTCTGTGAGGACATTCATATCTACTTTAAAAAGCAGAAGTGGAACAGGTAACCAACATAACCACCCACTGTATCCTTGTAGCCACAGTAGAGGTACTGTCAGATGTAAATACAAATTTAAGAAGGTTCCTCTTTAAAACCTCCAAAGAAATGTTACAGTCTGAATTCACAGAGTCAAATAATGCTTCAGATTACACCGATGCAACTTCACTGACATCGGGGGAGTTTTAGTCCTGTCGCCAAGGCCACAGTCAGACCTGGTGACTTTGCTACTATTTTAGCAGGAATCTACACAGCTCCTGCCTAATGCTACTCTTACGCTGGCACATGCTGGGAGCAGACACTCATGTGTCCACTAATGTGAAATAGATTTAAAGGCGATCCAATTCCAACTTATATTAAATTTAGACAGCTGTCTCTGTACAGTAAAGGGATTTTGCATGATTTCTAAGAGGTTCTACTCAAAGGGTTACACTGAGAATAAATACGGTGTCTAATTTACATCCCCCTAACTGAGGGCAAATGGACTTGTAAGCCAAGCTCCCTTCATGCCTTTTATACTGATTCATTGTCTTAGGAGAGTTAAATTTCATTCACACTGGCAAAAGAAAGACAAGAAACAGAGACCTGATCATTATTTCTGCCACAATACATATCTCACTGCAGCAGAGGGTTGCACAGTCTGTTAGTCAGGCTTTGATGTTTCAAGTGGACAAGTGCACCGTGGCATTTTAGGTCAGGGTGCCTTTTATCATTACTTTGGTGGAAATGTATAAGGTAACATCTTCCAGATTAAGGTGAAAATGCCAAGGCACATAAGAAAATGTATGCATTTTATGTAAGTAAATAAGTACTTGAAGTTATTAGAGTGGGAGGAACAGAAAGAGAGGAAGGAAGAAAAAGAAGTTTGACATTCCAAATTTCCTTGCTCTTTGTCAGTAATAAATGGTTGTAACAGCCTTTATGCAAGCCAGTACTGCAAAAGCCACTTTGTTGGGGCCTGGCTTAATACTGACATTATCAAATACTCCTGGTATTATCATTATGGTGAGTTTCTAAAATACTGCATTCAAAATATTCCATAAGTAAAATGTGCAGCCTTACTTACATTAAGAAACTCCCAGGAGACCTTGAAGTGAGAGATCATTTTATCAGTCTTCTCTCTCTAATAGAGTTTGGAAATTCACTGCATGAAAATAATGGTGAACCATTGAGTTTAAATTGAACATCAGCATACTGTGCTTTCATGGAGACTGTTTCATGCTGATCAGCACTGAAATGGTGTTGTTAAAAGAAAACACCAAAGAAATGAAAGAAGAAAAAAAAAAAGAGCTAAATTCAACACATACTGAGAAAAACAAGAAAAGTATAATTGTCACTTCCAGGTCAGTCTGTCTAAAAGTTGCTGTAGCAGAACTGAATGCCAGTGAAAATACAGTGTCCTTGTAGCTGGGCTTGCACAGACTGCTAAAAAAGGTTGTTGTAAGCTTAGTTCTTTGGAGGGAGATGAAACATAATCCTAATCAATGTGGGGTTAGTCACACCTTCTGGTGTGACTGCACAGGCTTGTCTGGCTCTTGGTGACTAGAGAGGAGCATATGAGAGTCACTAGCTTTTGTGTGAAACTAAAGGTACCCATTGTGGGCAGCTTTAGCTTCTGAACTAGAGATCTTTTGGGAAGGTCACTAAAATCAATGTGAGTCTGATTCAGTCACATTTTGGACCACACTAGTAAGTTGTTTTTCCTAGATAAGGTGCTTTAGTTGGGGGAAAAGGCCTAAACTTCTCTAGTCACCACTGGAAGAGCAACTCTGACTGCAGGCCAGGCTGCCTTAGCTTAACAAATTAATTAACTTGCTCCTTAAAACTCCTTCTGTTTTCAGGTTCTCCAGGAAATGCATATTTTACTCAACTTCTGCAGTATTTGTATTAAAGGAGAACTGAGGAGCAGTTTTCTGTATTTTGTTTTAGGCAATAGTTTTTCTTTGTCTCCTAATTTTTTATATATGTAAAAAGTATGTATTTTCACAGTCATTTTAATAAGCCCCAGGAGATATTTCTGGGGTTAAAATAATGGGAAATGTAGTCTTCTAGTGGTATTTTGGTTCCAGGATGGTAGGGGAGCTAAAAGAAAACAGTGGATATACATTATTTAAGAACCACAAATGGCTCCCTTGAAAATGAATATGCCTGTTAAAAACACATGTATGTATTTGAATACCAAGGGAGCAATTTTGGGTTTGTTTTTTTTTTTAATACCAATATGTTTGACTTCATTATGTTTCCTCCAAAATGCAAGCATAAAGTATGTTGGTGATATCTCCACAAATATCAAATGCACCAGAAAAAGCCTACCATCAGGTTACAGTATTCATTCCTTGCTCTTTTACTTCTCCTGTTCTTACACATTTGCCAAGGTGACACATTTTAACTAAGGTTAGTAAGGAAGAGCCAAGAGCCTCTCAGCTAGTGAGATGAGTTGGCGCCAATTCCAGGTGTCTTTAACATGTGTGACATTTCTTGGACACTGTATTGAGAAAGGAAGCAGAATCATGAGTTGTGAAGCAATCCAGGGAGGTTTGAGCAGTGGGCTCTGAGCAATGGTGTGAGCTTTATTTGAAGTAAATGTGGAACAATCTTCTCAGGAGGAGAAATGTGTAGTCAGATGGCAGTTGAGGGGAATGTTGGGAGCCTTTAATATGGGGAAATGAAGCCTGAGTGTGCAAGAAAATACTGATGGCAGTCAAAGGAGAGGTGGTGTTGGAAGGACATGAGTGCCTACACCAAATACAGGTGAAGTATTGCATGTTCTTAGACTTGTAATGAGCATATTGCTAGAATTGAACCATAAGTTCATACAGGTTGAAAGGATGTTCAAAGGTCATCTAGTTCAGTGTGTTGTATCTGGAAATTCTGCTATTCTTAGTACCGTCCCATCCATTTCCCACTTGTATTAATCAGAAAAAAATCAGAAAAACCAAACACTCTCAGTTAATGGGAAGCCTGGCAGGAGCTGAAGGTACTCAGAGGACAAGGCTTCTGGTGACTGTCCTCGTTTTGCTGTTTCTGGTTTTCTAAGTGTTTTCCTCTTAACACTGTGTGGTATGCACTGGAAATGGTCAATCAAGGCTCATGCACAGGATATTTTCATGCTGGCAAGGGTAAAATCAATTTCTGTTTGAAGGAGTAAACAGTAGCATGAGCTTCATTTCCCCAGAGTCAAAATGATTCCTTGATTAAGGAGATGACAAGGAAAGCGGAGTTGTTCATGTATAAGCACATAGGTGGTCATGTACAAGAAATGAGTGGGCTCCTACATTCATTTTACATGCTGCACTTACCTTTTCAATAAAATAAAGATAGGAAGAAGAGATTACTTGTTGAATGTCAATTGTGTGTCAATTAAACCAGGGGGTTTGTTCATGAACAGTTTATCCAGATGAAAATGTAGTCAGTCAGTTCTGGCAAAGACATTATTCATGGTTTAGTTCTGCTTTATGGTACTTCATTTGGATTTTCAGAACTGTTCTCACAAGTTGGTTGGAAGATTGTGTTGCTAACATTTTTGAGAAATGTCTGCTGTTGGATGTAAATTACAGGGAAAAGAGTCTTTATGTGATATTTCTGTGCCATGAAAACAAAATCTGATCTCATGCAGGTTATAAATTGTCCAGGAGGTAAGAGTAGTCAAGGAACTGTAGAATGAATAAATGGAAGGTTAGACCAATGTGACTCATCAGATATTGTAGCCATTCACCCAATGCCATTTGATCTGTATAACATTAAAGGCTACTATTCCTTCACTCTTGGGTTTCTGCCCTCCTTCCCTGCCTTTAAAGTTCAGCACTGTGCCACCCAAGCCATACATTAAACCTTTGGTTCCACATCATTTAAGCACTCTCCTCTCTCCTGTGAGACAGAAAAGTGAAGAAAGCTGTAGAATACTGACTTGTATTAGGTGGAATATTTTGACCATCTGACCTTTCCTTTTCCTTTTTTTTTTTCTTTTTTCTTTTTTCCCCCCCTTTTTTTTATTTTTAGCAAGCAAAATTTGAAAGTAAATATGAAGTGTTTTGATGCAAAGAAGTTTTGTCAGATTAAAAGGAAATTGGAAGATGAGTTCAGTGTAGCATGTAGATTTTGTGAAATCTTGCTTTGATTGAAGTTTTATTATTTCAGGACATCTGTTTACAGCTTATGTAGCATTCACTGTTCTTCAGTCTGGGGTTTGTGAATGCAGTGCCGGCATAAATAAGAGCTCATGATGTGAATTGTAACCACTTGGTCTTGTGGAAGCCAAATTCCTGGAATCTGTCCTTTCAGCTGAGTTAGACCATGCTGCTCTTAAAGGAAGAAAAGCACTAAAAGAGTGCACAAGTGCAAGCTGTTCCCTCCTTTTTAAGCTCTGATTAGTGATAAAAGCTGAAGAAGAGAGAGAGGGGATAGTGAATCACATAATGGGTCCTAAAATGCTTGATTATCATTAGATTAGGGAAGTAGTAGTATGGGATGAATGTCCAGTCTTGAGTAAACTACAGGAGAAACGTGACAGTTTATTAATGGCAATCCTAATAACAATTTGTTATAGCGCTAGCACTCGAGAAAGTGATGAATGTTGTATCTGCTCTGTTTCATTCTGTCCTGATGAACCTCTGCTTGGATGCCATGGTGTGCCTCAAGGCCCGCATGCACTTGTTAGCTGAACACAAGTGTTTATGGACAATTAAATGCACAATTTTTAATTCACACTTTGAAAGGTTTAAAGGTTAGGAGGGTGTTTTTTCTTTTTATTTTTTTCAAGACGACTAAATTTATAATAGATCAATGCCTTTCAAGTATCTTAGAATATGCAACTGCAGTATGAATTCAGAAATATGGTCTCATTTCTTTAGAAATCCATTAATAGTAATGTACTGAAAGACTCATACATTGATGTTCTCTCTGATAGCCATGTTGTAATAATTATTCTTTTAATGTTTGTATCAATCTAAATGTTTTCCTCTTTGTGTTCTCTCCTACTTGGATCTTCCTTTATGACAATCACAGCACTTTGACATCTTGCATTACTTTAATACTAGTGATTCAAAACAAAGCAATGCCAAAGGGAACAAAAGTTCTGTCAAGCAATTAAAATCTTCTTTGCCATTAAAACAATTGATGCATGAGCATTTAAAATTATTGGCAAGTGCTGCCAGTAGAAGCTGGTTGCAATTGCATAATATATAGTGGGCTTTATTAAATTAAAATGGTGTGTTATTGTTATTAACATCATTAGTTCTGAAGTAACATAACTTAAACAGGGCTGAGAATTGGGAGAGAACTGTGAGACAACCAAGAACATGCTCTGTCCTTTATTAGAAGTCAGGGACACAGTCACCACTTTTCTAAACAAAGAAATACACGTGGTACCTTGGCTAACCATTACAGCTGGCATGTATAATGGTAGGGAAGGGTTTAAATAAAGAGAGCTTCTGTATCCCTGCTGCTCTCACTCTTCCCAGTCTGACTCACTCAGCTGGATTTTGGGCTGCTCCTGTTTCTGCAGTGAGAAAATTTGTGGCATTGTATGCTTATTGGAGGACTGTTTGTTTTGTTTTCTTATATATGTTGATATTAGTTTTTCAATAAAAAAAAAAAAGAGGCGTGTCTTAGAGATAAGTTCTGTCCTACTGCGCAGTGCTGTAATACCCTGCCTGCTAACCTTTTGATTAACCATATTGGTCACCAAACGGGGAGCTGGCATGAGGAATGGAAAACAGAGATAAGCAGAGAACTTAAAAGTATTGAGAGGGGGAAAAGTGATTTAAGTGAAAAGGAGGGAGATGAAGGAAGTCCCACGAAGTCCAAGCCCTGTGGTGTAAGGGTAGACTTGCATGCCTGTTTCGGTTCATGCTGACCACCCACTGGCAGTTCTTAGCCAGGCTTGTTAGGTAATTTGAGCTGAGTAGAATCTGGGGACAAAAGGTAAGGCTCTTTTTTTGGTTGTATATTTATGGAAAATTATAACAGATAAAAATCACTAATACCCCTGTGGTGTAGTAAATTCACCTCAGTAATCATTTACCAAGATACTGATGAACTGTTGGGAATTCAGAGAACAGTGATGAAATAAGACAAAGGGGAGGAAAATCATGTTTATCAGGGAAGAAGGCAAAAGTTGAATGTACAGCATTTAAGAAAAGTGGAATATAATTCTGCATGTCTGTGTATGGTGTAAATGTGAAGGGAAGTAATGAATTAGTTCTAGTAGTGGGAAAAGCTCTACAAAAAAGCTGAGGAGACACTGAAAACAATATTTTAACCATTATAAAGAAAGTACTAAGTAGTTTCAACACCCCATGTTTTATTTAGGGAAGGAATGGGAGACCCATTTCCCTACGATGTTTGGGTCAGACTAGCCATAATACTAGAAGATATGGAGAAAATCTACTATATTAACAGAGCATGAGCTTGGTGATCTAAGTGCTCCTTGACTTCTGTAGCTCTGTGGATTTATTCTTGAAGCTTAGTGCTGGCTGAAATGCAGGCAGAAGGGCATAGTTGGTGCTTTTGGTCAAGCTCTGTAGCAGATTGGGATGAAGGGATTAAGTTTAGTCATGAGTGTCTTTCACCAATCTAGTTACTAAGGCCAATAAGGTAGAAGAATCAGGCAAAAAAGTCTGAGTATTTATGGAACAAAGGACTTATTGCGCTTTGGTACCTTCCTGATTATTGTCTCTTCCTCTCCTGCTTTTCCCCGTGATAAGAGCCCACCACAGTTATATGCAAGTGGCACAGAATGGTTGTACATACAGGTCACATCTGCCTGTTGTTTCTGTAATTGTTTACAGTATTTAATGGTTTTGTGCTCTTTCATATCCTTGGAATGAGGGATTGTGGCAAATACTGTAAGTACCATTTAACAGGTATTTTCAATTGGAATATATTAGCAGCATCCCTATGTGTGTGCCTAGGTGTGATTGGGTGCAGAGATAACTTGAATCTTTCCAATGGGAGAAGGAGCAGCTGTCAGGCATCTCAAGGTAGATACCTGTGTGCTGCACAGGCTGCAGAGGACACTGAACCTGCAACAGGCTGATGGAGTGAGGGACAACAAAATCAGCAACCATCCTTATAGTCCAGCCAGTATTTTACTACAGTATATATTTAAGGGCTGTTAGCCTATTAAGCTGTAGGATAAGATGGTTGATGATAACAGCTTTCTCCTAACTGTTATCACCTCTGTCCTTCACTGCAGCATGTGGCAAGTTAAACCAAACCTCGCCCTATCTCTGAAGGCAGCCGATAGGAGTAACAGTGGGATCTTCTTCAATTACAGAAGTTTCAGGCAGTTCCACTGCCAGTTCTCAGAGTACTTTATTGCTTCAAAAGTGTCAATAGTAACACAAAGCAGTGTGGAAGAAAAAAAACAACTTTTGACAAAATGGGTCCTGCTGATGATTTATATTGATCTGAACTGGAACATTTGGTAGGCAGTAGGTGTGGATACAGCAGCCTTCAAACAGAGCCAGTTGCTTGTTAGCTGTTCACCTGTGTAGTTGTAGTCACTGAATTTTGCATCCAGCAAACATCTGACTAAACATTTCTTTCTTAAACTTAGGTTGTCCTTCCCAATGACTCCAGCTGTGTGGAAGAAATACTGCGGGTAAGTAGTACCCTTTGCTTTTTTATCTCCTGTATAATTGTAGTGCTGTTATTTTCATCTTTGAAGGAGAGGGTTTATAGGGCTGTCTTTAACACTGTAGTTTAATAACATATCAGTGGGTCTATATTAAGAGACATAGACAAGGGGTAGACCCAGGGTCCTCCTTAATGAGATCAGTTCACCTAATTCTCTGCATCTGCCAGCGTGTTTCAGTCAGGATTTACACGTTCCTCTTCTTTTCAAGCTCTCAATCTCTGAATCTATGCAGGACACATTTCTCTCCTACCCCAAGGAGCAGTTGCCTTAATTCTTCTACTCACAAACTGACCTACAGTCTTCCTCCTTCCTCTAGGCTACAGTTTCTCATCATTCATGGTTTTGTTAAAGACTTGCAGACATGTTTTTTCTGTGATCTTTGGTCAGTGGTTGAATACTAGTTTGAACTCCAAACTAAGAATGGCTTAATTGCAACAAGATCGTGCAATAAGAGAAAGGGATTGTGCAGAAGTTGTATGCCTTACTCTAAGTGTAAGATGGGCTTTTCAGACACCTCAACTTTGGGGTTCCCTATTGGCAGTGAGATTTGCCTGGAGGCGGTTTTGCAACTCACCAGTCCCTCTCTCAGATTTAAGTTTTTGTCCTCACGGGTTGAGTTTCCCATCTGTCAGAGCTACCTACCCAGGACTGCCAGCCAACCTGCTCATTTTCAGTGTAGAAGTGATAAAATCTCAGTGGGAATTTGTGCCAGCCATGTCCTTGTTACAAGGAGGTAGTGCTGCAGACTTACCCAGACCTGAAGTCATGTGTAACAGTCATGCCAGCTTGTTTGCAAATACGTACCGTTGCTTGTAAAATAAAATAAGCTTCTCACTATTCATTGCAATTCAGAGTTAAATAGTTTGGAAAACCTGTTCCTTGGGCTATCTAGATGTCCTTATGGGTTGGCAGTATTGCTGCAGAAGTGTATTGAGGCAGGGCCAGGCATGCTTGTGCAGACCTGCAGAAGAGAGAAGATCCTTCATGAGGACCCAGGAGCAATGAATGCAAGGAAATCAGTAACATTTACTTTAAACTTTCAAAGTGAGCAGAGGTTTATTACCTATAGAACACTAAGGGAACAAAAGCAAAGGAAATGTTGAAAGGCCGTGTGAAATACTTGGTACATTTTAAATGTCTTCTTCCCTTCTTTACATATTTCAATTAGGTTCATTACTATATTTGGAATGAATGACTTGTTAGCTGGGAAAAGCAGTTGTTTTCAGAAAACAGCATCAAAAGGAAGCGTGATATGGTGAATTTCAATCACCTAGGTGACAGTTTTAATGTGGGAACAGTGTGTATAAATGACAGGAAGCAGAAATGTCTTTTTTCTAATCAAGAGTCGTAACCCTATATCCTACCCTATGATTGTAATTTGAGACCATAAACAAGCACAATATTCTGGGCTTTCTTCTGAAATCTGTTGAGATCGGAGCAAGACTTTCTGTTGCCTTTAGAGAATGGGGATGAACTGCAGAGTCCCTGCTCCTGCCACCAGTGGGCCATTGAACTTGAGAGCACTTTTGGGCTGGTCAGAGAAGGGATTTAGCAGAATTCTGTGTCTCTGGGGATCTCTCTCTCAAGGATGTGTAATGGGCATGTGAAGAAGGGATACAAACCAGCAGATCTTTCTGGACTATGGCTGCAGGTGCCCAGAGGAACCCCTTGTGCCCATCCTGGAGTAAACCCATTTGCCGTAGCCACTGGCATAGCCAGAAGGCACCTGAAGCATATGACACCTGTGTTGGGGTGCAGATACAGTCTTAGCATGTGATCTCAGCACATAGACCACCCCAGGGTGATCTTCCCCATGTGGAGGAAGGTGGTTTGGTGGTGGTTTATAGGGGTTTGATGCCCTTGGCATGGTGTTGGGCTGTTCTGGGCACCCACAGATTGCCTTCAGACTCTTGTAACCTGCCTGCACTGGGCTGCATTGCCCTGCCTCTGTGAGCACAGCAACCACAGAGCTGCTTTGGGACTGCCCAGCAAAGACCTGCCAGACCCCAGCACCAGCTGGAGGCACTCAGAGCAGGGCTCAGCCATGTGTGGTGCTGAAGCACACCTGGCACTAGAAATACCTGGGTTTTGTCAGTGCTTTACTTTGTTCTTCTCAAATTTATGCTGCAGAACAAGCTAGCAGGAGATGTGTTATGGCTGCACGCAGGATATCATATTACACTTGACAGACAATGGAGAGAAAATAAGTAATGTGGTGTCCAACAGTGGTCAAAGTCCAGTTTTTGGGCTCTCTATGGAAACCCTGTGTCAGAAGAGTCGGGATGGCTGCTCAAGATGAAAGAATGACCCTTGATTTCAATAGAAATTTGCATTTTGAGAACCTGGATTTAGTTTCCAGCCCTGACAGGTACATTTTGACCATTAACGTAGGCTCTGATAAATTTTTGGGAGTGTGGGTCTCATGGCAGCTTCTCTCAGTAAAAACACCAGGTTAATCACAATTCTGTCCGGTCAGGGATGTTACAGATGTAAACAGAAAGGATTCCAAGACATCAAGCCCCAAAGATGGACGACTGGGCTGTAATCGTGTGTTTTGCCCAGCCAAACCATTGGCAACTCCTGGCAGCTTCTGCTCTGGGCTGTGTCTGCTGCCAAGCTGTATCCCCCAAAAGGCTGGGGAAGGTGCTCTGCTTGTCACTCACCCTTGGAGCAATGCATACCTTGAAGTTTCCCTTTTTTTTCTGTTTTTGATTTGTTTTGTTTTTTTAAGTTGGGGAGTTAAGTGCTTTAATTCAGTTCCATCCCTCAGAAAGACACACTAAGTCTCAGGGGTTCTTTGGTAGACTTTACAAGGAAGAGGTACTCCTGCAAAGATCTGTGACCTCTGATTTTACACAGCTCTTTTTTCAAACTGAACTTGATTAATGGTTTCTGTTGTTGTTGTAGAGGTTTATAATTCCTAATCTGTCTTCCTTTTTTTTTTTTTTTTTCCTATCTTGGAAAAAAAACGGTTTAATTGAATTTATGTTCTAAAATTTTCAGCCAAGTGAGGGGAAAGGTCTTGACTCAGAGCTCTTCAGAGACAAAATTTCACAGTCCTTTAAATTTCCTGAAACACTTAGCTACTTATGTCATTTTGTGTAAATGCTTTAAGAACTGCTTCAAATACTACAGACAGAGGTTGATGGCAGACCAGTTTCGTGTTGATTTTACTTTTCTAACCAGGATGGCTGAGAAGGTTGTGAAAAATAATAATAAATAATAATAATAATAGTAATAATCATCATGTTCTCTTATAGAACTAAGGCCAAGCTGTAATGATAGTACAGATTGCATTTAATACAGGTTGCTAATACCAAACTGAAAGATAAAGGCAAGAAGCTGGTCGCCTACACTTTTTTTCTGATCCAAAATGTGTTTGGGTTTTTTTTCAAACCAATGCAGTGGTTTTGGAAGTGCCAATAATATGGAAGACAAACAATTAAAAGTATGTATATGTAATTTACATTTTATTAATATGGATTTAAATGAAGTTGTCATTTGCTATGTGCATCCATTGAAAAATTAGTTAATTGAAATGTTGTGATCCAAAGTGCAGATGGGGCAGGAGAGCTAACATTTAAAACCAGTCTCCAAAGCCTTGTGCCCTTTGTACAAGTACTTTATATCAGTGTGCCTTGCTGTCACTGCATGTGATGGGAACCATGTGCTGGCTCAGCCAAAGGGAGTGTGTAGGTGACATGGAGGGTGAACAAGCAGTGATCCTTTTCCTGACTGTGGAGAACACAGAAGAGAACTTCCTTAGCCTTGGTTTGCTTCTGGCTAAAGAGTTGGTAGGTGCACAGCACTGCATGGGAGAGAAAGGAAATTTTATTTAACTAAATTTTCTGGAGGTCTTGGAGTGTAAATTGGAAGTTTGGGCTGGGTTTTTGGGCCATCAGTTGGTCTTAATCCATCAGCAGCGAGGTCCTGGTCTGTGTGCTGCAGCTTTCATGGCTGTCTTGTAACCACCTGGACAGGCCCTGCTGACTGGAAACCTCTCTCTGCTTAGAGGGACAAACAAATTCTTGTACATGCATACTCACTTTAAGAAGGCATCTAGAAGTAACTAGATGGACTTCTGACAGTGTGTGTACAGCTGTGATATTAATTAGAGGCATTTAGTCTGGAAGCAAAACAGTTCCCAAATATAGTTCATATTGTAGTAAGTGTAAAAGTGACTGGAGTTAAATGAGTAAAGTCTGTAATTTGTATGGTTATCTTCTGATGACTAGCTCCTGTCTAATGACATGTATGTAAATTTAATGATATGTAAATTGATCAGCAGGTGAAAATATGCTTGACTCTGCAAATTATGTGTAGGATTACCTTCCTCATGCCAGTTGAAAGCACTAATGGATTTAATGTGTCTCACCCACAGCTGAAGTGAGCTGTTCACATAACAAAATTAGACTGTAACAGATGTAGTTCATTATTTGCCCCTCAGTAATTGTTTTCTCTTCTAAAATACAAACCAACATTGAAGAATTGTGCTAAAACTAGTTGTAATAGTTGTAATTTGTAAAATACAGGTACACTGTCCAGTGTGGTTACAAATGCACTTAGTAGCTGACAGGTAGTTTAAATATTTTCATGTGGAGTCTGGGGGCTTGCTGGAGAGGACATGATGTGAATTTAAAATGATTATACAGACGTCATTGGACAAGTGAGTAATGAGCTGACTGGCCTAGTAAATCATGTGAACCTGTCAAATGTGGGAACACATTGGGGAGGAGATGATGTCAAGTAACAGTAACTTAGCAACCTGGCATTTAACTGTCCAGAGAATGAGTAAGAGTAGCCACTTTTAAATAGCTGAGTAAATAAATGAATCCCTATACATCTTAGGTGTGCTATAAAAATAGCCCAGCACCACATGTTTTGTGTCAAGCTGCTTCTTTTTCCTGGATAAGGTGATTTATTATTTCTAATGAAATGAAAAAATTGATTGAAAAGTTAACCCACGTGTAAATGTGGCCTTTGTCCCTGCTCTGGCAGCCTTTGAAGGCACGCAGGGAACGGGTAATAGCCTGCTTTGAGAGTTGTTTCTTTCCTTTAGCCTTTGCTTATGTACACAAAGATTTGCATGGGTAAAAACAATTAATTTCATAGCAATTTCTAAGCAATTGCATTTTCAAGCTTTTTATCAGCATTTTCTCAATGGAGGCAAAACCAGTTTCTGCTCTCACATCAGTATAAATCAAGGGGGTAATTCCACTGACCTCTGATCTCATTTGAGTTTATTGAATTCTTCTTCCTCCCACACTGGTATAAATTGGCAGCAGCTCCATTTCTGTTGCTGCTGCTGTTATTAAATAAAAAGGAGTTACCTGTGCATTACTTTAGGTATACATAAAAGCAGAGACCAGGTTTTTGCTCTGATGGCTCTCTAGATATGGTGTCACTCCAGAAAATGGAAATGCCGAATATTTCCTTGAGAACAGCTCCTTCCTTGTTTGGTAGGTGATCAGCTCAATTCTGGTTTCAGTATCACCACAAACATTATCACCACAAGCATTCAGCAACAATTCCAGGAAGGTCAAAGGAAGCCTTTTCCCAGCATTTCGTGCACTGTCCAGTTTAGCCCCTGTGTGCTGCACCTGACCATGGCAGAAAAGGATTATTCAAATTTCTTGCCATTCACCCTTACAACATCATGGTGGCACCCATGAGAAAAGCACCTTAGGAACACTATTCCAAAGCTGTCTGCATTAACTAGAGGGTACATTGTGTCTAAAGCTCAGAGCTAGCTTTTGGCTGGCAGAGTGGGAAGCTGGTGAGTCTATGCCAAGTGTTGAGGTGGTTGTTTTGTGGGCCATGTTGCATGGCTGGCAGGGCACAGGTAGCGTGTGAGGGGAGTGATGCACTTGTGGTGTAGATCTATAGTATAAATCTGCTTTGTGCTGACAGCTAAAGGCAAGGCAGACTGTGTGCAGCTGGGGAGGTGATGGGGAGGAAAGGTTGACTGTCTGTTCTGACAAATGTGAATGGGTGTGCAGAGTTTCCTGTATTGGAAAGCTGGTGTTCTGCGCCAGCCTGTTACAGGGATAAATGCCTCTTCAAGATGTAATGCAGCAAAAGATTAGACCTTTGTCAGAACAGACAAGCAAGGTCTGATTCCAGCTTGAAGGCACATTTATCAAATAAAGGTTTTATTTTCATAGCAGTATTAAATAAATTATTTAGCAAAGAACTTTGAAATGTAAAATCTGATCATTATGTGGGTCTATTCCAGCCTGTCTACACTGTAACAATATAAAAAGATTCCAAATGGTATTCAGGAAAGAGAGAAAATTACTGTGCGCCTATTTCAAACTCACTTTTCAATTCTGTTTTATCTCTTTTACCATAATATTTTAAAACATATTTTTGAAATGCCAAATTGAAATATTGCTGATTTCAGTAGTATTATATAATTCTGCCATCATTGCCAGATTTACCTTTCCTACTAAAATTACTGTAAAGTGATCTGGCATCACAAGAGTTTGGACATGTATTGCTGCTCCTGAAGAGAAACAAAGTACTTCCATGATAAATGATAAGTGAATGACTGCCAGTGAAGGAGTGATGTTTGTTTTCCAAACTCTTCAGCATCTCTTTTGCACCAAAACAACCACGTTTAGTTTCTCTCCCTCACTGACATTCAGCTCAGAAACAATCCACTATGTTACATGCTCAGCATCCTCACTCTGAATAAGTACTCTGTTATGGTAAAAAGTACTACTTTTTATGAGACAAAACAAAGTAATTGTTTTAAAGCTAGCCCAAACAAGAAAGCAATTGAAGCAAAGTCATTGTCTTAGAGGAAAAGATGGTAAGTTTTGCAATTCTTGTGGAAAATCAGATGCACTCTCTACAGAACTTTAAAAAATTCATTATTTTATGTACTGCATTTTCAAATACTACTAAGTTTTGCCATTTCAGAAATAAGTGAAAGAGACAAAAAATGCAGGAAAACAATTTGTTGGAGTGTTCTAGTTGAGTGGAGAATGTTATAAAACTAATATTCTTATGCCTGATTTGGAGACCCATGGGACCTGAATTCCCATCCCTTTTCATCCTTGTAAATAAAGAGTAACTCTGTTATCTTGGAGTGAAGGAAACAGGCCCAGGGAATCTGTCGTGTCAGATCAACTCTGACCTTTTGCATGCTCCCATGAACAGAAAAATGCCTCAAGTGCTGAACTGGATGGAAATTTTAAACACTACTATAGTGTTACAGTGTTTGGCTGTAGCTGAACCAGGTATTCTCTCCTAAGGACCTTGTGGGCTGCATGAGGTTATGTTGTATAAAAACATGGTGAAGAATTTCAGAGCCTGTTGTGTGTCTGTCCTGGAGTGCTGCTGCTGATTCCAGAATGACAGTCTGCAGTGTGGCCAAGCAGAAAAGCCATATGAAGCTCTCATACTCCACTTACACAGCTTACTGACAGAGCATTAAGCAAAAAAATCTAGTCCTGTTTTGAGATACAGGTAGTAGAATATTTCTCTGGTCTCAGAATAATAATTTTTGTTATTTCATCTTGTCCTGTCAAAGTGAAAGGTGGTAAATATGGGCACTGAGTGTTTAAACTTCTAGCAATGTTATCTTTCATTTAAAAAGAGTAATAATGTGTACTCTACATAACAAATTGCTTTAGGCACGGAATGAAGGCACTGAAAACATATTAAAATTGTGTTAGGCTTTCTGAAATGAATGCATGCTTTAGAAACAATTCTGGTTTGAAATGTCTATAACATCTTCTGTGGCTCTTTCTCTCACAAATGGGAAGAGCTCCATTTTTGCAGCCCTGAGGACAAGTGTTGCAGGGTTTAAATCCTGGTAGAAAACTTCCCCATGAGTCAGAACTGCTGAGGGGGCTCATGGGGTCCATGAAGGATAAGCTAGCTTAATCACAGTTATTCAAGTGAAGCAGACTAGGAAAAGGCTAGGACACTTGCCGTGTCCAAGGGAAGACTGGACTGGGAGATACAACTAAACAAACCTTCAGAAACAGTTTCAAGAGCTTACGTTTTTGAAGTTCCTCACTGAAGTTTTTGACAATAAAAAAATAGTTGATGGTTAAAAGAAACATATGTAAGGAAAGAACTAGAGAAATTAAAGTGATGGATCAGAAAGACTCCAGATACTGAGGCATGCTCAACTTCCCCCTTTATGCTGTTGCAACTTTTGATGCTTTGCTGCTTTGAGCTCCTTGAAGAAAAGTAAAGAGAACAGGAAAAAGTTGACACCTGGAGTAAACCTGAAGTTTGAACTTTGAATCTCATTGTTGGGCTTGGAGGAGATGGGTGGAAGTGTTCTGTTGCAGCAGATACCAGGAAATGCTCGTTGCCATTTTCAAAATGCACTGCGGTCTGATTTTAACTGAACCCACTCCTGATTTCTTCTTAAGCCAAGAATACAGACACAACTGATTTATGGACCAAAACTTATTTTATTTATTCCTGAGTGACCCTTTAGACAAGCAGGTGGACTTTTCCTTTGGAGGAGTCATGTGGTGACACATAGTCAGACTTGCCAGCCCCCATGAGGTTTGTGGAAGCAGCCTGACATGGGCAGGCAGTCTTGTGCTGAAGTTCAAGTTGTTCTTCATTCTGCAGTGAGAATAGTTCTGGAAGGTGCCTTTTGGGGAGGAGAATTCATGTCTTTGCTGTGTGCCATTGGTCTGTCATGCACCATAGTCAGCAGAGCTCTTTCTGAAGGCATCTTTATTCTTACCTGGAGATTGTTCCAGCTGTCATAGTCTTCAGAATACATCACTTTAAACCTACCAGTGAAAGACTGGTGTGGTTCATCTTCTTGTGTCTTTGAACACCCGCTCAATAAATGCTCGAATACATAGATTTGGATAAAACATCCCACCTTTAATCTTACTGAATAGCCTCAAGATGCTCTTTTGCTGCACCGTGTCTCCTGTGAAATGGTGCAATAGACCCTCACCCGCACTGCCATTGTTGACAGTAAAATTAGTTGTTAGCAAAATGCATTGACGTCCTCAGTGGGAAATATTGGTGTGATAATTGGGCAAAAGCAAGGCTCTATCAGGTATTTAAAATTATGCTACATAGTGTGGCTTATCTGAATTTCTAACATTTCTTTAAAGAAAATGTTTCATTCAATTTAATGTTCTGAGATACCTTATGAACTTCCAAACTATTTTAGCTGTACATTTTAAATTATGCTTATAACTGTGTTTTTATTGAATATGTAAGTTCTTTTCAATTTCTTATTGCACTACATGGGTTTTAATACACATTTGAGAAGAATGCACACTGTGGGTAGGTGGCATTTTAGAGTGTTATCAAATTGTCACAGTAAAATTGTCACCTTAGTTTAATTAGCCAGTAGTTTCTGCCACAATGATTTGTCAGTGGTGTAACAAATTCTTTGAATAACTGGAAAACCTGACCAGAATTATTTTTGTATTTTCCCTTTTCTCTTTTCTTTTCTTTTCTTTTCTTTTCTTTTCTTTTCTTTTCTTTTC